>BCNH02000002.1:10429227-10446218 GCA_001662345.2 Metrosideros polymorpha var. glaberrima | reverse complement strand
CAGCCGGCCAAATGGACTGAATTGGTACAAATGCAAAAGATTTAGTACTCAATTGGCAAAAAAAAAACTCATTCTAGAGGAGAGAAGTTAAAATTTTTAACTTCTTTTTTGTGGCCCAAAACTCATTCTAGAGGAAAAAAAATGATTTATGGAGTAAAAAAGAAGAAATTGTTTTAGCGAACACGTTTCTACTCCAGAAAAGAAAAAGTGTTCAAAAAGTAAAAAACTGAAATTTTCTAACTGGAGCATTTATGCTCCAGAAGTACTTCTGAAACAAAAATTTTACTCCATAATGGTTACCATTCACCCCCTAAGCCTTTTCATCGAAATATTTGCAATATTGATTGTTAAAGATATTCAAAAGAAATTAAATAATATCTTTCAAATATTAAAATTAATACCGAAATATATTCATCAAATAGATGGGTTTTTCAAATCAACACATTCTTTTACTAATTTTTTATTTTTATATTATAAAGTAGGTTTCGACATTTTTCGATGTGAAATTAAAATGAGAAGCAAGGCAAGAGAATTGGTCTGAAGCCCCAAGACATAAACTCTCGATCAAATATAGAAAAGACAAGAGTTTAATTCTCTCTTGCCATTGCACTGACTACGTACTGCTAGACTTCTCACTTTCCTTCGTTTTATTGATATAGAATTATTTTCTAAATGGTCGCAAATGAACCGTTCATGTCTTAACAGATGCATGAACCGTGAAAGTTTAAATTAATTGATGGGTAAAAGTATGAAGCGGTTCGATACTTGGACACGATCGACCGATCTCCATGAGCATATATATTATTTCACTATAAGCATAACATGTGGCACGACACAAGGAGATGAGTTCTGACCTATTAGAACTTGTTCGTTGACAAGCTATTACAAAAATATTAATTGACCTGCAGAAAATGAACGCTATTATGATGTGTTATTACCTCGAGTATTATCAAATTTCCCTAACAATCATGAATCATGATACTTAAAAGTAAGTGGACTACCAAAATAGGAATCGAGAACCAATGCTTGGACGTCGATTCATCAAACTTTTGAGGTCGAATTTATCTTGCTACAACTAAAGCAAACCGTGATACGATAATATTATAATAATTATGTGTTACGACTTGTTAGTAGCTATTATTAATGATTTCACTGACTTAAGACAAAATGATTGCAATTACGACGAGTTCCGATCTAAAAAACTATGAGTAATTTCAAATTTACATAACTCTCATGAACAACGATTAGTTCTAATCAACTGGATGGAAAAATGTAGGAACAGCTAAACCGATACTTATTCTACGACGAAACTATATCATGATATGGCAAATTGAGATGTATCGGGATTTATTATGTATTGTTCATTGAGGAATTATTATGAGAATTTTATCAACTTACGACAATCAAATGGTGTTACAATTTCAAATATCGCGAGAGTATTTCAAGTTTTGGCAACCGTCGTTAACCACGATAATTTAGATGCAAGTGATCAACCAAAATAGGAATAGGCAACTGATAGTCAAACATTGATGTGTGACAATGGGTTACAACTAATTCTTGAAAAAGCTGTCACAACATGTTTCATTGATTATCGACACAATGACTACAAGTACAACAAGTTACAGCCTAAAAAACAACGAGAATATTTTCAAATTTCCTCGGCTCTCATGAAACATGATGAGCTAAAATCAATTGGATGGAAAAAAGTAGAAACCGGTCGATCACTACTTAGATGTCAATCAATCGATCTTCGAGAGTCAAAAGTAAACCGTGGTACTACAAGTAAGATAATATGATTTGTTCAATGAAAAGTTGTAACGCATTGTGACCTTGATCTCCAATAATTAATTTCTGGACATGGGCGATTTTCTCGAACCCCAACAAGCATAGAATAGAACCAACCCAAATCCTCATTGCTTTTATCTATTCTACATTTTTCTAATTTTTTAAAGGGTTAATACCATAAAAAATTTCAAATTGGTACATATGTGACAAATTTATTCAAAACTAATTTTTTAATTACAAAAAATCTCAAACTAACACATCTGTAAAAAAAAATGAAGGGTAAAATCTAAAATCGGTATACTCCGTCAACTGCTATGTGTCATACAACTCAGCAATTTGATGGGGGATAAATTTATCACAAATATGCTAATTTAAAGTTTTTTGTGATTAAAAAATTAATTTAAAATAAATTTATTGTGAATGTATTAATTTGAAATTTTTCATGATATTAACTCTCTTTTAAAAACTTCATTCCATAAAGTATTCGGTTTTAAATAATTTTATCTGTTGATTTAAAACCGAAAGTCCAAGAATAAAAAAAGTGAAAAGAATAAAAAGCGTCCAAAGCGTCGAACAAAAAAAAGGTGAATTGGTTCAAAAGCGTCCAAGGAAAATATCTGCATAGAAAGGCGTACAAGAAAAGAATCGTACGGTCTGCGCATGCTAAGGAAAAAATTGTACGGTCCTTCAGTCCAGTGTACTAGCAGAGCAGAGAACCTGTCAGAAAGGCTGAATATATTTTTAGTATGCATTTATTTTACGGAATGATTTGAAAAATATCTTTATAAAAATAACTATCATTTAAAATAATCAATTAATAAAAAATATTTTTATTAATCAATATTGATTTATATCTAAAAATTCTATTTGTTTATTCATTTTTACAAAAGGCACTAGTGTTTTTAAAAAGAAATAATTTTTAAATTATTTATTTTTCGAAAAAAAACGCATTTTGATGTGGTTTATTTTTTTAATTTTTATTCATAAGAGGCAACCGATTTTACCTAAAAAAATAAATCAAATCGATTATCTTCTGTGCCCTTTAAATGGAAGGAGGATATTGTGGAAATTTATAATGTTAAGAGTTTTGGTGGGAAGTTGGAGAGCTAGAGATCTGGTCTGCGTTGACTATCATTCTCAATGAATACACACACCAGTGTCAACTCCTCAAAGCTTCTCCTAGTTGTCCTCGTTCGGGCAAGAAACGTTTCTTCTATCAAGCCTTTGAGATTTGTTGGTCCTCGAGTCCCGATACTGCACCCGTTTGTCTGAAGCAACATTGACCATGTGGGTGATCATAAGGTAGGATTAGATTTTAGGATTAATATTACGAAAAACTACAAACTAGTATATTTGTGACAAGTTTATTTAAAACTAATTTTTATACCATAAAAAATTTCAAACTGATACACTTTTGACAAATTTAACAAACTAATTTTTTGACTACGAAAATCCCTAATTTGAAAGAATATTTGACTTGAGGAGGCAAGTTGTACTAGTTTGGAGATATATGCATTAGAAGTCCAAAAGTGTCGATATGCCTACCGCTATAATGTCTTCTTCAAAGGATGGGATTAATTAACCCCACCAATTCCAAAAGGGTATTAAATCTCTCTTCTTTTCTTCGAAAACAAATTGAAGAAACATCTCATGGCGAATGAGGACAACTAGGAGAAGGTTAGATCAGATTACATGATCACTAAGAGTGACAATCAACACAAACCAGAGTGCCTGTAGCTCTCCAACCTCCTCGTAAAAGGACTGTTGAGATTTATCATATTGCATGAGGGCCTGCCGCCCTTGCCCCCAACCCCCCTTTTTTTTCTTGTTTTTTAAAATAATTTTGAATATTTTATTTAATAAAAAAGTAAAATACGAAAATGCCCTTTGATTAAAAAAAATTTGAGGTAAATGTGTCACAAATGGTAAAGTTTAGGGTTTTTGGTGGTTTTTTTCCCTTAATATTACAAAAAACCCCAAACTAGTATATTTTTTATAAATTTATCGTAAACTAATTTTTTTACTACAAAAAATCTTGAACTGGTATACTTGTGATAAATTTACCCCAAATCGATACACATGTGACAATAAAATGTTTTCTAAACTTTTACTTGATATTAGTAGTTTCTTTGAGGTTTAGGGGATTTTAGTTTTGGTTCACTTACGAACAGATTATTTTTCTGTGTAATGAGTAGCGTCGACTAAGTTCAGCTTCTCCTCTTGCTTAAATTAACCACCCACACTAATGCTTCACCATAACAAGTACTTGCCTTCTTCTTTTTTCCCAATAAATCTAATCTTTGCTAAACAAGCCACTTCACTAATTGGATGAAAATTTCTTCAGTCTTGAGTTTTTGTATATATACATGTAACCATGGGTATGCCCAAGGGATTTACATATTCAATCTTTATTTCATGCCAATTCGCTAGCAAAAGGAATCAATACGTAAATTATATAAGTCATTCACAAAATACAATTTTTTTTTATGTTTAATAATGTGCCTAATATCCTTAAATTTGGGATACGACACTGCCAATGAATGATTAATTTTTTTCTGCTATTGCACCGATTAATGGGATGCTTTATGATGGCCTTTGTCCCATCGGTTTTTCTGGAAATGGACTTGCAAATTTTGATGATTTTCTTTATCCTTGTAATTTTAAGAGTTGTGATTTCATGAGGAAGTTGGCAAATTTGAAAACATTAATAAGTTACGCAAGTGAAAGTTGGTAAATGATTATTGCACGTGGAAATTAACAAATAACCAACTAAATATTTGATCCATTCGTATAAAGTCGTAAGGTACTAACAAGTTAATAGCTTTCTTGCCAATAATTTTCTAAATTTATTTACCGGTTATAGATAGATTTTCCAATTTTTGGCATTCGCTATTATAGAGCATCACTCTCGCTTTGGATGAACAAAAAAAAAAAACAAATGAAAAAAAATTCATCGCCAGCCAGCTGAAAAGGCAAGGGCATTATTTCCTGAGAATATTTTTACTTTTACCTTTTCAAGGGCATTATTCCCTGAGAATATTTTTACTTTTACCTTTTCAAGGGCATTATTCCCTGAGAATATATATTTTTTATATGCTCAAGAGATAAAGAGTGAGGCTCCAAAAGCAAAGGGAACCGCACAAGCGCATGGGATCAAACACTCTCTTCTTTTTCTTCGTGGCTTTCTTGAAACGACTTTAAAAAGAGAGCTATTAGGATGATTCCGGATTACGTACGACCAACACATCCGTACACTCAAATATTCTATTCGCCCACCAAAAAAAAAAAAAAGAAGAATTATAAAAAGAAAAACCTAAATACCCACCTCTCCTATTATTGTTTTCCAATTTCTCTTCCCTTCCTATATATACTCACCCTTTATCCCAGCCTTCGTCAAATACAACCTACACATACCATTACAAGTGCCCCTCTCCTTCTCTTTCGTTCTCTCACAATTTCTAGAGCTGGTCGTGTGCCACGTAAGACAGCCAGCATCCATGCCAACGATTTCCAATCAAAATTGAATGGATTGACTCATTTGGTACCAATGCAAAAAAATTTAGGATTAAATTGATTTAATTAAGAGGTTTAAGACTGAATTTATACTAATGCAATAAGTTTATGACTTTTTGTTATTTTTCCCATGCTAAGTGCAAGCGCCACCTCGCGAGAGAAATCGTTCGCGCCCACTTTGCAATCCGTCAAATTCCCTCAGGGATTCATCTTTAAAAAGGTCGCAACATCTCCTAATGTTGCACTACAATTCATTTATATCCTGAAACAATAGAATTGCTCTCAAAGATCGGTCGACCATGTCCAAGTATCAAATTGCTTAACACTTTTTCCACCCAATTGAATTGAACTTATCATGATTCATGAGAGTTGGAGAAATTTGAAAATAATCTTGTAGAGTTTTATGCTATAACGCTTTGTGATCGTGGTCCTCTCATCATCTCATCATGAGTCAATGAGATATTTCGTAATGACTTTTCAATAAATTAGTCGTATTGTCCGAGCATCGTTTGATTCCTATTTTGGTATACCGCTTGCTTCTAAGCTATCATAGTTAGCGATTTTTAGGGAAATTTGAAGTACTTTCATTGTATCTGATTTCATCACACGTGGTAATCGTGTTTATTTTGTAGTAGATCAAAGAATATTCTTATGATAGCTTTTTAATGAACAGGTTGTATAGGTCGTAACGCATCTTATTTTGTCATACGATAGTTTATATTTGTTAGCAAACAATTGAATTTGATCTCGGAGATCGATCGATTGATGTCCGACCATCGGCTGACCGTTTCCCATCAAAAACCCATTTGCAGACAATGAAAAGCTGATTACTAGAACAGCAACAGTAACACACTCGTACGAAAAGATCCAGTAGAAGAACACAATCATAAATAAATAAAAAGAAGCCCCCACTAGAACAACAATGCATAGTAACTATTCTGTAGTAGAATTTCTACTCCAGAATGACTTCTGGAACAGAAATGCGTTTATTAACACATTTTCACTATTCTATTTTTAGAGCACTTTTTCCACTTTTAGAGTAGAAACGTATTTGTTAAAATTATTTTTTTTTACTCCAGAATTCATTTTCTATTTCAAAATGAGTTTTAAGCCTTAAAAAAGAAATAATTTTTTTTTACCTCTTTCTTCCCGAATGAATTCTGGACCACCTAAACATTTTGTATTTTTACCAATTCAGTCCATTTGGCCGGCTGGCGTGATGTGACGTTACTCGCCGACCAGCTAAAATAATAATATTTTCAAAAATTTTATTTTTTATTTTTTTATTTTTGGCTAAGAAGTTTGGCCAGCGAGGGCCGCAAAGCCTTCACCGACCAGCCAAAATAATAATATTTTAATATTTTTAAAAATTTTAATTATTATTTTTAAAATTATTTTATTTTTTCCTTCTTGCTTAGAAGTGTGGCCGGTGAGGGTGAGGGTGAAGGCTGTGAAGCCCTCACCGGTCGGCCAAAATAATAATATTTTAAAATTTTTAAAACTTTTAATTATTGTTATTTTTAATTATTATTTAAAAAAATTTGTTTTTTCATTTTTGCCTAGAAGTGTGGCCGGTGAGGGCGAGGGCCACAAAGCCCTCATCGTCAGCCAAAATAATAATATTTTAAATATTTTTTATTTTTTCCTTCTTACTGTGTAGGATGCAAGAAGGATGGAAATAAAAATTAATTACTAAATTCTAAAAAAATATTAAAATATTATTATTTCTCTTTCAGAAGTAAAAATTTTCACTTGTTTACCAAACGCGTTTCTACTCCAGAAATCAACTTCTAGAGTAGAAGTAGAAAAATTAACTTCTGGCCAGAAATTAATTTCTGAAAGAGAATGGTTACCATTCACCCCCTAACTAATCATTGTAGTCACCATGTGTAGCAATCCGGTCCATGATCTTGGCCACCACCTCTGCAGACTCCCTCAACAGCTTGATGCTCCTCTTTAGCTTCTCTCGCTTGGCCTGTTAAATTATGTCTCGAATTTAAATCGTTTGTGTATATAAATTGATCTGTTAAAGAAGAAGATTTGTTTCCTTTGTTGGAAAAGATAAACATCTCAATTTGACTTTTGACTTTTTTATTTGACCGATCAAGATTTGGATTCTTTAAAGATCGTGCAGTGGATGTCTCTTGCTTATCCTATGATTGGTCGGTCAACAAAGAAGATTATCCTTGACTTTCTTGAAGCAGCATAAAGGAACGAAAATATGGGCACACACACATATATATATATATATATAAAGCCATGGGGTTTCTTCCGGACTCAAGCCGCACGAGAATTAGAGCCGCACAGTAAGCAAGAGTCGCGTACAAAGAAGAAAGAAAGAGAACGTGCCGAATTCTTGTTTTCGGTTGTACGTGAGCGATTTTGCTTGAGCCATAACACGAAGATTTTGTGTAGTGAGTTTCCATCCAATTGAGTTGTTTTATTTGTAAACACTTCGGGTTTGAGTGTAATCTAGGTGTGTGAAACACTAGAGTATATTGAGCGATTGTAACTCCGAATTCTCTGATTATAGTGAATTATTTGTTGTTGACTTTTCCCGTGGATGTAGGTACCGATACTCGGACCGAACCACGTAAATCTCTGGTATTCTTACTATTCCTCATTTATTTCTTTGGTATTTTCGCATTGACTTATTTGCAAGATTCTGTCGTTTCCGCGTTAATATTACAACAATTTGTATTAGAGCTTGGGTCAGATTTTCTAGATTGTGATTTGGGGCTTTTGCTTGTCTAATTATTATTTGGAAATTTCTGTTATTGCAATTATGTCTGGAGTGAAAACAGAAATTGAGAAGTTTAACGGGAGGAACAATTTTGGGTTATGGAGCGTCAAGATGCGTGCGCTATTGACAACCCAAAGTTTGGCAAAGGCATTAGATGGAGAAGATGAGTTGCCAATTATAATGAAATCATCTGAAAGGGTAGAGCTAATGGAGAAAGCAAAAAGTATAATCATATTGAATTTATCGGATGAAGTGTTAATAGAGGTAGCCGACGAGAAGGATGCTGCAGCGTTGTGGGCAAAACTTCAAGCGCTCTATGAAACGAAAAGTTTGAATAATTATTTATATATGTTGAAGAGGATGTTTCAGTTTCGATATACAAAAGGTACGTCGATCAGAACGCACCTAGATGAGTTTAATAAACTCATGATGGATTTAAAGAACGTCAGTAAGATTTTTGATGATGAAGAACAGGGCATGATGTTGTTAGCTTCTTTAACTGAGTCATGAGAGCACTTTACTGATTCTTTGTTGCAGGGGCGTACTACGATTACTTCGGAAGAAGTAAAGTCCGCCTTATTCTCTAAAGAGTGGCAGTGAAAGTTGCGAGATGACAGTCTAGCGCAGGATGTTGCGCGGGGACTGGTGATTCGAGGTAGAGATCAACATCGGGGGTCCAGTAGCAGCAGAGCTAAAAGCATATCAAAGTCACGCCACAGAAAGTCCAAAGGACGCATGAAGTGCTTTGAGTGTCACGAGGAGGGGCACTTCAGGAGAGATTGTCCTAAGCTGAGAAATAAAGATAATAAGCAGGATGCCACAAGCAGTGTGGCGAACGTTGCTGAGGAGAGCACCAGTGATGTAGAAGCCGTCTTGTGTGTGACTACTAGTTCGTCAGGAGACGAATGAGTGCTAGATTCGGGGTGTTCTTATCATATGACGTCTCATAGGAATTGGTTTACTACTTACCATATTGCAGATGGTGGTAGCGTTTTGATGGGGAATAATGCAACATGCAAGGTTGTGGGGATAGGGGTAGTTCAGATTCAGATGCATGATGGAGTGGTGCGCACACCGACAGATGTGAGGCATGTACCGGAGCTCAAAAGGAACCTTATTTCTCTAGGGTGTAAGTATACCGCTGAAGGTGGAGTACTGAAGATTTCTCGAGGTGCCATGACAGTGATGAAAGGAAAGAAAGTGAGTTCTCTCTATCATCTACTGGGAGAGACCGTGACAGGAGCTGCTGCAGTTTCATCAGGTAAGTCAGATTCTAATTTAACTCAATTATGGCATATGCGGTTAGGGCACATGAGTGAGGCAGGTATGACGATGCTGAGTGAAAAAAGGTTGTTGAAGGGTCAGAAAACAGGAAAGCTAGACTTATGTGAGCACTGCATCTTTGGGAAGCAGTGTCGAGTTAAATTTACTACAGCTTTTCATTCGACTAAGCAACCAGTTGAATATATTCATTCAGACGTCTGGGGCTCGTCTCCAGTTCCTTCGAAAGGAGGTGCCCGTTATATGCTGACTTTTATCGACGATTATTCCAAAAAGGTATGGGTTTATTTTCTTAAGTATAAATCTGATGTATTTGATCGGTTTAAGAAATTTAAGGCATTGATTGAGAAGCAGTCAAATAAGCAGATCAAGTGCTTGAGAACCGATAACGGCATGGAGTTCTGTGGTAAAGATTTTACCGAGTTCTGCGAGAAAGAAGGGATTGTGAGACACCGCACAGTGCTCGGGACACCACAGCAAAATGGCGTAGCAGAACGGAAGAACAGAACTTTGCTTGAGCGAGCTCGATGCATGCTTTCGCATGTAAGATTAGGTAAGGAATTTTGGACTGAAGCAGTGAACATGTCTTGTTACCTGATTAATCGATCTCTATCATCTGCTATTGAGTGGAGAACTCCTGAGGAAGTATGGTCGAGGAAACCTGTTGATTACTCCGAATTACGAATATTCAGATGTCCTGCGTATGATCATGCGAGTGATGGTAAACTTGAGCTAAGAGCGAAGAAGTGCATATTTATGGGTTATGCACATGGGGTAAAAGGCTACTGGCTGTGGTGCACCGATCCTAGATCACCTGGTTTTATAATCAGTAGAGATGTGATCTTCGAAGAGACTGCAATGCTTCGAGAGAGGAGTCCTGAGACACTATCAGCAGGACAGACGGATCGTGGCGTTAAGAGTGAGGTGGAGCTTCAGGTGGAGACTCCGGAGACCTCGGAGGTAACAGAAGTTGAGACTGTAGATGAGGCCGCAGTTCCTGAAGTTGGTGATACTGAACAACCAACAGAGGCGCAACACACTATAGCCGCTGGTAGAGAGAGAAGGCAAATTAAACCACTGGTACATTATGGTTATACAGATATTGCTTATGCACTGACTGTAAGTGATGAGGTGGAGATAGATGAGCCTTCATCTTTCTCTGAGGCGATGGCTAGTTTTGAGTCGTCGCAGTGGCTAGGGGCTATGAGTGAAGAGATGGAATCTCTCCATCGAAATTAGAGATGGGAGCTAGTCAAAGTACCCAAGAGCTAAAAGATTGTCGAAAGCAAGTGGGTCTATAAACGGAAGGAAGGCATTCTCGATGTCGAGGCAACAAGGTATAAGGCGAGACTTGTTGCGAAGGGGTATATGCAGCGGGAGGGCATTGACTATAATGAGATGTTTTCTCCTGTGGTAAGACATACTTCTATTTGTGTTTTACTTGCCTTAGTTGCTGCATAGGATCTCGAGTTAGAGCAGCTAGATGTGAAAACAGCGTTTCTTCATGGTGAGTTGGAGGAACAGATTTACATGAGGCAGCCTGAGGGATTTGCTATTCCGGGTAAGGAAGACTATGTTTGCTTGTTAAAGAAATTTTTATATGGGCTGAAACAATCTCCTAGACAATGGTATAAGCATTTTGATTCTTTCATGGCTAGTCAGGACTATTCTAAGTGTCAGATGGATAGCTGTGTTTATTTTAGGAGTTTGGAGGATGGGTCTTTGATTTATTTATTATTATATGTTGATGATATGCTGATAGCAGCTAAGAATATGTCTGACATTGATGTGCTGAAGCGGCAGTTGAGTGCTGAATTTGAGATGAAAGATTTAGGTGCTGCAAAGAAAATATTGGGTATGGAGATTTTGCGTTACAAGACTGCAGGAATTTTACGTCTGTCTCAAAAGAAATATATTGAGAAGATTGTTGCACATTTCAATATGCAGTCCGCGAAGTTTGTGAGTACACCTTTAGCGAAACATTTTAAACTTTTAGTTAAGTTATCACCGCAAACTGAGGAGGAGGAAGAACGTATGTCCCGCGTTTCATATTCTAATGCAGTGGGTAGTATTATGTATGCTATGGTTTGCACTAGATTTGATATTTCACAAGCAGTGAGTGTAGTCAGTCGTTATATGAAGTATCTTGGTAAAGCTCATTGGGAAGCTGTGAAGTGGATCCTCAAATATTTGAAGGGGACTACAGACGTTGGTATTGTATACTGAAGGGAAGGTAATGGCAATGAGACCACTGGTTATGTGGATTCAGATCATGCCAATGACTTGGATGATTGCAGGTCTTTAGCAGGGTACATATTTACGCTAGCAGATGGTGCAGTTAGTTGAAAGGTATCCTTACAGGATCACCTTGCCTTGTCTTCGACTGAGGTAGAGTACATGGCACTGACCTTTATAGCGAAAGAAGTGATATGGTTACAAGGTTTGCTTTCGGACTTTGGGTTAGAACAGAAAAGTGTTGATATACATTGTGACAATCAAGGTGCGATACATCTGGCGTATAATCCAATTTATCATGAGCGAACGAAACATATCAACATCAGGTACCACTTCATCTGAGATGTCTTAACAAAGGGTAAGGTTGTTGTGAAAAAGATAGCGACAGCGGATAATCCTGCGGACATGATGACTAAGTCTGTTCCTTTGGCGAAGCTCAAGCTCTGCTTGAGCTCAATTGGCGTCTGTAGAGAGTGATCGCCCGTCGGGGCATTGGGAGAGCAGCATGGATGACGAGCACTATAACTTGGCTTCAAACGTCGAGCCAAGGTGGAGAATTGTTAAATTATGTCTCGAGTTTAAATCGTTTGTGGGTATAAATTGATCTGTTAAAGAAAAAGATTTGTTTCCTTTGATGGAAAAGATAAACATCTCAGTTTGACTATTTTATTTGACCGATCAAGATTTAGATTCTTTAAAGATCGTGCAGTGGATGTCTCTTGCTTATCCTATGATTGGTCGGTCAACAAAGAAGATTATCCTTGACTTTCTTGAAGCAACATAAAGGAACGAAAATATGGGCACACATAAATATAAAGCCATGGGGTTTCTTTCGGACTCAAGCCGCACGAGAATTAGAGCCACACAATAAGCAAGAGTCGCGTACAAAGAAGAAAGAAAGAGAACGTGCCGAATTCTTGTTTTCGGTCGTACGTGAGCAATTTTGCTTGAGCCATAACGCGAAGATTTTGTGAAGTGAGTTTCCATCCAATTGAGTTGTTTTATTTGTAAACACTTCGGATTTTGGTATAATCTAGGTGTGGGAAACACTCGAGCGTATTGAGTGATTGTAACTCGGGGTTGCAAGTGTATCCTATGAGCTTCTCCATTTCAACGATATCCATCATCGTATTCGTCGTCTTCTCCCTCATCTTGTTGATCAGATTGGACGCTGCTCTTCTCATCCACGACTGCAGCTGAGGATAATTCTCCGAGTGCCGCACCAACTCCCGAATTACAACCCCCTCAGTGAAGTCGCAAGCACGAACCCCGAAACTCAGCGGCTTGCTCGATACGGCCGTCACCTTCCGCTGCAAAAGGGTGAGAAAGGCGGTGCGAGAAAGGAAGTTTGGGAGTTCGATCCCTTTGGTCTCTTCCAAGACCTCCAGTTCATCCGACAAGAAGTTAGTCCGCGGATCGTTCTCGGGGCAAATTCTGGAGATCATCGTAGTATTGGTTCAGCATGTCTACCAGCCTGGCCCTGCAGTGCATGTTCTCCTCGTCCGGGTACTCGTCCAACTCGCCTTTCAGCAAAACTTTCCTCAGCGACTCCTTCGCCGACCCCATGATCTGCATGAAGGCCGTCACGGCCTCGGCAACCGGGGACAGATTCTTGGGCATCCTCTTAAGCTCGGCGACATTCACGTTAGATGGGTGAATCGGGTTTTCAACAATAGTTATTTGGTTTTCTGTTTTCCGTCCATACATGCACAAATTTGCAGTAAAGGCAATACAGAAATTTTTGGCCCGTTAGATGGGTGAATCGGGTTTGATCGAAAGTGATCCATATCAAATTGACTCGTTTATTATGTATCAACTTATTTCTACATTGAGCCAGCCTATGTTTGGAAGATTTGGAAAAGGTGGGGGTGAGAATTAGCACTAGAATAGAAAGGAAAGTGGTGTGGAAATGAGGGGAATAATTGAACCTTTTCCCCAACAAGACAACTCCATTATGAGGGGCAAAAAATGTCTTGGTCAATCTTCTTTCCTTTTTTACCAAAAAAAAAGTCCTTTCCTTTACCTACTGGGCACACGCCCATTGACAAGAAAATTGGATGAGGTAGAGACGTTTAGGGTGCGTTTGATAATCTATCATAATTTTTAATTTTCTGTCAGAAGTGATTCTGGAGTAGAAATGCGTTTGGTAAAGAATGATTTTTGGAACAGTTTTCAACTTCTGAATGAGATTTGTGTTTGGTAAAGAAGTGATTTTCTAGGGCCAAAATTAATTCTTGCCAAAAATGATTTATTTTACCTTTTTATTAAATAAAATATTTAAAAAAAAAAACAAGAAAAAAACAAGAAAAAAAGGGGCGTTGGGGGCAAGGGCGGCAAGCCCTTGCCGCCGCTAGCTTGTCACCGAAGAGGGCCGGCAAGGGTTGCCGGCCGCGGGTGAGGGCCCGGCGACCCTCGCCTAGCGCTGGCAAGGGTCGCCGGCCCTCGGCGCTGGGCGAAAGGACGTGCGCGACCCTTGCCCGAGGCCGGCGGCGGCAAGGGCCTGCTGCCCAGGCCCCGATTTTTTTTTGAATATTCTATTTAATAAAAAAGTGAAAATAAAAAAAAGTTTGGGGGTAAATGCGTCTTTTTACTTCGAGTGGGGTAAATGTGTCACACAATCATAAGTTTGGGGTTTTTGGTGATTTTTTCCCTTTTTATTTTCACTTTTCATGCTCATAGGCCGCCAGACATCGATTCTCGAGCGCCGTTTGGTAAACTTGCCAAAAATAGAATAAGAATAAGGATGTGTTTGATAAACATAAATTCTTATTTTTTGCTAGAATTAATTCTCAAAAGAATGAATTCTTGCAAGAATAAAAAAATTCTGACAAGAAAAGTTTTCATGTGAGCCCTTAGTTACGGGTGTGGAATTTGACTCTCATGATTCGCAAAGAGGCAGAATAAATGTCCGAATAAGAGAGTAAGATTAGGATAAGAGAGATAAAAAAAAATGTTATTTTCTTTCAATTTTTTATTTAATCTTTTCAAACAACTCAATAAACAATTCTTCACCTTTTCTCCTTCCTTATTCTTTCTCGTTCTCACGTATTTTCACGTAGATTTTTTCCACCTCCTCCATTATTTGAGGCCTCTTTTTTTTACATTAACTTTTGTATTAATTTCAATATTTAATAATAAAAAATTGAATTTTTTCTTATAAATATAATTTAATTTTTGAAAAAGATGGCGTTGGCCACCCCTACCGCCATGCCAGAATTGGACACCACCCCACCCCCATCAGCAAACTCTGTGCCGCCATCGCCGCCATACTCAACGTTGTCACGACCACTACCACCATTAGACGTAGCTTGGACATCGGTTCATCAGACTCTTGAGGTCGAATTTATTCTGCTAAAACTGAAACAAATCGTGATATGACAAAATTAGATATGTTACAACTTGTTACAACCAATTCGTCGGAAAGCCAATATGAAAGGTTTTACGACTCACGGTAAGATGATTGCAATTGCGACGTGTTAGGACCTATGTTACACGGACACGTGCACAATGTGCATGTGTCCGAGCGTTGACCGCGTGTCCGAGACTAAATATAAAAAAAAAACTGTTCCCTAACCTAATTGAAACGAAATTGCTTCTGCTTGCTCCCTGCTTGCTCACGACCTGCTTGCTCCCGACGACCTCACGATCTGCTTGCTCCCTGACGACTTGCTTGCTCACGAGTCTCGACCTGCTTGCTCCCTGACGACCTCACGACCTGCTTGCTTCCTTGACGACTTGCTTGCTCACGACCTACTTGCTCCCGACGACCTCACGATCTACTTGCTCCCTGACGACTTGCTTACTCACGAGTCACGACCTGCTTGCTCCCTGACGACCTCACGACCTGCTTGCTTCCCTGACGACTTGCTTGCTCACGACTTGCTTACTCCCTGACGACCTGCTTGACCTACTTGCTCCCTCACGAAATTGCTCTCGGCTCTCTCTCCCTCTCGGCTCCGGCTCCTCCTTCTTCTCCGACGCCACGATTGTTGCCGCGCCACGACCTCTTCCTCAACACCTTCTCCTCCGATCTTCAGGTGCGATGAAGTCCTGATTAAGTGCTAATTAAGTCTTGATTAAGTGCTTCTACATCTGGTTTTGCATGTGCGTCTTTCAATCATCTTTACCATCCACGCATGCCTTTTCTTGGTGGAGAGTGGTTGTTAGTCAATGCGAAAGGGAAAAATCGAGATGAGGGTGAAATTTGGTCGGTTGCATTTAGGGTTGACGAACTCAGAATAGGCTGAAATTTAATTGGCTGCATCGAAACGGGCTGCTTGACGACACTCACAGCTTTGCGGTGACAAATGTTGTTTTTCGCGTTTCGGATTCGTTTTGATGGGTTTTTCAGTGATTTTTTTGTAATTTCAGTGGTTAATTTTGGTTTTCTATGTTAATTAGGGTTAATTTTACAATTCCTATGTCGATAGATTGTATTGATTTTGATAATCAAACCATTGGTCCATAGGTCATAAAATAGTTATTGAAAAGTAAATTTCAGACTTGTGTTATAGACTTATAGTAGACCATCGAATATATGGGTACATCACACCATATTTGCCTTGAGTAGAAGATCGTTGAATTTGGAATAATAGGTGATGCATTTTCAGAAGTACTTCAGTCTAAGTGTGATGCATTTTCTCTGTATTTCTGTTCTGCTGCATTTCTGCGTTTTTGCGTTTGTGTTCTGCGTTTCTGCATTTTTGTATTTCTGTTCTGTTGCATTTCTGCATTTCTACGTTTGTGTTCTGTGTTTCTGCATTTTTGCGTTGGTGTTCTGCGTTTCTGCATTTTTGCATTCTGTTCTACATTTCTGCATTTGTGTTCTGCGTTTTTGCATTTCTGTTCTGCGTTTCTGCATTTCCGTTCTGCGTTTCTGCGTTTTTTTTCTGCATTTCTGTGTTTGTGTTCTGCAGTTCTGCATTTCTGCGTTTCTACATTTGTGTTCTGCATTTCTACATTTGTGTTCTACGTTTGTGTTCTGCATTTCTGCGTTTCTACATTTGTGTTCTGCATTTCTGCGTTTTCGCATTTCTACATTTCTGTTCTGCATTTCTGCGTTTCTGTTCTGCATTTCTGCATTTCTATTCTATTCTGCATTTCTATTCTGTTCTGTTCTGTATTTCTATTCTGTTCTGCATTTCTGCATTTCTATTCTATTCTGTTCTGCATTTCTGCATTTCTATTCTGTTCTGTTATGCATTTCTGCATTTCTATTTTGTTCTGCATTTCTGTTCAGGAACATTTCTGTTCTCCTCAGCTCGTGAATGTTTCTTGACATCTTGTAATTGTATTTTTTGTAGAATGACTTCATCAAGCATGGATAGTAGCTCTTTACCAACTATATCCAACAATGAAGATTTAAATAAACCGCTATGGAGGTATGTTACTAGGTTAGCTAATATTGGTGAAGTAGCGCGGGGGGGGGGGGGGG
>BCNH02000002.1:10404818-10429168 GCA_001662345.2 Metrosideros polymorpha var. glaberrima | reverse complement strand
TTTGTTGATGATAACTGGAAAAGGAATTGGTAAATGTGGAAATGTGCAAAAAAAAGGATCTTTTAGAGATGGAAAAATTAGAGAAAGAGGTCAATTTTAGATTGAAGAGTATTGCACCTAAATATGTACCTTTGCCCCCCTCTAGTTTTTCAATTAGTGGTGGTGGAGGTTCATCATTTGACTCCAAGAAAAGGAGGATTGGAAGTGAGAGTGGAGGATCAATTGAAAAGGCATTCAACATGAGTCAACGGGAATGTTTAGATTTTGAGATTGCTAGGATGTTCTATTCGGCGGGCTTGCCGTTTAACCTAGCAAATAACCCATACTTTCGATCTTCTTTTACTTATGCTGCTAATCATCATATCGCGGGGTATGTACCACCGAAATTTAATATGTTAAGGACCACTTTACTGCAAAATGAGAAGACAAATATTGATAGATTGTGTGCACCCATTAGAAACATGTGGAAGGTGAAGGGTGTGAGTCTTGTGAGTGATGGATGGAGTGACTCACAAAGAAGATAACTTATTAATTTTATGGCGGTGTCGGATGGAGAACCTATGTTTATAAAATCGGTGGATTGTTCGGGAGAAACAAAGGATATGCATTTCATTTTTAACTTATTCAAAGAAGTTATCAATGAAATTGGGCATGAAAATGTGGTGCAAGTGATTACGGATAATGCTTCAAATTGTAAGAGCATAGGACAACTCATTGAGCAAGAATTTCCATCAATTATTTGGACGCCTTGTGTGGTGCACACCCTTAATCTAGCTTTAAAGAACATTTGTGCCACAAAAAATGTGGATAATAATCAAATAGTTTATGGGGAATGTGGTTGGATTTCGGATATTGTTGCGGATGTTATGCGTATCAAAAATTTCATCATGAACCATTCTATGAGGTTAGCAATATACAATGAATTTGTTAGCTTGAAGTTGCTTTCCGTAGCGGAAACACGTTTTACTTCGATGATTGTGATGCTTAAGGGGTTCAAGTTAATCAAAGGTGGTCTTCAAAACATGGTTATTTGTGACAAATGGAATGTATATCGAGATGATAATCAAGGGAGGGCTAGATTTGTCAAGGAGAAGGTGTTGGATGATTTTTGGTGGGATTCGATTGATTATATACTTTCCTTCACGGCTCCCATCTATGACATGCTTAGAGTTTGTGATACCGACAAACCTTGTCTTCACTTAGTTTATGATATGTGGGATTCAATGATTAAAAAAGTGAAGAGAGCCATATATGCGCATGAAGTGAAAAGGCTAGATAAGGAGTCTACATTCTATGAGGTGGTTCATAGAATTCTTGTGGATCGTTGGACTAAGAACAACACTCCACTTCATTGCTTGGCACATGCCTTGAATCCTAGGTAAGTTCTAAAACTTATTATTTTATTAATTGGTATTTTTTTTTGACATGATAATATCTCTTACTTATTATGGTTTTCTATTTTTATTTTATAGGTACTATAGTGATGAATGGCTCAATGAAGATCCTACTCAAGTTTCTCCACACAATGATAAGGAGATCAATAAAGAAAGAGCAAAATGCATTAGGAAATACTTTCCTAACTTGGATGAGCGCAACAAGGTAAATATGGAATATGTAGATTTTGCGTGCAAAAATGGAGATTTTAAAGAATTAGATTCCATTGAAAATCAATATTCTATGGATTCAAAGGCTTGGTGGGTTTTTCATGGTGATAGTGCACCTATGCTTCGAAAGATAGCCTTAAAGATTCTTGCACAACCTTCTTCTTCATCATGTGCTGAAAGAAATTGGAGTACTTACTCCTTTGTACACTCGGTGAGAAGAAATAAAATGATCCCAAAATGTGCAGAAGATTTGGTTTACATTCATAGTAACCTTCGTCTTCTATCAAGAAGAAGCCCTCAATATGCAGAAGGAGAGACAAAGATGTGGGATATTGGCGGAAATACATTTGGTACATTTGAAGATGTTGGAATACTTGAAATTGCAAGTTTTTCACTTGATGAGCCAGAGATGGAGTCCGTTGTTTTTTCAGAAGAAGAAGACCTCAATATGCAAAATGAATAACTTTTTGTTATATTTGATGGTAAAATGTAGATTGTTTCTTTTGATAAAGTTCTTTCACTTTATGGTTAATGAAATGTGAATGTTTCTTTTTGTTGAATATGGAGTTCTTTCACTTTATGGTTAATGAAATGTGACTATTATATCCAAAGAGTATAATATGATGTGAAATGGTTCTCAGTGAAGACCTTTCTTTCTTTTGTTGTTTTTGTTTGACTGTTAGAATTGATCAACGTGCTTGTGAGCCCTTGAGTTAATGTGCTAGATCTTGAAGTAAGATGTCAATTGACATCAATTTCATGGCTCACAAGTCTATTGCAACACTTTCTTTTAATAATTTATCATGTATATATAAAAATATATATTTAAAATACAACATGATGGAACGTGTCGGAATTCTCTATTTTTGAGAAATTACGTGTCGGCGTGTCGTGTCGCGTGTCGATGTCGGTGTAACATAGGTTAGGACGAATAAAATCATAAGAGTACTTTCAAGTTTCTCCAATTCTCATCAACCATTGATAATTGCATATCAATTGAAGTGGAAAAGGTAGGAAGTGAGTCTGACACTTGGATGATCGATGGATTCATTCAGAGAAATCTCGACAACAAAAATAATTCGTGGTACGACATAATAAGATGGTGTCGTGACCTATCATGACTTGTACATTACAAAATTGGAAAAAATTGTAAAAAAAAACCTAAATTTATTGAATTTTTATTAATTCAGTCCTGAACTTTTTAAGTTTGTCAATTCAGTCATAAACCTTTTGTATTTATGTCAATTCAGTCCTAAATATTTTAAGTTTGTCAATTGAGTCTTAAACCGTTTGTATTTATGCCAATTCAGTCCTATTTTGCCGGCCGGCGGTGACATAGAGCACAAATCGGCTAAAATAATAATATTTTAATATTTTAAACATTTTTCGATTTTTTTTTTTCTTCCTTCTTCCTCCTTGACTTCTTACTTTCTGGTTTTGACCGGTGCTGGCGAGGGTCATCGGAGCTCACCGGCCACTGGGTGAGGGCCACAAAGCCCTCGCCGGCCGCTGGCGAGGGTCGCAGCTCTCGCCCGGCGTCACCCTGATCTGGATGACGCCATGGGGGCTGCGGTCTGGTCAATGTGTTCTTCATAATCTCAATCTGGGAATTAGGGACAGTCCAGCACAAGAAATCTTGGAAACTATCTGTATCACGCGACGTGTTCGTCTCTGTCCAAAGTTCTCAACTCGCTTCCCCCTTTTTCACTGTCGTGTGTTGCGAACTGTTTCGGCAGAGAGAGAGAGAGAGAGAGAGAGTCGGTAACAGAGAAAAGAGAAAAAGTGAAAAGAAAATGAAAGATGGAGTTCTGCTTCTTGATTCTTGATTGTGCGAGTCTCTGGAAGCTCTGAAAATCCCCACCAAGTTCCGGCGTTGACTTCCCAGTTTCCCTTCCACCTTTTGTTCCTCCTCTCGCGTTTCGTTCACTTCTTCCCCAAATTTAGCTTCCCACTCATCAGAAACATGGATTTTCCGCAGGCGCGTCTTCTGATTCTCCTCCTCTGCTTGCTTCTCCGCATTGATCCTCTCTGCTCGTACCCGACGCCCATGAACTGTACGGACACATCTCGCTTGTGCACATTGTTTCGCGCATATATGGGCGAGGCAGCCTTGCCCACAGCCCCATGGCATCGCCCAATGGCCAAGGAGCTCCGGCGACCCTCGCCAGCCAAAACCAGCAAGGAGGAAGCCAAAGAGGAAGAAGGAAGAAAAAAATAATAATAATAATAATTCAAAAAATATTCAAAAAATATTAAATTATTATTATTTTGGTTAGCCGGCGCGTCACGTCTGCACCAGCCTGCAAAAGAGTATTGAATTGGCACAAATACAAAAGGTTTAGAACTCAATTGATAAATTTAAAAGGTTTATGACTAAATTAACACTAATGCAAAATGTTTATGACTGAATTGACAAAAATGCAATAAGTTTAGGATTTTTTTTTACAATTTTTCCTGTTTAAAATTATGATAAGATAAACGCAATAATGCCTTGGTACGATCTCAAATATCATGATAGTATATCAATTTTTCCGAACTATCGTGTTCCATGATAATATAAAGCAAGTGAACGACCAAAATAGGAATTGGTGACCGATGCAAAGACTTTGATTTATCGATCTCTTGAGGTTTATCGTGCTACAACCAAAATGAACTGTGGCATGACAATATTGAATGTATTATGACTTGCTATGACTAGTTTATTGAAAAGTCATTACAGAAGATTCCGTATCATAAAATGATTGCAATTACCACGACTTGAAAATCCACAAGGGTATTTTCTGATTTGTCCAACTCCCATTAATTAAAATATATCACGCCCCGTTAGGGTTTCTTGGGCCGAATTTCCTAAAAAACCCCCAACTTTAGGTCAAATCCCAAATCTGCCCCAAATTTTTTTTTTGTCTCAGAAAAAATCCCAAACTTTAAGTCCAGTCCCAAATCTACCCCGGATTTTGTTTTGTCCAAAAAAAATCACTCGAAAGTTAGAGACGATAACAAATACAGCTTTTTTTTGTCCAAAAAGAACCCCAAACTTTAGGTTCAGTCCAAAATTTCTTTAAACTTTTCTTTGTAAAAAAAAAACATGTTACTTTATTGATATGGATTTTATCGACGTGGAAGTGCCGTGTCAAGTTGGAGTTGGATCATGGGCGTAGATTTGAGAATTGTCGAAATTTTGTGATTTTTTTTTGGACAAAATAAAATCCGGGGCAGATTTGGGACTGGACTTAAAGTTTAGGGTTTTTTCTGAGACAAAAGAAAAGTTTGGGGCAGATTTGAGACTTGACTTAAAGTTTGGGGTTTTTCCTGAGAAAAGAAAAGTTCGGGGCAGATTTGGAACTAGACCTAAAGTTTAGGGTTTTTTCTGAGATAAAAAAAAGTTCGGGGTATTTTTGGGACTGAACCTAAAGTTTGGGGTTTTTTTATGGAATTTGGCTAGGTTTCTTGATAGTCGCCACCTAAGCCCCTTTAGAAGTGAGCTTGTTTTTTAGGGATCCCGCCCTCCCTCTTCCCTCTTTCGGAGCCAGCTTAATTTTTGTTTTTCCTTTTCTTTGCTTTATTTTTCTCTCTTTTTTCTCTCGATCTGTTTGGAGAGTTTGTGTGTGAAGAAATTTCTACAGCTGATCTTGGTGGAATGTGAAAACCATTTCGGCCATTCGTCCAATCGACGACCACTAATGAAAATGTTTATAACGTGGTTCCACAATCTCTTCAAAATTAGGTTGTTCTTTTTTTCTAATTTAGATTTGGGTCAAGTTTTGAGAGTTTTACCCTTCCGAACTAAATATAAATATAAATTTTGGAGTTCTTACAAGTATTTAATATGTATTCTTTCAACATATTGATATTGGTGTCTTTGCACAACAATAGTGATAAAGACATCGATCCTAGACGTGCACAGCAAGCTATTGTGAATGAGAAGATCTCGGCGTATACTCATCACTGAATCTGATGATTGGCCGCCGAACGTTTACGCTGGCAAATCTATTCTTGAGAGATGAGATTGTGATTCTAGTTGCAGATTATGATTTGTTATTTACTTTCAAGTTTTTGCTTTGTTCCGTAGTTATTTGAACTATACTTAAATGCCTTCTATGTACCTTTTTAGTATTTTCCTGACACATGAATGGCATTTTTTCTTTCAACCCAAAAAAAAAAACTCCCATGAATTATGATAAGTTTAAATCAATTGGGTGGAAAAAAGGTAGCAACCAGTGAATATTAGACATGGCAAGGCAAAAATAAACAATGATATGATGAAATGAGATGTGTTACAAACTCATTGCTCGTGCATTGAAAAACTACTAGGAGAGATTTCATCGACTTAAGACAAGATGAACGGAATTATAAGGTGCTACGATCTTAAATATCACGAGAGTATCTCAAGTTTTTGCAACCGCCAAAGAACAATGCAAGTGGTTGACCAATATAGGAATCAGCCATCGATATTTGGACACTGGTCGATCGATCACTTGAGGTCGAATTTATTGTGTCACAACCAAAATGAACTATGGTGCATAAAAATAAGATGTATTACGGCTTGCTACAACTAATTCTTACAAAAGCTATTAAGACATATCTCACTTACCGATGAGACAACAACACTACAGTTACAACCTGCAAAAACCACGATAATATTTTCAAATTTCCCCAAACTCTTGTGAACCATGAGCAATTCAAATCAATTGGGTGGAAAACAGTAGTACCAGGTCGACCAATACTTACACATCAAATAATCACATTTGAGAGACAAAATTATACTATGTTACTACAAAATAAGATGTGTTACGACACGTTCATTGAAAAATTATGACAAAAATTTTCATCAACATTCGACAAAATCAATTATGTGTTACTTTACTACCACAATTAACATCGGAGTTCCTCAAAATTTCTCCAATTATCACGAATCACGATAATTTCATGTTTGAATAGGAATTGACCACTTATGCTTGGTATGTATAGAGACATGGATTCAAATACAATGCATTGCGACCTTGATCTCAAATGACTAATTTCCACATTTAGGCCATGTTCTTAAAATCTAACAAGTACGAAACCTACCCAAATCCTCATTGTTTCTAATTGGGAAAATGACACAAATGGTCCATGAACTTTGGTTCAATGTGCAATTTGGTCAATGAACTTTCAATTTGACACAAATGATCCCTGAACTTTAGCTCAATATTCACAAATGGTCCCTGAACTTTCAATTTGACACAAATGGTCCATAAACTTTTGATAGATGTTCAAATTAGTATATGAACTATATGAAGATGTTCAACGAGATCCTTCTATTATTTCAAGTTCAAGGACCATTTGTGAACATTAAGCTAAATTTCAGGGACTAGTCTGAACATGTACCAAAAGTTCAGGGACCATTTGTGTCAAATTGAAAGTTCATAGACCAAATTGCACATTGAGCTAAAGTTCAGGGACCATTTGTGTCATTATCCTTTTCTAATTATTTCCTAAGTAGCACCGATATTAACACGCGACACACGCCGACATGTCATTTCTCAAAAATAGAGAATTCCGATACGTTGTATATTAAATGTATATTTTTATATATACATGATAAATTATCATTTTTATGATTACAAATTTACAAATAAAAAAAAGAGAGTCTAGAATGAATTTACACTAAAAAGATGAATCCACTATTTGTTAGTATCATTTATTGTTTCGAATTGATAAATTCAACTATATTCCATTTCAATAATCCATACAACTTAGAGAAAAAAAATCAATTCACATTCCATCATTATATTTAACATTTAACAATAAGTCAAATAATGAATGACACGATTTTATAAGGCAAGGATATATTTCAATTACTTAAAAATATGGGGGATAAAATTGAAAACAGGGGAAGTGTTTTATAAATTTTTATGACAATAGGCCAAAAAATAAAATAACCTGCACATTTTTTAGCAAATAAATGAAAAGGAGCGGCCTATTTTTGTGATATTAGCAGTTTTAAATTTGTAATTTTTTTTTTCAGCAATTGAAGAGATGATACTTTTTGTGCGCGTCTCTCTCTATTTTTTATTTTATTTTTTAGTATGCTCTGGAGCCATCGACTCAAAAGTCCCATCCATCCATCAAGAAATTTCAGAGTGGGGAGGGAGGGGTAAGCGAATTCGGACGCATCATGCTCGGATTTTGAGGCTTCAACCTCTCCCTTCCTGGTGCCCTTCCGCAAGCTTTACATAAAATCACCCCAAGAATACATCTTCTTTAATGTTGACTGGCGTGTCCGAAATTTCGAACCCGCTTTGGCCGGTGAAAAAAACACTAGAAACTCCCTGCTTTTGAAAAGTCCAACCGTACGGTCTCCCGACGACGAAGAAAAAAATGTATGGTCTCCCCAGTCCAGTAGCAGAGGAGAGGAACATGTCAAAAGGCTGAATATAATAATCAATTTGATGTGATTGTTTTTTTTTTTTTTAATAATTGGTAACCAATTTTAACTAGACAAAACAATAAATCGATTATTTTCAGTGCCCTTCTAGTGGAAGGAAAAGATTGAGGGAATTGAACACAATCTTCAGAGCCTTGACCTGCATAATATTGCAGATGAAATCGTTTTGTTGTCAATGACGAGGACGGGCGGCCGACGAGAGATCGATGCTAATACCGTATTACATTAGATAACTTGGATCACAGAGTCGGTAAAAAGAAGGAACATCCTAATGAACAATAGCCATTTGGTTTTCTATTTTTTGTCCATACATGCATGGAATTGCAATAAAGGCAATGCATAAATTTTAGGCTCGTTAGATGGTGAGTCGGGTCTGATTGAAAATGATTCAATCCAAATTGATCTGTTTATTTCATATCGACCTATTTTTACATTGAGCTAGCCTAAGTTGGGAAGACTTGGAATAGGTGGGAGTGAGAATTAGAATTAGAATAGAAAGGAAAGTGGTGTGGAAATGGGGGGGAACAATTGGACCTTTTCTCCAACAACACAACTCCATTATGAGGGGCAAAAAATGTCTTGGTCAATGTCCTTTCATTTACCCGCCGGGCACGCGGAAGGACATCGGGTGGGTAGAGACGTCGAGTTTGACCCTTAGGTGTAGGGTTGGAATCCCATGCTCTGTCTCTTTGTAGAGTAAATATCTGAAAATGAGAGGAAAATTAAGTAGGATAGACAAAAAAAAAAATGTTCTTTCCTCAAATTTTTTATTTAATCTTTTCAAACAACTCAATAAACAATTCTTTACCTTTTCTCCATCCCTCCTCTTTCTTTGACCTCATGTTTTTTCACTTAGATTTTTTCGACCTCCTCCATTATTTGAGGTTTCTTTTTCTCATAAACTTTTATATTAATTTTAATATTTGAAAATAAAAAGAAATTGATTTTTTTTTTTATAAAAAAGATGGCGTTGGCCACCCCTACCGCCATGTTCGAATTGGACACCACCCCACCTTCACCATCAAACTCCGCCTTTGCTGCCAAACTCGGCACTGTCTCGGCCACTACCACCACTAGAGGTAGTTGCCACCACCGCCACTTGAACCATAGACTCGGTCACCACGAATACTAAAACTCACGATGCCCCAATACTGCCGACCCAAAAAAGATTCTAATCATCACCATTGCAGAAACAAGAAGCACAATCTTGAGCAAAAGAAAATCGAAAAAGTGGAGGCATTTGGTGCAAACAATGACATCAAGCACAAATTATAGCTAAGAACACCAGACCCAATAGTCACTGTTTCAGTTCCTTAAGGTTTAAGTTCTCCAGGGTCTAAAAGCTCCTACCTTTAAGGCCTAAGGTTATACAGTCATATGATGTTGACTTTGGTACGACAGAATTTTCTCCATTGGTCATCGCTTCCACATTAAATTTCTAACTTTTGTCCACCCACAACACAACCCCCTCCATGAAGACTACCCTATAGAACGAAATCATCACTCCACATCTTGTATTTCACTGATCACACTCATCCACAGTACAAGGAAATTTCGCGAGGCTACAAACAATGGGTGACGACCGCGCTCTTGTCTGCAGGGGACCCGAACCCGAACCCCTGTTGGTTGCCCACGCAGCGCCACTCGCCGCCTCCTACAACGACCGGATCCGCCCCCTGCTCGATGCAATCGATAGGCTCCGAAACCTTATGGTCATGAAGGAGGGCATCCAGCTCCCCACCATCGTTGTCGTCGGCGACCAGTCCTCTGGCAAGTCGAGCGTCCTCGAGTCCCTCGCCGGCATCAACCTGCCGCGGGGGCAGGGCATTTGCACGCGCGTCCCTCTCATCATGCGGCTCCAGGACAACCCTCACGCCGATCGCCCCGAGCTCTACCTCGAGTTCAACAACAAAGTCGTCCACACTGATGAGGACAACATCTCCGAGGCCATTCATGATGCCACCGACGAGATTGCGGGCCATGGGAAGGGCATATCGAACGCCCCGCTGACTCTGGTCGTCAAGAAAGATGGCGTGCCGGACTTGACCATGGTGGACTTGCCTGGAATCACTAGAGTGCCCGTGCACGGCCAGCCCGAGAACATCTACGAGCAGATTTCAGAGATGATAATGGACTACATTAGGCCTGAGGAGAGCATCATCCTCAATGTCTTGTCCGCGACCGTCGACTTCTCCACGTGCGAGTCCATAAGGATGTCTCAAGTAAGTATAATCTAGCCACACTTGTCTTCCATATCAATTAAAAACTCAAATGATTTATACAACTCTACCAAAAGAATCGATACGATAATCTGTTTTTATGTTTCAGATGGTGGACAAGACCGGCAGGAGGACTCTGGCCGTCGTCACAAAGGCTGATAAATCTCCGGAGGGCTTGCTCGAGAAGGTGACGGCCGATGATGTCAATATAGGGCTTGGTTATGTGTGTGTGAGGAACCGGATCGGTGACGAGTCCTATGAAGAAGCGCGGCTGGAAGAGGCGAACCTGTTCGACACGCACCCTCTGCTGTGCAAGATTGACAAGTCCATCGTTAGTGTGCCTGTCTTGGCACAAAAGCTAACGCAGATTCAAGCCTCCATTATGGCCAAGTGTTTGCCGGAGATCGTCAAGAAGATCAATGACAAGCTGAACACGAACATCGCCGAGCTTAAGAGGATGCCCAAGAATATGTCCTCGGTCGCAGAGGCCCTGACAGCCTTCATGCAGATCCTGGGGTCGGCGAAGGAGTCGCTGAGAAAAGTCTTGTTGAGAGGCGAGTTCGACGAGTTCCCAGAAGAGAAGAACATGCACTGCACGGCCAGGCTAGTGGAGATGCTCAACCAATACTCCGATGAGCTCTAAAACTGCGCCGAGAATGACCCCACGACCAACTTCCTTTTGGAGGAAATGGAGGTCTTGGAAGAGGCCAAAGGGATCGGGCTCCCTAATTTCCTCCCTCGTACCGCCTTTCTCACCCTTTTGCAGCGGAAGGTGAAGGCGATATCGAGCAAGCCGCCGAGTTTTGTGGCTCGTGTTTGGGACTACATTGAGGGAGTTGTGATTCGGGTGTTGATGCGACACTCAGAGAATTATCCTCAGCTTCAGTCGTCGACGAGAAGAGCAGCGTCCAATGTAATTAACAAGATGAAGGAGAAGGCGATGGATAGGATGATGGAAATTGTTGAAATGGAGAAGATCACTGACTACACTTGCAACCCTGAGTACATGTTGGAGTGGAACAAATTGATGTCCCAGCAGGAGTTATTCATGGAGGCCATCAACAGAAGGTCGCCCCATGATACCGTTGTCCTCGAGGGATTTGGGGTGGTCGACGTGGGCAACCTGAAGCATCGCAAGCAGCAGGAGGAGGCGTTTGATCTGAAGATGAGGATGACCGCGTACTGGAAGATTGTGCTGGGGAGGTTCGTCGACTCGATGGCGCTGCATCTGCTGTTCAGCGTGCAGAACTTGGTGAACAGCGAGATGGAGCCGGAGATTGTGGGCGAGCTGATCGGGCCCAATGGCAGCGGCGGCATCGAGAGGATGCTGGAGGAAGCGCCGTCGGTGGCGGCGAAGCGCGATAAGCTGAGCAAGAGCATAAAGCTGTTGAGGGAGTCTGCTGCGGTGGTGGCCAAGATCATGGACGGGATCACTATTGACGGGGACTACAACGATTGATTAGAGTTGTTTTTCTCGTAGGATTTTTTCGCCTTCTTTCTATGAGTGTGCTCTTTTTCGACTGGACTTTAGTTAGCTTCCTAGGATAAGGTGTTCTTCCTAGGAAGGGTATTGAGTGTGTTTACTTTCGTTGTTCTAGTAATCAGCATTTCAATGTCAGTTTTAAAAGTTGTTTTGTGGGTGCAAAATCAAGTGTTGATGGGCTTGCAGTGGTTCTGTTAATGTTGCTTACACAAGTTATAGCTCAAGCCGGGATTTATCAGAAAGAAACCTAAGTGATGCGCCAATCCAACTCACAATTAATTTACATTGCGCTGTCGAAGAACTGATTGACATTCCGTAAAATTGTCTTCAATATCACTTAGAAGAAAATGTTGCCTCGAAGTTCTTTTTTTCTTTTTTTGAATTTAAAGTTTGATAAATGAATTCATCTTGGTTTCGATATGCATTGCACTAAAATTTGCAGCAATTATACTAGTTGCTTTAACTTCTCCCTTTTATAATGTCCATTAAATATGTAAATAATGATAAATGTATCACATAGTAACCAAATGAAAAAATATATATAACTAACAGTTAAACATGATGGACATTACTTAATAAAGACGAAGATAAATAAACATTTATTACCGGGGGTAACCAAAACGTTGATTTCAATGAAGAATCATTTAGATAAACTAAAAGCAAGTTAACTGATTTTGATGTTAATGAAAATAAAAATTACATATGCAAACGGCACATTAATCAATGTTGTTTTGTCAAATCAGTCCTTGTCATATTCTTTTTTTTGGTCAGGAGTCCTTGTCATATTCGATTAGAAAGAATCTTATCCTTCTTTAACTCACATGACAATCCAACCCTTACGCTGCAAAAAAGATTATGACAAATGTTAAAAAAATGAATGTGCCCATGAACAAATATCGATGCTTTAGTAGTTATTTTCCATTGCGAGAATTTATTTTAACATGGATAATAAGAATAATGAATTCTTACTACTCAACGTCAAAACACACTAGGACCACACACACAAAAAACCCGTCAAAAGACACTAAACAGTGAAAGAAACTACTAGTCACTCTCATATGTTCGACTTACTATATTATGGATGTCACCATCCATGTGGGGATGGTGTCAACTTCTAGTCAACATTGAAAATTTTACAAGTAAAAAACACATATCTTAAACGAGAAGTTACCAATAAAACGGAAAAGTTATTAGCTAAGAAAATGTGGGGTAATACAACTCTAATATGGAAATTTGCTAATTGTAGTGATGAAATTGCTTAAGAGTTGGAAGTTAGGAGATTTCTAGCTCAGAAATTGAAGGTCACTTGTTCAAAATCTTATCGATTGTGTGCATACCATTCTCAGACGGCACCACTTGCGTAATCCAAAAGTAGGGAAAAGTACCAAAAAAGTCATAAACCTATTATATTGGTACATATTCAGTTATAAACCTTTCAATTAGACCAATTTAGTTTTAAATCTTTTCACATTGGTACCAATTCAGTTCATCTGGCCAATTTAGGCAAAAATTGCTAACGTGAATGTCGGCCGTCTTACATGGTACTGTTGGCGCTAATGTGAATAAAAATTTCAATTTTTTAATTTTTAATTTTCTTTCTTTTTCTTTCCATTCTCCTTCCGTTGGAGGCCGACCATGGCCAATGAGGGTTGGCCTCGCGTGAGGCCTACCCTCGCCTAGGCCAAGGTGGCCTTGTCGGGTATCACCTAGATGAGGGTTGGCCTCGCCTAGCTTGTCCAGGCGAGTTCAACCCTGGCTTGTGGTGGCGAGGGCGACCCTTGCTCAGGCAAGGCCAGCCTTCACCGGTTATGGTCGGCCACCAATGAAAGGAGAATGGAAAGAAAAAGTAAGGAAAAGAAAGAAAATAGAAAAGAAAATCAATAAAAATTAGAAAAATTTTAAAAAATTATAGATTTTGTCTACGTCAGCATTATCACTGTCATGTACGATAGCGGACGTCCACGTCAGCAATTTTCGGCCTAAATTAGCTAGATGGACTAATTTTTTTTTTTGTCAGAAAAAAAAACTAAGTTAGTACTAATGTGAAACTAGTTCAATTAAAATGTTTAAAAATAAATTAATACAAATGCAATAAGTTTGGGATTTTTTTGGTACTTTTCCCTCCAAAAATATCTAGACTTAACCGGTTCATGAGGCTTATACTTTGTTTCATAAGCTTTCAAATAACTTGCCCTCCATGCTCGTATACTTTGATTATTCAAATATAAAATTTCCTTAGTACACTTATTTGTATTCATTTTTTTATATGAAAAGCTATTTATTAGTCAGCCAAGCATATCGTCTATTCCCACAGACCTAGTTGATCTTATTTGACAAGGATTGCCGACCCTCGTTGCGCAAATGGGGTGGCGGCGATCTCTTTCTTCTCTCATCTCATACTTTCAATTTTTATGCTAATAATGTTAGTGAATGATCATTATTGCCGTAATTTATCATTTACCAAAAAAGTTGGGTCAAAAGTGAAATACCACAGACGGAAGATAAAACATTATGAGGACCATGTTAACTATATTGTAAAGTACCATAGATAATTCGGAAGAGGCTGTGTCTTGCTCTATCCTCGGTGGAATAGCAATCCCTTGATTGGTGAGTTATAGATATAGACATCTCTCACATTTGTATTTAATAAAGCATAGGCAAGACTAATGCCAATATCTGCATACGTTTATAACCCATCAATCGAGAGACTAAACTACCATGATAGTTCTAAAGCAAGTGGGCGACAAAAATACAGATCGGCAACGTATGCTTAGTCCGTATGGAGACATGGAAATGCATTGTGACCTTGACCTCGAGTGACTAATTTCTGCATTTAGGCGATGTTCTTCAAAATCTAAGAATTATAGAACCGACCCAAATCCTCATTGGTTCTAATTATTTCTTGTATTCTTAATTTTTCAAAAACTCTATTCTATATTGAGTTAATACATTTAAAACAAAAAAAATTTATCCAATTTTTTTCAAGAGCCGAAAGTGCCGAAGCGTCAAATAGAAAAAAGAGTAAAAGAATAAAAAGAATAAAAAGCGTCCGAGGAAAGGCGCACTGACGAAAGCCGAAGAAGAAGATTACCCGCTTTTGCCGGTGAAAAAACACCCGAAACTGCCTGCTTTTGAAAAGTCCAACCGTATCCGATTAAAAAAATGAAAAAGAAAAGTCCAAACGTACGGTCTCCCGACGACGAAGAAAAAAATGTACGGTCTCCCAGTCTAGTAGCAGAGGAGAGGAACATGCCAAAAGGCTGAATATAATAATCAATTTGATGTGATTTTTTTTTTTTTACTTTTTTTAATAATTGGTAACCAATTTTAACCAGACAAAAAAAAAAATCGATTATTTTCAGTGGCCTTCATGTGGAAGGAAAAGATCGAGGGAATTGAACACAATCTTTAGAGCATTGTCGTTTTGTCGTCACCATGACGGGAACGGGCAACTAGTGAGAGACCGATGCTAATACCGTATTACATTAGATAACTTCAATCATAGAGACGGAAAAGAAAAGGCACATCCTAATGAGCAATAGTCATTTGGTTTTTGATTTTCTGTCCATACATGCACGAATTCACAGTAAATGCAGTATATAAATTTGAGGTCCATTAGATGGGTGAGTTGGGTTGGATTGAAAATGATCTAACCCAAATTGATCCATTTATTTCATATCGACCTATTTTTAGATTGAGCTAGCCTATGTTTGGAAGACTTGGAAAAGGTGGGGAAAGAATTAGAATTGGTGCGGAAATGGGGGAAGGAAATAATTGGACCTTTTCTCCAACCTATGAAACACAACTCCATTATGAGGGGCAAAAAATGTCTTGGTCAATGTTCTTTCCTTTCAATTTTTTATTTAATCTTCTCAAACAACTCAATAAACAATTCTTTACCTATTTTCCTCCCTTATTCTTTCTTGACCTCATGTTTTCTCCATTAATTGAGGCTTTTTTTTTTCATTAAATTTTGTATTTTGAATTTTTCTTATAAAAATATAATTTAATTATAGAAAAAAAATGTCTGGGCGTGGCCCAATTCTGCTTTGCATATAGTCCCCTGGCCACCCCTACCGCCATGCCGGGATTGGATACCACCCCCACCCCCATCATCAAACTCCATGTTGCCGCCGCCAAACTCGGCACTGTCACAGCCACTACCACCATTAGATGTAGCAGCCACCGCCACTAGAACTCTACACTCGGCCACCATGAATACTACTACTACTCACGATGCCCCAATACTACCGACCAAAAAAAAATAAAAATCTAATCACCTCCGTTGAAGAAGCAATAAGCACAATCTTGAGAAAAAAAAAATTCGAAAAAAATGGAGGCTCTTGGTGCAAACCATGAAGAGGGAATGGCCATGCCTCAAAAGTCACCGTTTCAGTTTCTTAAGGTTTAAGTTGCCTAGGGTCTGAAAGCTGGAGCATTACGAAATTATTTGGCAAATGTAGCTAAATTATTTTCTCCATTAGTACATCGCTTCCACCTTAAGTTCCTAACTTTTGTCCATCCACAACACAACCCCCTCCATGAAGTCATCTCATCGTCCAACGTGCGATAGAATTCCAGTCTCTATATAATGAACCCGTAACTTCACTACTCTATAGAACGAAATCATCACTTCCCCATCTTTTATTTCACCCATCACACTCATCCAAAGCAAGAGGAAATTTCGCGAGGCTGCAAACAATGGGCGACGACCGCGCTCTTGTCCGTGGTGAACCCAATCCTGAGCCCTTGTCGGTTGCCCACGCGGCGCCCCTCACCGCCTCCTTCAACGACCGGATCCGCCCCCTACTCGATGCCATCGACAAGCTCCGAAACCTCATGATCATGAAGGAGGGCATCCAGCTCCCCACCATCGTTGTCGTCGGCGACCAGTCCTCTGGCAAGTCGAGCGTCCTCGAGTCCCTTGCCGGAATCAACCTGCCTCGGGGCCAGGGCATTTGCACGCGCGTCCCTCTCATCATGCGACTCCAGGACAACCCTCATGCCGATCGCCCTGAGCTCTACCTCGAGTTCAACAACAAAGTTGTCCACACTGACGAGGACAATATCTCCGAGGCTATTAATGATGCCACCGACGAGATCGCCGGCACTGGCAAGGGCATATTGAACACCCTGCTGACTCTGGTCGTCAAGAAAGCCGGCGTCCCAGACTTGACCATGGTGGACTTGCCTGGAATCACTAGAGTGCCCGTGCACGGCCAGCCCGAGAACATCTACGAGCAAATCTCGGAGATGATAATGGAGTTCATTAGGCCTGAGGAGAGCATCATCCTCAATGTCTTGTCCGCGACCGTCGACTTCTCCACGTGCGAGTCCATAAGGATGTCTCAAGTAAGTATAATCTAGCCACACTTGTCTTCCATATCAATTAAAAACTCAAATGATTTATACAACTCTACCAAAAGAATCGATACGATAATCTGTTTTTATGTTTCAGATGGTGGACAAGACCGGCAGGAGGACTCTGGCCGTCGTCACAAAGGCTGATAAAGCTCCGGAGGGCTTGCTCGAGAAGGTGACGGCCGATGATGTCAATATAGGGCTTGGTTATGTGTGTGTGAGGAACCGGATCGGTGACGAGTCCTATGAAGAAGCTCGGCTGGAAGAGGCGAAGCTGTTCGACACGCACCCTCTGCTGTGCAAGATTGACAAGTCCATCGTTAGTGTGCCTGTCTTGGCACAAAAGCTAACGCAGATTCAAGCCAGCATTATGGCAAAGTGTTTGCCGGAGATCGTCAAGAAGATCAATGACAAGCTGAACACGAACATCGCCGAGCTTAAGAGGATGCCCAAGAATATGTCCTCGGTCGCAGAGGCCCTGACAGCCTTCATGCAGATCCTGGGGTCGACGAAGGAGTCGCTGAGGAAAGTCTTGCTGAGAGGGGAGTTCGACGAGTACCCAGAAGAGAAGAACATGCACTGCACCGCCAGGCTAGTGGAGATGCTCAACCAATACTCCGATGAGCTCCAAAACTTCGACGAGAATGACCCCACGACCAACTTCCTTTTGGAGGAAATGGAGGTCTTGGAAGAGGCCAAAGGGATCGGGCTCCCTAATTTCCTCCCTCGTACTGCCTTTCTCACCCTTTTGCAGGGGAAGGTGAAGGGGATATCGAGCAAGCCGCCGAGTTTTGTGGCTCGTGTTTGGGACTACATTGAGGGAGTTGTGATTCGGGTGTTGATGCGACACTCAGAGAATTATCCTCAGCTTCAGTCATCGACGAGAAGAGCAGCGTCCAATCTGATCAACAAGATGAAGGAGAAGGCGATGGATAGGATGACGGAAATTGTTGAAATGGAGAAGCTCTCTGACTACACTTGCAACCCTGAGTACATGTTGGAGTGGAACAACTTGATGTCCCAGCAGAACGCATTCATGGACGCGATCAACCGCGTGTCGACGCCTAGCAACATTGTCCTCCAGGGGATCGGGGAGGTTGACGTGGGCAACCTGAGGCATCGCAAGCAGCATATTCAGGAGGCATTCGATCTGAAGATGAGGATTACCGCGTACTGGAAGATTGTGCTGCGTAGGTTCGTCGACTCGATGGCACTGCATCTGCTGTTCAGCGTGCAGAACTTGGTGAACAACGAGATAGAGACGGAGATTGTGGGCGAGCTGATCGGGCCCAATGGCAGCGGCGGCATCGAGAGGATGCTGGAGGAAGCGCCGTCGGTGGCGGCAAAGCGCGATAAGCTGAACAGGAGCATCAAGCTGTTGAGGGAGTCTGCAGCGGTGGTGGCCAAGATCATGGACCGGATTGCTACTGAAGGGGACTACAATGATTGATTAGTGTTTGTTGTTCTACTGGGTTGTTTGCTTTCTTATTGTGAGTGTGCTCTTGTTTGGACTGGCATTTAACTAGCTTCCTAGGATTAGGTGTTTTTCCTAGGAAGTGTACGAGTGTTTTACTTTTGTTGTACTAGAAATCAGCTTCTGAATTTTAGTTTTAAAGGTTGTTTTGTGTCTGCAAATGGGCGTTGATGGGCTTGTTATGGTTAATCAGAAGAAACCAGAGTCATGTGCGAATCCATCCCACAATCATTTTACATGGCGCTATCCCAAAATATGATGTTGATCGACATTTCTGAGAAGGAGGCCCGGAGAATTCGATGCCTACTTCTTCGTTGGTTGTTGCTGTAAGTGGGTAACTTTGTCCGTATGAGTTTCAGGGGAAATGTCAAAATTGGTTTATGAGATCTTGGAGGCTGTTCGATTGTAATTATATAACAATTTTTATTGGTTTTTGGACTTAATACCCTAAAAAGGCCCCAACTTTAGGTCCAATCCCAATTTCCTCTCATAAACTTTTTTTATCCCATGAAAAAACCCCTAACTTTAGGTAATGTCCCGATTCTACCATTTAGTCTCAATTTTATCCTAATTTTTTTTTTTTCAGTTTGATAAAAAAACTTTCAACTTTTACTCGAGTTATAAATTTGTCACTATTAACTCTTCATCTAAAATTTCTCGTTGACAACTGAGAAATGGACAAACTCCTCAGCACGAGCTGTTCGAGCGTCCCGAATCGAGTGTCTAGAGCGCGAGCTCTCCGACCGTGAGAGATGGAATACTCCCAAGCACAAAAGATTGAAGACCGAACGCAAAATTGAAGCTCCTCGTGTGAGATGGAAGGAAGACTCTCTTAAGAGTAAAAGCAATTAAAGAGCAATTAAAGAAAGTCAACCTTAATTGCTCTAGTTTTTACCCAAATTTCAAATTCAAGAAGACGTTGTTTGGGCTGATGTGCAAATTCATCTCCAATATACTTTTTTTTAAAATATGAAATTAGGGGGAAAACTAGAGTAATGATGTGGAAATGCCACATAAGCACTAAAGGCGATTTTGGATGAAGGTTTAATGAAAGTAGATTTGAGACTCAGTTAAAAGTTGGTGATTTTTTATAAGACAAAAATTAGGGTAAAATTGGAACTAGACCCAAAACTAGAGTTTTTTTTTATTTTTTTATGAGACAATAGTTTATGGTAAAATTGTGATGCATCCGTGGGTGAGTGATTCCGGGTAATGGGAAATTGGTCAGAGTGTTTGGGGATTTTCTGGTTACGTGTATCGAAGGGTGTGTTTAGATGGTCGGGATAGTGAAATGTAAGGTGCAAAGGATATGGAATGATGGATAAATAGTACGATCAAAATCAAGGCATAAAAGACCGCCACCAACCGAGAATCACGATCAAGATTTGGATAGGAAACTCACCACCAAAGCTTTAAAGGATAACCACCAACCTTTGGGGCTTTTGACTCACCATTAAGGAGGAATCCACTCTCCAAGAATAAAGAAACCTAGTTTGATTCACCACCAACAAATTGGATAAAGAATCAAATTGATTCAACTCACGTAGAGGAATTCTTCTCATCCAACAAGTCTTGTCTTACAATTGAGAAGACTCCTCCTTTTATAGGAGAACTAGGACATAGGAAATAGACAAACATTAAAAGACATGGGAACTACCAGAATATTAAAGACATAGGAACTAGAAGACTTAGAAACTAGAAAGCAATTAAAATCTTAAGAACTAGAACTTTGACTCTTGAAACCTATATAACAATAAGACTCCTAGGAAATAAGAAATGCAATAATAACAACTACAAACCAAACTTGCACTTAATGACATAGAACATTGATATGTTGACTCTTCAGCCTTGCGAATCATGTTCCCAAATTCGTCCACCAGCCTTGACCAACAAATAACCATATTGTAATATCAACAAATATCAAAGGAAATTGCTCGAAAGAGCCTCCCATCGATATGTTGTTGATCCAAGATGATTTTGACAACTAATATGGTGAATCATTAACTTAAACTAGACCAACAAAGAAGAATCAACAACTTCTGAATCAATAGCTTCGGCAACCTTTTCTTGCGTATCGATAACTAACATGTAGAATCGACATATTCAAACTTGGACCCAACGACACCGATTGTAGCCAAAATTGTCATTTTGTTTCCAAAAGTATGGATTGAGCTGGATTAATCGATAAGAATTGAGTTGAGTTTGCAAGTTGATCAATGAAGCCCGATGCACCCGCATCAAATTGGGACCGAATCTAAAGTTGAGAGTTTTTTCAATGAGATAAAAAAAAAGGTTTTAGGCAAAATTGAGACTTGATCTAAAGTTGGGGTTTTTTTTTAAGGTATTAGGCTTTTATTTTTTAAGCAAAAGTAAACAGATTCTCACGTGAAAGTACCACTTATTTAAATAAAATAAAAAAACAAACCAACAAAAGCCAACATAATCTATCATTGTGAAAGCAGAATAGTTTTGCTTATTATAATGGAAAAGTGATTCCATCTATCTATAATTCTAGATCAACTAATGAAAAAATTTGACGACAAAAGACCACTAATTACTTCTATATAAGAACGTGCATTTTTGTTCTTCTTCGTAATGAAAGTGATTGAGATTCCTTAAAGCTGTCTTTAAAATCACTCAAAAGAAAAAGTTGCCTCGATGTTTTTTTTTTTATAAAAATATAAAGTTCGGTAAAGGAAAAATGACACAAATGATTCTTGAACTTTGGCTCAATGTGCAATTTGGTCCCTGAACTTTCAATTTGACACAAATGGTCCCTAAACTTTTGATAGATGTTCAAATTAGTCCATGAACTATATGAAGATGTTCAACGAGATCCTTCCATTATTTTAAGTTCAAGGATCATTTGTGAACATTGAGCTAAAGTTCAGGGACTAGTCTGAACAAGTACCAAAAGTTCATGGATAATTTATGTCAAATTGAAAGTTCAGGGACCATTTGTGAACATTGAGCTAAAGTTCAGGAACTATTTGTATCAAATTGAAAGTTCAGGGACCAAATTGCACATTGAGCCAAAGTTCAAGGACTATTTATGTCATTATCCCTTTGGTAAATGAATTCGGTTTCAAAATGCGTTGCAGTAAAATTTACAACAATTGTAGTAGTTGCTTTAACTTCTTCCTTTTATAATGTCCATTAAACATGTATGATAAGTGTATCGCATAGTAACAAAATGAAAAAAAATATAACTAACATGATTATTTAATAAAAATGATGATAAATAAACATTAATTACCGGGGTAACCAAACGTTGCTTTTAATCAAGAATCAGTTAGATAAACTAAAAGCAAGTTAACTGATTTTAATATTAATGAAAATAAAAATTAATATATGCACCTTAATCAATGTTCAATTTGGACTAAAACTTTTTTTGTCAAATCAGTCCTTGTCCTATTTGATTAGAAGCAATTTGATCCTTTTAACTCACATGACAAGCCAACCCTTGCACTGCGAAAAAGATTATGACAAATGTTATAAAAATGAATCTGCCCATTTACAAGTATCGATGCTTTAGTAGTTATTTTCCAATGTGAGAATTTATTTTAACGTGGATAACTTAAAAAGAATAATGAATTCTCACTACTCAACATCAAAAGACACTAAACACTGAAAGAAACTACTAGTCACTCTCATATGTTCAACTTTCTATATTATGGATGTCACCATCTATGTGGGGATGGTGCTAACTTCTAGTCACATTGAAAATGTTACAAGTCAAACTCACATATCTTAAACGAGAAGTTCCCAATAAAATGAAAAAGTTATTATCTACGAAAATGTGGAGTGATACAATTATAATATGGAAATTTACTAATTGTAGTGACGAATTGCTTAAGAGCCGTAGGTCAGGAGATTTCAGCTCAGAAATTAAAGGTCACTTGTTCAAAATCTTATCAACTGCATGCATACCGCTCTGAGTCAGTACCACCTACATAGTCCAAAAATATATAGACTTAACCGGTTTATGGGGCTTATATGGTGTTTCATAAGCTTTCAAATAGCTAGCCCTTTGTGCTAGTATCTTTTGATTGTTCAAATAAAAATTCTCCTTAGTACACTTATTTGTACTCATTTCTCTATATGAAAAGCTATTTATTATTCAGCCGAGCATACCGTCTATTTCACCGACCTAGTTGATCCTATTTGACGAGGATTGCTGGCCCTCGTTGCGCAAATGGGGTGGCAGCGATCTCTTTCTTCTCTCATCACATACTTTCATTTTTCATTTTGGTGCTAATAATGTTAGTGAATGATCATTAGTGCCGTAATTTATCATTTACCAAAAAAGTTGGGTCAAAAGCGAAATACCATAGACAAAAGATAAAACATTATGAGGACAACGTTGCCTATTTTTTAAAGTACAAGGGCATTTCGGAACAGGCTGTGTCTTGTTGGATCTTCGGTCGAATAACAATCCCTTGATTGATGAGTTGCAGATATAGACATCTCTCATGTTTATTTTTAATAAAGCATAAATAAAACTAATGTCTATATCTGCATATGTTTGTAACCCACCAATTAGGAGACTAAAATACCATGATAATTCTAAAGCAAGTGGGCGGCAAAAATGCGAATCAGTCACTTATGCTTAGTCCGTACGGAGACATGGATTCAATTAGAATGCATTGCAATCAATCTTGATCTCGAGTGACTAATTTCTGCATTTAGGCGATGTTCTTCGACTTTTACTCAATAGCTTAAGCCAATGAGTTATAGGCTAACTATGATATATTAATTACTCCACACCACACTAATTCTCCAATGTGAAACTTTTCTAACACAACTCACACCATAATCTCAACAGACTTCTCTTTACATGTGAGCTCAGTGTTAGGTCTACTCCTCCTTAATTCAGGCATTCTACATTAAGATATCTCAACTTGAATTTCCATCGAAGCCTAACTTCACCCCTAGTCTTTTTCTTCGGATCCAAACATAACATGAAGTCTACCATCGGACTTGCATTACTACGCCACAACATCCACTTACTCGCAAATCGAGTTGATCACCAGATTTTTTCCTTAAGATATTCACCAAACATCGGAATGGATTGGGGGCTCACCAATTACCCATCGGTTCTAATACCAATTTTTGGGAGTGCGCAATAGAAGTCCGATATCTTCACTCGGGAAGATTGCTGGTAGGAAGCCCAAGTACAAGCCCAAATACAAGTCTATCAACATATCTAGTTTGATCAACTTCATTAAAAAGCTTAAGCCAATGAGAACTAAGATATATTAATTACTTTATATCATACCAATTTTTCGATATGAGACTTTTTTTAACACAACTAACACGTGTATCTTAGGGCTTGCATGTTTATCATTCTTGTCAGAATTTTTGATTATGGTAAGAATTCATTCTTTTGAGAATCAATTCTGGCAGAGAACCAAAATTTATATTTACCAAGCGTACCCTCATTCTTATTCTAATTTTGGCAAGTTTACCAAACGGCACTCGGGGATCAGCGGCCGACGTCCGGCGTCCGCGCGTTCGGCGGCCGACATCCGGCGTCCAGCGTCCGACGAGCGTAAAAAGGAAAATGAGAAGTGAAAATAAAAAGGAAAAAAATCATTAAAAAAAAACCTCAAACTTATGATTGTGTGACGCATTTACCTCACTTGAAGTAAAAAAACGCATTTACCTCCAAAATTTTTTTTATTAATTTTAAAATTTTAAAAATTTAAAAACAGAAAAATCGGGGCCTGGGCGAAGGCCCTTGCCGCCGCCGACCCCGTCGCCGGAGAGGGCCGGCGACCCT
>BCNH02000002.1:10394355-10404771 GCA_001662345.2 Metrosideros polymorpha var. glaberrima | reverse complement strand
TAATATTTATTTAATAAAAAAAGTAAAGAGAATTAATTCTGGTAAGAATTGATTCTGGCATAGAGAATCAATTCTTTACCAAACACAAATCTCATTCAAAAGTAAAAAACTGTTCCAGAAGTCATTCTTTACCAAACGCATTTCTCTTCCAGAATCACTTCTGGCAGAGAATTAAAAATTCTGGCAGATTATCAAACGCACCCTTAATAATTTTAAGTTAATACATTAAAAAAATGTTTTATCCAATATTTTTTCTAGAGCCGAAAGTGCCAAAGCATCATATAACAAAAGCTAAAAAACGAAGAAGAAAAAGTGTCAGGAAAGACGCATCAATGAAAGCCAAAGTGAAATTTGAAACTCTCTGCTTTTTAAAAGTCTCATTGTACGGTATCCTTGACGGCGAAGGGAAAAATGAACATTGCAGCAGTCCAAGCAGAGAACCCGTCAATTTAAAAAATAAGCTAAATTAAAAAGAGAGAGACAAACCAGGCGGGGAGGGTTGTACTCCTCGTTGCCGCCGCCCCACCCTTGTTGGGCAGGCCAATGAGGGTGCATAATGGCTAGTGGTGGTTGCCAGGCCATGGCCAGGGACGGACGACCCTAGCCTAGACCTAGCAGACCACCATTGGTGGTGGTGGGTCCACATCCAGCGGCGACCCTCACTTGCGTTCGGTACCGGCCTTCCTGGCTAGGGTGGTGCGGCGGCGGCGGCAGCGAGGGTTGACGCTTGGTTTCTCCCTTTTTATTTTTTTATTTAGCTTATTTTTTTAATTTTATTTAGATAAAATTTGCATTAAAATCATTTTTGGACTGAAACGACATCGTTTTGGCCTTATGTTTCCTAATTTAGCCAAGTTATCGCCACATAGAAGAGTGAAAATATTAATAAAAAGAATCATGTCAGCATTTTCCATTAGCTAAGTTGGATTGTGTTGACGAAAAGACTCAATTGCACTAATTTGACAAATTTTATGATTTGATTGTGCTTTTTGCAAGTTTTATGACTCAATTGCACTTTTGTGACAAGTTTTAGAACTTCCAATGAACATATCACAAATGCTAATATATAATAAATTTAAGTCCGTTTGTTACGCAAAAACTAAAAAAAATATTTTATCAAAAGTTATGACTTGTATCATTTAAAATAATTAGTCAATGATACATATTTTCATTATTATTTTCATAGACGATGAAAACATTTTATTTATTCATGATTTTAAGTGACGCAAGAGATCATTTTCAAGAAAATATTTTTCAAATTATTTAATTCTATAAATGTAAGTTTTTTCTTCTTAGAACAATTAACTAATTTTACCTGATTAAAAAAAAAACCGAATGGAACAAAAAAATTGAGGAAATTCAACACAATCTTCAGTGCAATGAACTACATATTAGTGTAGATGAAATCATTTTGTGGACGACGACCAGTGAGAGACCAATGCTAATATTGTATTACATTAGATAATTTGTATCACAAAGACGAAAAAAAATCACATCCTAATAAACAATAGTCATTTCGTTTTCTATTTTTCGTCCATATGTATGCACAATTTTTGCAAGTAAATGCAACATAGAAATTTTAGATCCATCTAATGGGTAAGTCCAATCGGGTTTAGATGGGGATGAAAATGATCCGACGCAAATTCAACCGTTTATTGACCCATTTTTTACATTAAGCTGACCCTTAAGCCAATGTTTAGAAGACTTTGGAAAAGCTAGGGGAGAGAATTAAGAATTTGAATAAAAAGAAGGGTTAATACCACGAAAAATTTCAAATTTGTATGCTTGTGACAAATTTACTCAAAACTATTTTTTTGATCACGAAAAACCCCAAACTAGTACATTTGTGACAAATTTACCCTAAACTGATACACCTTGTGACAATTTTACTTTTCATCAGTTTCTGTCAAATTTTACCATCAAATTGCTGAGTTTGATGACATGTAACAGTTAACAAGGTGTATCGGTTTGGGGTTTTACCTTCTGTTTGTCTCAGATGTGCTAGTTTGAGATTTTTTAGAGTATTAATGGAAACTAATGAAGGGTAAATTTGTCACAGGTGTATCAGTTTAGAGTTTTTCATGACAAAAAAATTAATTTGGAGTAAAATTGTCACATATGTATCAATTTGGAGTTTTTCGTGATAAAAAAGTAGTTTTTGATAAATATGTCACAAGCATATCAATTTGAGGTTTTTCGTGATATTAACCCTAAAAAGAATGGTGGTCTGGAATGGGCGGACAATAATTGCACCTTTTCTCCAACCAATGAGCCGTTCACACACAACTCCATCATTGAGGGGTAAAAATATGTCTTGGTCAATGTTCTTTCGTTTCAATTTTTTTTAATCTTTTCAAACAACTCAATTTACAATTCTTCGCCTTTGTCCACCCTCAATTCGTATTTTATAAAATATATATACACACTTCCAATTTTACAAACCATTTCAAGAGAATCATTTCTTCACATATTCTTTCTTGACCTCTTGTTTTTTCAAGTAGATTTTCTTCACCTCCGCCATTATTTGAGGTTTCTTTTTTCATTAATTTTTGTATAATTTTTAATATTTCAAATCACAGTTTGAATATTTTCTTATAAAAAGGTAATTTAATTTTTTTAAAAAGGAGACTCTTGATGCAAACAATGAAGAGGGAATAGCCTTGCTTCAAAACACAATGAGAAAATTTCAAATAAATGCCTGAAGTGTTATCATTTTTTCAAATAAGGATATGAAGTGGATATTATTTCAAATAAGGGCATTTATGGCCTTATTGTTTTAAAGAAAGGCATGAAGTACCCTCATTTTCTCAAAAAGTGATATGACATCTAGGGCATTTTCGTTCTTTTACATTTTTTTGTAAAAAAAAATTTCCTTTTTTCTTTTATACGAAAAAATAAGTAAAAATAAATAAATGCAAGCGAGGGCTTTCCTTTTCTTTTCTATTTTCTGGTCTTCGTCTTCTTCTTCTTCTTCGAACCTTCTTCACCGAGATGCCATCCAACAGAGACGGCACCGAGCCCAACCTCGAGGGCTCGCCGGAGTCGTCCTTCTCTCTTGTCATCAACGCCTATTGGGCCCTCACCTCCGGTAACCAGTGCTGACTTATCTCCGCCACCGTCCATCCTTGGCTGTTGCGGGATCACCGCCGGTGACCGAAAAACAAATCCGCTCACCGAAACGCAACCAATTCCCGGCCAACACAGACAAGCAACCGAGAGCATATATTTATGCAAAGGGGTGAGCATGGTTCCGGGTAAAACCGAGAACCAGGAACCGGACCACCGATTCTAGGTTTCAATGTGTGAGGGTCTGGTTCCCGGTTCCATTTTTTTAGGAACCGCCGGTTCCAGGTAGGTTCTCGGTTCCTATAAGAACCGGAACCGGGGACCGAGAACCGAATAAGGAACTATACGCAATTTGATTCTTGTGCACTTATTTTGTGGATTATATTACTCACAATACATGAATTTTGTCTTCTTTGATGCATTTCTTTTGCACTATTTTGCTTTGTTGTCATCAAATATACGTCAGATGACTACAAAAGATGATTTTGTGGCTTATATCTTGTGTTCTTTCCATCTTTTTTGGCGTAATGCGTGAAAGATTTACAGAATGGAAGTTTGGCATTTACCGGATTTGGAACGACAGTACGTGGGTGTTGGTGTGTGACTGTGGACAGTGGGATTAAGACACGATGACCGAGAGTAACACAAGCAAACTCCGTCCCAAAGTCACGAGACTAAGTTCTTGAAGGGGAAAACAGCATAGTACCTCGGTGTCACAGTCCCCCTTCTTCCCCATGTGCGCCCCCTTCACGTTTTGGTTTTTTGAGTATAGATATTTTCTTCATGATTCATAGGTAATCAATCTCTCATATGATATATGTGTATATAATCACGAAGGCGACTCGAGTGTTGAAATTGATGCCGTCATATTTCGCATGTCAGATGAGGGAATCATATTGAAGAAGACCATATTTTCCTCCAACCAGTCTTTTGATTGGTGGATTGATGTCTATAACGTGTAAACTATCTATTGTTCAACATTTTTTTCTTAACTAAAAATGAAAAAAAAAAAGAACCTGTAAGAATTTGGAATCGACCCTGGAACCTATGACAGGATAGGTTCCAGGTTCCAAATTCCAACGAGTAGGTTTCAGGTTCCAAAAAATGAGGAATTTGTAGGGACGGGTGGGTTCCAGGTGGAACCTGTAAAGAACCTGGAACCACTCACCCCTATATATGCAACAATAGAGAAGATACCGGGAACTGAGAACTATAGGTTTCACAATGGGTAAGAATTTAGCTCAACAACTCCGAATCGCATCCTCTCCGGCGAACCCCATTGCGCACAATATCAAGGAAATATGAACGCGATAACGAAAATGAGAGACGACCAGATTTGAGTCAATACACTAAAAGAACAAATGGTCCATGTCTATACGTCTCCAGATTTAAAAGAATCGCGACCTATCTAGCGTCCGTGTCTAAGAAGCATTTCATCAAACACTTTATAGGCATAGAAAATCCTGAGTCTAGTCAAGAAATCGAGGGCGTGCTTTCGTCCAAAATCAGATGAAGTTGGCACTATAACACGCGGCAATCTCAAATTACTTCATTACAGTTCAGATCTCAAGCAAGTTATTCACGAACTACATGAACACGGGCTCGGTTATGCTTTTCTCTAAAACCGAATAGAAAGGGGGCGAATTAAATTACCAGAAATTGTAAAAGATTAAAACGCCTTTGGTCAAGCCTTTTTTGAAACAATGAAGACACTTTATGCTCTTCTTTGAAATAAAGTTCATTTTAAAAATTTATTTGAAAAAAACGAAGGTAAGAACTTCAGGCCTTATTTAAAATTTTCCCAAAACAAAAATTCTAGCTGAGAACTCCAGACCCAACAGTCACTGATTCAGTTTCTTAAGGTCTAAGTTCTCTGAGGTTATTGGCAACTGTAGTTAAAGTTCCCACCTTTTAAGGTCTAGGTTTACACAATGATATGACTTTGTACGACAAAAATTGGTCCATTGGTACATCGCTTCCGCATTAAGTTCATAACTTTTGTCAATCCACGACTCCCCAACCCAACCCCCTCCATGAAGTCATCTCATCGTCCCAACGCATGATAGAAGTCTAGTCTCTATATGATGAATTCATAACTTCACTACTCTTTAGAACGAAATCATCACTTCACATTTCTCATCTCACCGATCAAAACGAGGAACCTGTAAGAATCTGGAACCTGTGACAGGGTAGGTTCTAGATTCTGACGGGTAGGTTCCACAAAACGAGGAACCTGTAGGAACGGATAGGTTCCAGGTTTCAGGTGAAACTTGTAAGGAACCTGGAACCGCTCACCCCTACAAAGCGTCATATAGAAAAAGGTCAAAAAAGAAGAAAAAGTGTCCGAGGAAAGACGCATTAATGAAAGCCAAAGTAAAAAATTTGTAACTCCTTGCTTTTTAAAAGTCCCATTGTACGGTCTCCTCGACGGCGAAGAGAAAAAATGTTTGGTCGCACCAGTCCATTTTCCCAGCAGAGCAACTCTAGGGATAATTTTTTTCGCTATCCATAACCCGTCAAAATGCTAAATATAATCAATTCATGCTCCATTTATTTTTCAAATTTAAAAATATTTGATCAAAAGTTATGACTTGTATTGTTTGAAATAATTAGTCAATAAAATATAATATCTAAATAGTTTCGTGAACAATAAAAATTATTTTTCGTTTATTCATGATTATAAGTGAGACAATTGATTATTTTTAGGAAATTATTTTTCAAATCATCCGTTTTCCATGAATGTAATTTTTTCTTAGTATTTCTTAAAATTGACAAAAAAAAATCAAATGGAACGAGAAAAGCAAGGAAATTGAACACAATCTTCATAGCAACGGACTACATAATATTGTAAATGAAATCATTTTATTGACGACGAGGACAAGCAACCGGTGAGACATCGATGCTAATATTGTATTACATTAGATAATTTCTATCAGAAAGACGAGAAAAAAAAAACACATCCTAATAAACGACAGTAATTTCATTTTCTATTTTCTGTCCATGCACGCACAAATTTACAAGTAAATGTAACATAGAAATTTTAGACCCCTCACCTCCGGTAACCAGTGCTGACTTATCTCCGCCACCGTCCATCCTCGGCTGTTGCGGGATCACCGCCGGTGACCGCAAAACAAATCCGCTCACCGAAATGCAACCAATTCCCGGCCAACACAGACAAGCAACCGAGAGCATATATTTATGCATAGGGGTGAGCATGGTTCCGGGTAAAATCGAGAACCAGGAACTGGACCGCCGGTTCTAGGTTTCAATGTGTGAGGGTTCGGTTCCCGATTCCATTTTTTTAGGAACCGTCGGTTCCGGGTAGGTTCTCGGTTCCTATAAGAACCGAACCGAGAACCGGAACCGGGAACCGAGAACCGAATAAGGAACTATACGCAATTTGATTCTTGTGCACTTATTTTGTGGATTATATACTCACAATACATGAATTTTGTCTTCTTTGATGCATTTCTTTTGCACTATTTTGCTTTATTGTCATCAAATATACGTCAGATGACTACAAAAGATGATTTTGCGGCTTATATCTTGTGTTCTTTCCATCTTTTTTGGCGTAATGCGCGAAAGATTTACAGAATGGAAGTTTGGCATTTACCGGATTTGGAACGACAGTACGTGAGTGTTGGTGTGTGACTGTGGACAGTGGGATTGAGACACGATGACCGAGAGTAACACAAGCAAACTCCGTCCCAAAGTCACGAGACTAAGTTCTTGAAGGGAAAAACAGCATAGTGCCTCAGTGTCACAGTCCCCCTTCTTCTCCATGTGTGCCCCCTTTACGTTTTGGTTTTTTGAGTATAAATATTTTCTTCATGACTCATAGGTAATCAATCTCTCATATGATATATGTGTATATAATCACGAAGGCGACTCGAGTGTTGAAATTGATGCCGTCATATTTCGCATATCAGATGAGGGAATCATATCAAAGAAGACCATATTTTCCTCCAACCAGTCTTTTGATTGGTGGATTGATGTCCATAACGTGTAAACTATCTATTGTTCCACATTTTTTTTAAACTAAAAATGAAAAAAAAAAAGAACCTGTAAGAACTTGGAACCGACCCTGGAACCTGTGACAGGGTAGGTTTCAAGTTCCAAATTCCAATGGGTAGGTTTCAGGTTTCAAAAAATGAGGAATCTATAGGGACGAGTAGGTTCTAGGTGGAACCTGTAAAGAACCTGGAACCGCCCACCCCTATATATGCAACAATAGAGAAGATACCGGGAACTGAGAACTATAGGTTTCACAATGGGTAAGAATTTAGCTCAACAACTCCGAATCGCATCCTCTCTGGCGAACCCCATTGCGCACAATATCCAGGAAATATGAATGCGATCAGGCTCTAGTTTAACGAAAATGAGAGATGACCAGATTTGAGTCAATACACTAAAAGAACAAATGGTCCATGTCTATACGTCTCCAGATTTAAAAGAATCGCGACCTATCTAGCGTCCGTGTCTAAGAAGCATTTCATCAAACACTTTATAGGCATAGAAAATCCTGAGTCTAGTCAAGAAATCGAGGGCGTGCTTTCGTCAAAATCAGATGAAGTCGGCACTAAAACACGCGGCAATCACAAATTACTTCATTACAGTTCAAATCTCAAGCAAGTTATTCACGAACTATTGTGCTTTTCTCTAAAACCGAATAGAAAGGGGCGAATTAAATTACCTGGTTAGCGAAGCTGGGTGAAATCACAACCGGCAACTGGATTGAAGACGAAAGTTATGATTGATGTTCTCGGCCGGAGTCGCACTGAATGAATGTATCTAACTCGCGATTCTCATTGGTTCCAGAGTTTCGTCAGTGAAACCCAGTAAAATAGCCGGCGAGGGCCGCCACCCTCGCTAGCAACTGGCGACACCAGCGAAAAGATAGGGAAAAAAAGGAAAAAAAAAAGCAACAGAAGAAAAGAAAAAAAAAGGAAAAAAGCCAAAAATCGTAAAAGATTAACACGCCTTTGATCAAGCCTTTTTTTAAAAAAATGAAGACAATTCATGCCCTTATTTGAAATAAAGTTCATTTTAAAGCTTTATTTGAAAAAAACGAAGGTAAGAACTTCGGGTGGGTTTGGTTCAATATTTGGAAAGAGCTTTTAGTCTGAATGCTCATTTGCGAAATGCTGAACTGTTTGGCAAGTTTTTTTTTTCTAAGGGAGCATTCGGCCAAATGCTAGCCTTGGAAAGGTTAAAATGCCGAATGCTGAATATTGGAGGGACCAGCATTCAGCATTTCAGCCTTTCCAAGACCAGCATTTGGCTTAATGCTCATTTGAAAAAAACTTGCCAAATAGTTCAGCATTTTACAAAGAAGCATTTAGGCTGAAAGTTCTTTTCAAATGCTGAACCAAACCCACCCTTCAGGCCTTATTGAGAATTTTCCCAAAACAAAAATTCTAGCTGAGAACTCCAGACCCAACAGTCACTGATTCGGTTTCTTAAGGTCTAAGTTCTCTGAGGTTTAAAAGCTGGAGCATCACGAGGTTATTGGCAACTGTAGTTAAAGTTCCCACCTTTTAAGGTCTAAAAGTTTACACAATGATATAACTTTTGTACGACAAAAATTGGTCCATTGGTACATCGCTTCCGCATTAAGTTCATAACTTTTGTCATCCACGACACCCAACCCAACCCCCTCCATGAAGTCATCTCATCGTCCCAACGCATGATAGAAGTATAGTCTCTATATGATGAATTCATAACTTCACTACTCTTTAGAACGAAATCATCACTTCACATTTCTCATCTCACCGATCAAACACATCCAAAGTAAAAGCAAGTTTCGAGAAGCCGCAAACAATGGGTGACGCACTCGCCATCTCCTACGACGACCGGATTCGCCCCTTGCTCGATGCGATCAACACACTGAGAAACCTCATGGTCGTGAAGGAGGGCATCCATCTCCCCACCATCGTCGTCATCGGCGACCAGTCCTCGGGCAAGTCAAGTGTCCTCGAGGGACTCGCAGGCATCAACCTGCCGCGGGGGCAGGGCATTTGCACGGGCGTCCCTCTCATCATGCAGCTCCAACACAGCCCTCAAGCCGATCGCCCCGAGCTCTACCTCGACTTCAACGGCAAAGTCGTCCCCACCGACGAGGACAACATCTCCGAGGCCATTAATGATGCCACTGACGAGATCGCAGGTCATGGGAAGGGGGTCTCGAACGCGCCGCTGACTCTGGTCATCAAGAAATACGGCGTCCCGGACTTGACCATGGTCGACATGCCTGGAATCACGAGAGTGCCCGTGCACGGCCAGCCCGAGAACATCTACGAGCAGATCTCGGAGATGATCATGGAGTACATTAGGCCTGAGGAGAGCATCATCCTCAATGTCTTGTCCGCGACCGTTGACTTCTCCACTTGCGAGTCCATAAGGATGTCGCAAGTAAGTACACTCTGGACACGCTTGGCTCCCATATCAATTGAATACTCGAATAATTTATCTCACTCTAGGAACTGAGCCTATACGATTATTCGTTTTTGTGTTGCAGATGGTGGACAAGACCGGAAAGAGGACTCTGGCCGTCGTCACGAAGGCTGATAAAGCTCCGGAGGGCTTGCTCGAGAAGGTGACGGCCGATGATGTCAATATAGGGCTTGGTTATGTGTGTGTGAGGAACCGGGTCGGTGACGAGTCCTATGAAGAAGCGAGTCTGGAAGAGGCGAAGCCGTTCGACACGCACCCTCTGCTGTGCAAGATTGACAAGTCCATCGTCGGTGTGCCTGTCTTGGCACAAAAGCTGACGCAGATTCAAGCCACCATCATGGCCAAGTATTTGCCCGAGATCGCCGTGAAGATCAATAACAAGCTGGACGAAAACGTTGCCGATCTTAAGAGGATGCCCAAGAATCTGTCCTCTGTCGAGGATGCCATGATGGCCTTCATGGAGATCATGGGGTCGGCGAAGGAGTCGCTGAGGAAAGTCTTGCTAAGAGGCGAATTGTTGGCTTTTCACGTAATGTGCATAAGCGAAATATACATATACGCAGCGGAAATAAAAACTATACACGTATCTCCAGAGGCGTCGTTCGTGCGTTTCAATCAAAAATCAGATAAACGAATGGGTTAATCGGATTACCTCTTGTAGCGTGCTTGAAGCGACTGGTTCAAATGTTTTTCAGTTTAAGCCCCACAAATGTCGGACCTCTAGTTCTGACACACCACCAATCAGACGACGAACGGATGGAAGAACTTGCGGTAATCGCCACTTCAATTGTGCTAGCAATCTCGTGGACTCCGCTTTATCTTGTATTTCGTTTTTGGCAAAACAAAAGATAAAAACCAGAGAAAAAAAAATTTCTCTCTGTTTTTCTTTTTAAGTCT
>BCNH02000002.1:10362441-10386555 GCA_001662345.2 Metrosideros polymorpha var. glaberrima | reverse complement strand
ATATTTGTCAAGCCACCAATTTGATCATATGCACAAACCTAATCGACATGCAATTTATATGAGAAATAAACAATTTATTCTCGGTTGCAACTCCGGCTGAGGATTTCAATGCAGTGTCACGATTAGATCGCATAGGACATCATTATTGTACCTTGCATGTAACATGAGACAGATTCCATTTTGCGCACACGTGTAACTTCGTATGTGAACGAATTATGACCATCAAGTACAAAGACGGATCAACGAACCGTCAATATGCGCACTTGTGAACCATAGCCATCCAACACACAAGTCAACATTGTGCCTCAGGTCTAAGGATTATTTACACAAGACCAAAGCAAGAACGATTAAATATTGGCCACGCTAAAAAGGTTCCATGTTTTTAATCGTTCTATGCGTGTCATGTTCAGTGAACTTGTCCGGTACAAGCACCTGTGTTTTAACTCGGGCATCACAATACCCAATGACTTGTGACTCGTCATTCCTTAAGTATCCAATACTTAATTGTGAAGTTACGAATACACTAGTCTCAACAGGATCATTAATATCCATTTAATGATCCATCGACCGGGAATAGTTTAAAGATTCAGTCTAATTATAAACCCGTCACACATATTCTTAACGTCTTAACAATAGGTCTAGTCACAACTGATCTTATGGAATCATTCATATATATAAAATAATTGGACAAATGAATGAATACGTCTTTGCCATTAATTAAATAATAAGAAAGTACAACTTAAATCCCTAACATATAACTATTACACTGTTGCTTTAGGGCATACATCCAACACGAATTAGACGAGTATCTAGACGATGAGGATATGCACTGCACTGCCGGGCTGGTGGAGATGCTGAACCAATACTACGATGAGCTCCAAAACTGCACCTTGAACTACCTGAATGGTAAATTCTTGTTGGAGGAAATGGTGGTCTTGAAAGAAGTTAAAGGGATCGGCCTCCCAGACTTCCTCCCTCGCACTGCCTTTCTCATCCTTTTGCAGCGGAAGTTGAAAGGGATATCGAGCACGCTGCCGAGTTTTGTGGTTCGTGTTTGGGACTACATTGAGGGAGTTGTGATTCGGGCGTTGATGCGACACTCAGAGAATTATCCTCAGCTGCAGTCGTCGACGAGAATAGCAGCGTCCAATCTGATCAACAGGATGAAGGGGAAGACGATGAATAGGATGATGAAGATGGTTGAAATGGAGAAGCTCACTGACTACACTTGCAACCCTGAGTACCTGTTGGAGCGGAACAAGTTGATGACCCAGAAGGACAAGCTCATGGAGAGGATCAAGGCAGGGGTGACGGTTGCCGACCTCGAGGGGATTGGGGTGGTTTACTTGTACCATCTGTCGAGTCTCAACCAGCTGATTCCGCAGGCGTTCGATCAGAAGGCGATGGTGACCCCGTACTGGAAGATTGTGCTGAGGAGGTTTGTCGACTCGGTGGCACTGCATCTGCGGTTCAGCGTGCACAACTTGGTGAACAAGGAGATGGAGATGGAGATTAGGCGCGAGCTGAGCGGGTGTGGCATCGAGAGGATGATGGAGGAAACGCCGGAGGTGGCTGAGAAGCGTGAGAAGCTGACCAGGAGCATCAAGCTTCTGAGGGAGTCTGCGGAGGTGGTGGCCAAGTTCATGGACCTGATTGCTACCGATGGCGACCACAATCACTAATTATGTGAGGAAAAGATATGTGTCAGCTTGTTCTTGTTTGGTTTGGTGGTTCTGTGCAGTGTTTGGGATTCTACTGGACTTCAATTGGCTTCCTATGATTAGTTCTTGATGATGTACTGGTTCAGATGGCCATGTTTGTGAATTCTTAAGAGGCCGTTTGGTTAAGTTTATCTATAAACAGTTCTTTCTTGTTCTTCGATAGCAAAACTAAACAGTTTTTCACGTCAAAAGAAACAAAGGCCAACGTAATCTATTATCTTGAAAGCACAAAGTTTTTGTCTTTTATAATGGACTTTGTTAGCATAACAAATTCTCAAAAGAGTGGACCGTACGGTAATTTCTACTTATTTTTTGTTTTGTTTTTTGCAGCCTGAAATAAGTTATTATTCTCACGGTGGATTAAGAACTATCACTTAATTATTTCTCATTTATAATTGAAAAAGGGTTATTTTAGAGACTGAAGATATTACTGAGAGAAGATTTTGACCCCAAGAAACTGCAAAAATCTCTTTATATAAGTATATGCATTTTTGTCTTTCTTCACATGTATTGGTCGAGATTTCCTAAAGCCATCTACATAATCAATTAGAAGAATTAGTTGTCTCATCAAAGTTCCTTTTATTTTTAATTTTAAAGCTCGTCTAGTAAGTGAAAGTGTATTACCTAAGGATATGAATTCAGCTAGGTTCTTATATGTGTAGGGCTAAAAATTCACAACAATTGTAGTAACTCATTTAAATTGCTCCTTTTATCATGTACTAAATATGCACATGATGAATAATGCATTATATATTCCTCACACCTTCTTTCTATATTTAAGTATCATATTGAAATTTGTTTCTTTTGTTTATTTTGATTAGTTGATATTTATTCTAAATATCTAGTTTATGAGCGAAAAGTAGCATGGAATGATAAAACCAAAAAAAAGTATAATTAGCAGTTAGACATGATAATTAGCAATGAGGCCCGACTACCCTCACCAAAGACCTCAACAAAATTGCTGGCCCTTGCCATGCAAGTGCGGTGGCGGTAATTCCTTTCTTCTCTTATCACCTACTCTCATTTATGCGAATAATATTATTAAACGCTTATTAGTAGCATACATTATAATTTACAAAAAGAGTTGGGTAAAAAGCGAAATATTGAAGTCAAAAGACAAAAAATTATGAGGACAACCATAAACCATAGAGAAATGCTCAGATGACAGTCATTAATCTACTTCGAGAATAATAATTTATTCTAGGCCACAAAAAATATATATAACAAATAATTATAATTGTTATGGGGTCGACCCCGTTATGGATTTGTGGGTCACGATATACTGTTATTCTCACCGTAGCAAAAATATCATTATGCTAGCAAAACTCTAAACCATATTGCAAAGTACAAAGACATTTTGGAGCGGGCTGTGTTTTGCTCATTCTTTGAATGGAACACAATTTATTAATTAGCGAGTTACAAATATAGACTATCTCCCGCATTTATTTTTAGTAAAGTACAGACGTGAGCAATCACTACTTTTGAATATGCTTGTAACGCCCAAATTGGGGAATTGACTAAAGAGCTGGTAGGATGGAATTTTCTCCAAATAGAAAGAAAAAATACGGTCCGATGAGGATGGTGGAGCCACCTCGTACATTGGAAAATCTTTGGATAAACCAGATTCATAGGCAACAGTGTGCCTTATTATACGATAAGCCGAGGAACCGGTCGAAAGATTTCACTTAGAAAATATTCATAGAGAGAGCACGATCACGTGATGATTTTTGGGTGGGCATCGATTCTTTTGACGAAAAGCTTGAAATCTTTTATGGAAAAATGTTCAGACATTGAGACCTGCGTAATCGAGTAGAATTTTTTTTTTTTGTCGAAGGTGATTTCGACAATTGAATAATTCTTTTTCTAATGTTTCGAAATGGGAGCGCTTTGAAATTGCCATTCTTTCTTCCGACAAAGCCAAAGCCAAAAGAAAAAAAAAAACCCCCACGTGATTCAGCATTCATCGATTGATACCTCACAAATCTTCCAGTCTCCTCCACAATCTCCCTCTCCGCCTCCCTCTCTCTCTCTCTCTCTCTCTCTAGCTCTCGCAGTCATCAACTTTGACCTTCTTCTTCTCATCCATGTCAGGATATGCAAGAGCATACGCTGATTCGATCCCGCAGTAGAAAACTTTTGACCGGGTGATGGGCCTTCGCTCCTTCCTCCTCCAATGGCGAAACCGTCCCTCCTCCTGATCGATCCGACCCTTCCCATCACCGGCATTAATCTCCTCCTCATCCTCCTCCACTCCCTCTTATAACTCGGGCTCCCCCCCGCCGGTTCTTCCGGCACCAGCTTGGTCATCCCCTTCGAATTCTCGATTCGATCCCGTTTCTCGGGGCGGGGCCTTTGGGGGCAGCGCTCGTTTTGCCCCCCCTCCCCGATTTCTTTGGCGACCCAGAAGACGCGGGAAGCTTTGATCCGATAAAGTTCGAATCTTTAGTTCCGCGGTCCGTACGTCTCGCCGATCCGTTAACTCCGTTGGTTTGATTCCGCCGAGGTAGGTCCTGTGGGTTTTTTTCCGTGATGTGGCTCTGTGAGTTTTTCCAGGGATGCTCTGTATTTCTTCAGTTTGATTTGGAGCGAAGAAAGAACCGAATTGCATCTGAGCGTTCGTGTGCCATTTGTGGGTGTTTTTTTGATTTCGTATTATTCAGGATGGGACTGAGGAAATTATGTGAATTTGTCTGTGTTTCAGATTGATTGATTGGAATGGCCTCGGTGTTTATATACCATGTGGTTGGTGATTTAACTGTGGGGAAGCCTGAGCTGGTGGAGTTCGTCGAGACAGACACGGTCGAGTCGGCGATAGCTGCGATCGGAGAGTCGACGGAAGGAGGGATACCAGTGTGGAAGAGGAGGTCGTTGCCCGGAAGTGTGGTTGAGAGCGCCGACCTGAGGCAGCAGAGGTTTGTGGGTATCTTGGATTCTCTTGACATTGTCACTTTTTTGGCGAGGAGTGAGTGTTTGCAAGATCAGGAGAGAGCCATGAAGACCCCTGTGTCTGAGGTTGTTGTCCCCAATAGTTCTTTGCTGAGATTGGTTGATCCTGGAACAAGGTTAGATCTCCTTTTGGCTCACTAGCGTTGTTTTTTTTCTGGGATAGTCATAGCGATTGGTAAAATCATGTTATATTATGCATTGTTAGTGTCTTTTTGGGATTGGCAGTGCTGATCTTTACATTTTTTCTTTTCTATATTCTTAATGATGGTGGCAAGCATCAATGGAAATTGTGTGCTTCAATGTTCTCCTTGTTGCTTTTTATTAGTGTGAGAATCTAGCTGGTTTTGTTGCATTAGCTTATGATCAACACACTCTAGAATGAGTACATTATGTGTTGAAGCCATTTGGCCAGCATTCAACTTCCTGAAATTTGTGATCTGAGCTTCTTCAAAAGAAAAGTCTCATGTCCTAGTTATTCGACTAGTTATACCTGATAAAGATGTGTGCTCTTCATACCGTGAGATGGTGATAGTTGGCATAATATTGAGAAGTGTGAATTGCGAATAAAGTTATTATAATCTTAAGCTGACTGAAACTAATGAGAACGGTCCACAGGATTTTTGAGGAATGGGTATGTTTTTTGGAGCATGGTTTGTGGTAGTTCTACGTTAATATGTGGATTAAAGTAATGTATCGTGCAACTAGATGAAGGTGTTGCTTTTGGCTGTGAGCATGAAAGAAAGATGGGACAAATGTTTATTGGAGCTGGTTTATGGAGATGCAATTGCACATCGTCCAAAAATAGTTAGGGTTTTGGTAAGCCTAAGATGATATGGGTAGAACTTGTAAACAAGAATTTTGGAGGATATTGTACTAGATAAAGAGTGAATAGCTCCAGAGGCAACTTGATTTTCTGGCTATCAAGGTAGATATTATGGGTGCCTGTCTCGGTATTTCTTATAGCCTGATAGGAGTATAGGTCATCCAGTTGACTACTTTCGTGATTTTCCCTATTTCAGGCCTAGTCTGGCCTGAAGTGAAGAAGCTCAGAAATATATAGGGCAGGCTCACAATAGATCTTTACTATACTTGAGGAGTCATCTGGTTCAATCTTGAGAAGTAACCTTTATTTAGAAGAAATTATTCAGTGGTTAGATACTACCAGGTCATAGGCTGACGTGGCGTATTTTTTTGTACTGAAAGCCAATAAAAATTCGACACTTATCCATGATGTGGCAAGTAAATAAAAAAAATCTAAACTTGGGTTCTGTTTTTTCTCTCTCATCTTCCTCCTCCGTCCACGGCCATCTCCTCTGTTCTGTCACTGGCGGAGTCGCTGGCGCTGTGTCAAAGCCGACGACTACTGCTCATCGAATGAGCCGTCGTCGCTCGCGGCCTGGCCCTGTCCCTAGCTCTGTCTTCTTGCTTGTCCATGGCTTTGCTCATCAATCCAGATCTGACCTCGTGGAACTCGTCGCTAGGCTTGATCTTCCCAACGAAGAGCTCCATCTCCAGATCTGGAGGAACTTGCAGATGGTCCATCTCCAGACGAACTCCAAATCTGAGGCCATGGCTAGTCGAGAAAACCCAAAAGTTTCATCATACCCACCGAGAAGCTTCGTTCAAACAAGAAAAGAAAAACAGAGGAAGGATGATGGTCCATCTCCGAGAAAACCCAAAAGTTTCATCATACCCACTGAGGAAGCATCACTCTGAACAAAAAAAGAAAAACACAGGAAGGTTGACGGTCCATCTCCAGGACGAACTCCAAATCTGAGGCCATGACTTGTCGAGAAAACCCAAAAGTTTCATCCTACCCATTGAAGCTTCATTTCGAACAAAAAAAAAAGAAAAACAGAGCAAGTTTCATGCGATGGATGGGGCGGTGCTCTGTGGATGGAGGCCACGAGCGACGACAGCTCATTCGACGAGCAGTAGTGGTCGGCTTTGACACAATGCCGGCGACTCCGCCATAGACCGAACGGAGGAGATGGTGGTAGACGAAGGAGGAAGATGAGAGAGAAAAAACAGAAACTAAATTTTGATTTTTTTTATTTACTTGCCACGTCATGGACACGTGTTGAGTTTTTATTGGATTTCAGTACAAACGTATACGCCACGTCGGCCTATGACATGGTGGTATCTAACCACTGAATAATTTCTCTTCAGTGATCAGTTCCTTACTACTTCATATGCAATCTAGATATATACTAGTCATAGGTGATGAGGTAGCCTGTTCCGTTGAGGAATTCTTGACTTTTGTTCTTTTGGATGGAAGACTGATAGATGCACTAGAGATGATGAAGCAGGGAGTGAAGCGTCTTCTTGTCCCGAAGAGCTCTGTGTGGACAGGCATGAGCAAAAGATTCTCAATTTTGTACAATGGCAAGTGGCTTAAGAACAACAGCAGCAACAATCTTGCTGTCAACACCAACCGGCCTTCCTCATCTTCCACCACCTCTAGCCGTGACAAGTTTTGTTGCCTTTCCAGAGAAGATGTCATCAGATTCCTCATCGGTTGCCTAGGTGCACTTGCGCCATTGCCCCTTTCCTCCATCTCATCCGTTGGAGCTGTCAATCCTAACTACAATTCTGTGGATGCCTCTTCACCTGCCATCGAAGTGACTGGGAAGCGACCTCATGACCCCAGAGCGCTTGCTGTTGTGGAGAATTCACCAGACGGCGAAGACAAGATAATTGGTGAGATTTCAGCCTCCAAACTGTGGAAATGTGACTATGTTGCCGCAGCTTGGGCTTTAGCCGATCTCTCTGCCGGTCAGTTTGTGATGGGGGTTGAAGATAACGTGACTCCAAGGTCACTGCTTGAAATTCAAGTTAACAACTCAAAAGTTGGACCCAGTAATTGTATGGCCAATGGAGTCGGGTCGAACCGGCTGAGGAAGTTCAGCAGTAGGAGCATCGGGTTCTTCAGCAACCCAACAAGCCCAAGTTTTGGCGCTAGTAGGAGCATGTACAGGGGAAGAAGTGCACCCTTGACGTGTAAGGTCACGAGTTCATTAGCTGCAGTAATGGCTCAGATGTTGTCTCACAGGGCCACTCACGTGTGGGTGACTGAGTCCGAGAGCGAAGACATACTAGTCGGGGTGGTGGGTTATGCAGACATTCTGGTCGCCGTGACGAAACAACTGCCGCCTAGTATTCCATCAAATCGATCCGTTGAAGGACTTGCATCAGCACCAGAGATTCAGAGCTGATGACATATTTTTGCCGTACCTTTTTTCGTGGATATAGACTGTATGTACCAGTATATTGTTAGTATGATTCTTCTTTACGCACTCTTCTTTTCAGTTTTGTTTATAGACGGGAGACAAAAGGACCTCTGGGGCTTTGGGTTTATAAAGTTATGCTTGAAATTGCAACTGTTAAGAACTTAAGATTGGCTGGTTTGTCACCGAAGTGATCGACAACGTCATAGCAAAATAAATTGGTGTTTACTTGAGGACTGTTTTATCTGATTGAGAAATTTGTTTCCTTATTGCAATGTTTGTATTCTTGGATTACTTTCGGACTATATGTGTGATTACATTGTGATTTTAGTTACATTGTGTGTATCTTGATTAGATTGCACACAATTGATAATAACACCGTTATCACACCGAAAATGAAAGCGCTAGGAACTAAATACCTTGATTAAGGACTCAAAAGTCAGATCAAAGGCACACTTCAGAATTAATGATATGCCATACATATGGATTTAGAGAAAGATTGGAGAATTAAAAGATTTTATCTAGATTTACATTCGGATCTCGGAATCTCTTGAATGTAAAACGATAGAGGGTATTGCTAGGTAAAGGGCAAGAAAAATATACTTTTCAACTTAGGGGTGCAATGGTCGATAATCTCCCGACATTAATTACTGCAGATGTTCTAGGGAGTTTTCCTCGATGTGGAAAGGCGCTAGAGAATCCTTGTAGGGGTAAAACCCCCCTTTGTGGTGAGGATTCATTGGAAACAACATCCGATGATCCACAAAAGGGCCCTAGTTTCAATGGACCCAAGAGAGAAAGATTAGAGGATCTAAACAAAGTCCTCCCTCTTAGCGGAGAAAATATTATATAAGTCAATATATACTAAATTGAATTTCATCATTCAAAGTGATAGGTTCCATGTGAGTCTCATATGGCTTCCCTTAATGTCATTTTATTCTAAAAGTCATTTCTGATTTGTCTATTTGATGTGACTTTGTTCCCGTCTTATATTTCATTCGTAAGACTTGGATTTGAAGAATCATATAGATGTTGTAATTCACCTTGTTTCTCATCATCTTTTCAAGAGTCGAGTTCAATCTATAGATGGGCCTACTACTCATATGGCCGGGCCAAGCCAAGTTGGGTTTAATTATGTTACCAAACCTATCCATTCCAAGACAACCATATCCTCAATTTGGAGTTTGGACCGGTTGACGACCAGCAAACTCGGGGCTGGACTTTCCAATGTATATCCACTTATAAAGCTGGAGTGTTGCATATTGCTATGGACTTTCATTTACTTTATGGAAAATTCTGACATTCCACCTGAAGTGGTGCCAATTTCTCAAGAATTTACACAGAGTAGACTTTGTTTCAATGTACCGTAACAACTTTGTTGTCCCAATGTACCCCACGAGCATCACCACCAGTTAAAATTACGGCTGGTCATGTGCTCGTTAGGTGTGCTTTTCGCGGGTTTCCAAAGGCCATTTTAGTCGGTTAAAACCTAAGCCCCTATGTTGATGAGTTGCCCAGTCTGATGGAGGTATCAACTGTTAAGGTAATTTCTACGTACCTTTGTACGCTCTAGATTCTTGCTATACATCGAAGCAATCACTCCTGCAATTGTAACTCTATACGAATTGTAATAGTGAAGAGATTGCCTAACGTGGCACTGTGATTTTTCCCTTTCTAATTCAAAAAAAGGATTTTTTACATAAAAATTAACGTGTCTTCTTCTATGATTGCATTCATAAGAACTAATATCAAAGCCATGTTCGCCATTATAGTGGGAGCAACGAAGATGGACGAAGGAAAGGTGAAGATCTATCAATTTGATAGTAAGGATTTGTTTCTAGAAGATGCAGATTGGGGATATGCTATATCCTAAGAAATTGCATTAGCTCTTGTCGGGAGATAAGCCAAAATTGATTGAGCAATAGGACTAGTAATTATTAGTTTGGCAGGTCGTAGATGTGATTTCTCTCATGTTGGCACATAATTTTTCCTTCAACATTGCTAACAAGAAGACACCGATGAATTTTATGAGGGCTTTATCCAACAGTTTGAGAAGCCCTCTACGTGAAACAATGCATATCTGATGTATAGTCTGTTTATTCTGAAGATAGTTGAAGGTGCTTCTATGACATTAAAGAATACAACATGAATTGCGATTTTAATTAAGTTCGGTGGAAATCAAATTCAATGACGAGGTAAAAGCTTTGGTTTTATTAACTTCTCTACATCAAAGTTGGAGTGCAATTGCGATTGGGGTGAGTCGTTTGTTTGGTCAAAATAAGTTGAAGTTTTAGGAGACCTGAGATTTAATTCTTGGAGAAGAATTTGATGATTGCTATATTATTTTACATGGGTATGTGGATAATATGCTCATTGGAGGATCTAGCATGAGGAAGCCTAACAGGCTAAAGTAGCAATTGTCAAAAGATTTTGAAATGAAGGACTTGTAAGTAGCAAATCAGATTCTTAGGATGATGATCACATGGGATAGATCTAAAAAAATAAAGTTGTCTCAAGAAAAATACATTGAGAAGGTGATAGATAGATTTAGAGTTGGTAACGCAAAGCCCAAATGCACTCCTTTAGGCAGTCACTTCAAGTTCTTAAAGAAGCAGTCGTCAAAGACAGATGAGGAGCATCAACTGTCGGCGGTCTGATGTATGATATGGTGTGTACCAAACAAGAGATAGCTCATGCAATAGGAGTTGTGAGCATATATATGGCCAATCCAAAAATAAAGTATTGGGAAATTGTAAAATGGCCATTGAGATACCCAAGAGGTACTTTAGGTATGTTGTCTTTGTTTTACAAATAACAATGTGACTTTACAAAGGCTTTGTTGATGCAGATCTTGGTGGTGACATGGTCAATAGGAAGAGCACCTCGACTTATGTTTTTACCTTAGGTGGTACTACAATCATTTATATATCTCGGCTTAAAAAATGTGTCCCTCTCAACCACTAAAGCAAAGTGTGTTGCTATATCTGAAACTGGCAAGGAGATGATCTAGTTGAAGAATTTTCTAAAGGTGATAGGCAAGGAGCAGGATAAGCAATGTTTTCTCAGTGATAGTTAGAGTGATACTTGTTTTGCAAAGAACCCGGTACTTTACTCAAGGACAAACCACATTGAGTTGAAATATCATCATATGTGTCAGTTAATAGACGGTGGGACATTGTCATTCAAGAAGATCCTTGAGACGTAGAATCCAACATATATGTTAACCAAGGATGTCATCACATAGAAATTGAGGTTGTGTACAGTTTGCCTTCGTGGTTAGTGATAAGAAGCTGCCACCCCACTAGGACAATTTGGATTACAACGACGAGTGAAGACTATGAGAGATTATTATCTTTTTGAAAATCAACCTCTAATCGGGAGATTGATGGAGTTGTGGAGTATAACATAGAAATTTACTTTTGAGAGTATAAATGTAATTTTCAAGTAACTTTGTATGGCCTAAACTCTTACTATATATTGGAGCAATTTTTCTCGTAATTGCAATTCGATACCGATACCTATAGCCAAGAGATTGTCTAGAGTTGGATGGTGATTTTTCCCTTTTAATTCTAAAAGTATTTTTCACGTTGCATGTTTTCTTGTCTGATTTATTCTCTTTTAAGTTTGAACATATGTCCCTCACGTGGGCCTTTCACAGGGGTTTAATAAGGGCGAAGTTGTCACGTCAGACGGTAAATAAAAGTCCACCTTGGAGAGTATATTGAGAAACTTACACCACTTTCAATGTCCTTCAATTTTTTTTTTATATCTTTTTAGTTAGAATGTTATTGAAGAGGAGAAAAAGAGATTAGAAATTTAAACAGTTCGCCTCAAGTAGAGCCCATAGCTCAATGTTTTTCCAAATTCGACTTTGCTCTAAACTACCCTCTAAACACAATCATTTTGACCTAATAACCCCATGATCTCATCACAAGTGAAAGTAATTGCCTGCCGGAGAACACGTGCTCGTCACAAGCGCGTTTTGCGTCTAGCTCGATTTGCTTACCCCTTAATCGACCTTACCCTAAACTTCTTTGTACCTAAGAAAGCGCATTGGGTTCGCTTCAATTTAAGTTAGGACTTATCTTGCTTTCTCATATTCCGTGTTTATAAGCCCAAACAGAATATGTGCGGAAGGATTCAAGCTCAGCAAACAAAGATGAGATCAAAGCGGCACCAATAGACACACCTCAATTGGAGGGACAAGATAAGCAGGTGGGGCTTTGAACCCTTCTTCACCTCCCGAATGTAAAGGTGAGATCCTACCCAACTAGGCTAAGAGGTTACTTACTAATTAATCCACTACTAATAAATTAATTACGTTGCTGATAACTTACGAACCACACTTGTGAACTTAAAAAGTACGTCATTTACAAATTTATTTAAACATTGATAAAGACTTTACAATGTTGGTAATCTACTAATTATACCTGTAAAATTTGGAAGAAGTTTGTAACGTAATAATTCATTCAGATGTTGGTAAATTCCTTATAGCTTTGGTAGCTCATGAACCACTGTCGTGACAATGGCAAAGGCAGAACATTAGATATTTAATCTAGGTGGTTAACGGATTGCCAAGCGAGCGCGTACGGTTCTCTTACGAGGTGATACTAGGATTTTCCCAAACCTTACTAAACAACTTCATTTTCTCAGATAATTATGAAATATATTTAGTTTACATTTATGACCACCCCTAATTAATTATAGGTTGATTAAAGGCTAAATAAGACATGGGAGCGGGAGTTCACGGGACTTGATTACGTTAGAGATTATTAACGTCCATTAACTTTTACGGAAAACGCTTCATGCAATCTTTTGAATTTCATTCCCTAACATGTATTTAAATGCCAATGTATAAGTGCTCAAGCAATGAAAACTAAAAACTCAATAATAGCATAAATAAAAATAAAGGACGGAAAGGAAAATAACATGAGTCGTATCGAGCAAAATTAATAACAAGGCCCGGCATAAGATCCCCATGAGCAGTGTATGAAAATTCAAGTATGAATAACAAACCTCTAATTAAAAAAATGCAATATCTATCTATAATGCAATCTAGGAAAATGTATAGGTAATGCAATCCTAACACCAGTAATGTAACTTTTTAACGACCCATGCAAAATGCTTTGCGATATAAATCTATTTATACGACGCAAATAAGTAGGTTAATCTAAATTTCCGTAATGCACTCCTGAATACATGTCATGTACTATTCTAATAAATAATGCTGTTAGGTGACAAATGCAAATGTGATAATGACCAAAGGGTAACAATCATGCTACATGAAATGAGCGGCAATTGATGTTCTTCTATTGGATCCATTGATTCCCGTTTGATTCATTTTCATAGAATAAGTCTAGACACTATCTTTCGTAACTTGTTCAATTGGAGAGCCAAATTGAAGTTGAAACAAATAAGTCCCAACCACTTTATCAAAGTCTTCCTATACTGAAGGGAATTGAATGTCTCGAGAAATTTATTTCCTTTTTGTTTCTTCGACAATTGATCATAGATATTTTTTTTATCCTCGTCCACGTCAGCAAACATCACCTAATTCATATAATGTAATTACTCTAAAATTACTAACAAAAACATCCATTTTTACTAATCGTTTTTCCTAACTGCCCCTTGTCGCTGCCTCGATCAGGTCGCCATTGACCCATTGTTTCTTTGTATATCCATCTCCCTTGCTGCAGTCCTCCACTTGGTGTATTTATTGAAAAGGGCCCCATCTCGTCTAGCATCAGCCCCAATTTCTTCGGCATCATCATGTTGAATAATATCCACGCAACGCTCGTGATTGCTACGAACAAGAAGGTGGTCTTGACTAGTGGGATCGCCTTGTACATCAATCAGAACGTCATCGATAACAGTCCACTCACCATCTGGTTCATGTCATCGATAACACTCCAACCGTAATATTAAAATAATTATGAACCAACACATTTTTTAAAAGAGAAATAAGCCCCTCAATGTCTACTATTATGTATAAAAAAGCAATCAACTTTCAAACTTCAATTTCTCCGTGACAAGAAAAAAGAACATTCAATAGGAAAAAAAAATGATGACAAATAAAAAAAGAAGAAAAAAGATGTTACAAAGTTAAAGAAAAGAAAGAAAAGAATTGAGTAAATACCTCAGGAAAGGAGGCGAGGAAGCCACAGGAGAAGGCTGGGGAGACCTTGGCGATGTAGACGGGGGCAATCATGGGGGCGTAGTAGACGTTGCCGAAGCGACCCAACAAGAGGAAGGCATAGTTGGGGGTGAAGCCCATTAGAAGGGGCCTTGGAGAAGAAGATGGCTCCCTCCAACATGAACATATGGTCAGAGGTCTGCCCTGCCATCATTGACCCGAGGAGCAAGAACACGTTGAGGGGGATTGGGACACCAGAAGTGTCTAACTTTTGCATGGCACTCACTTGAGTGCTATAACTTTTTTTTTGCTCACTTAAGTGCCATCTGCGATTTGCCTCACTAGAAATCCGATGTGGATGCCAAAAAACCATACGTGGACGTCGGAAAGTACATTATTATTTTTAATAAATTTTTTATTTTTCCTTTTATTTTCTTTTGTTTTGAGTTTTTCTTTTCCTACCATGAGTGAGGCGACCTCGCCTAGATCTGGTGAGGGCCTTCGCGGCCTTGCCTACCCTCGCCCACGATCGCCAGGGCCGCGAAGGCCCTGGGTGAGGCACCCTCACCCATGTCTAGTAAGAGCCTTTGCTAGTGGTCGCAGCTGGCAAAGGTTTTCGGTGACCTTCTCTAGCACAGAAAAAAGAAAATAAAAAGGGTAAATTTTTTTGAAAAAAAAAAAATTTCACGTAGGACGATTTGTCAGAATTGGTACTCAAGTGATCGATTTTACTCCGATGTGACACTTAAGTGAGTAGAAAAAAAGTTATGACACTCAAGTGATCACCATACAAAAGTTATGGTACTCCTACTATCCTAATCCCCATGTTGAGGATTCTCGTTAGGAGTAACCTATAAGTCAATTATCTATAGGTCCTTCTTTATTTATACCACTATCCTGCTTATCACTCCTATCTCTGCCCAAATTCAAAAAAAGAAGAAGAAAAGGTTAGTTATCATCACAATGTTCCCACGTAAAGTGTAACCATTTACAAGAAATTGAAAATAGGACACAAAAATATTTTTTATTTTTATTTCTTGTACATGTTTAAAACTTTACATGGGAATATTGTGATGGTAAATAACATTTTTATTTGAATTGGGGCAGACATAAAAGTGGTGAGCGGGGCGGTGGTATACCTCAAGAAGGACCTGAACATAACTGATGTGTAGGTTTAGTCTTGACATGGGGATCTCAATGTGTTGGCGGGACGGACCTTCGTCTTGTCTACTGCTACATGATCATGTTGGCGATGGCCATCTTGTCCACCAGGCCCTCCTCACGAGCTTTACCCCCGACCATGCCTTCCTCCCGTTAGGCTTCGCCAATGTTGGCATTGGCTACACCCTTATTACATCGTTGAGGTCTACCCTTTTTCTCTCGCGGCTTTGTCGCCTCCTTCCGTGAGGTACTCACTCATTTTCTTTTCCTTTTTTCACCTAAAGTTGGTAGTATCTTTTTCATTTTGTTTATTTGTCATCAATTTTTGTCTTTTTCATGTTGAATGTGCATTTTTTTTGTTACGGAAAAAAATAAATGTTTGAAAGGTGATTGATTTTTTATAGATCATAGTAGATATAGAGGAGCTTATTTTCTCATTTAAAAAATGTGTTGGTAAATACCTTTTTTCTTTTAATTTTGACTGCCAACGTAGAGCCTACTAGTATGATCGACATCGTTTCGACGGTTTAGGTGTTCATCAACGTTGGCATCTTCGTTGGCTACATCTCCAACTACAACTTCTCCAAGTTTCGTCTTAACCTCGGGGGTTGTGCCATTATCTGTGTGGGAGTAATCCCCTCGATCCTGCTCGCCTTTGGGGTCTTTGCCATGCTGTTACCCCTTGGTGGCTTATCATGCAAGGTTGCCTGGGAGATACAAAGCGCGTCCTCGCCAAGACCTCCAACTCTAAGGAGGAGATCGTGCTCTAGCTTGCCCGTTGGAAAAAATCCACTCATATTGGGGGAAATATGTAACATAGAGAAGGCAAAAACAACTTTAATAACGACCAAGCCAATGTATAATTTTTATAAATAAAGATATTGAATTACAACTCAAATACAAACTTGCTTGATGCTATAAACTCGAAACGAATTGAACAAGAGGTAATGTATGGCTAACCAATTCTCTTTAAGGCGATTAGTTCCTATAAATGGTGCTAAGTAGCTTCACAAACTATGCCTCCTAAGATACAATATCTCGAACCTGTTTGGATTAGCACTATGCAAACAGGACTCTGTCGAATGCTTCTCGAAACCAACACACTTAGAGAAAACTTGAAGTGAAGAGAGGAGAGGTATTTTTGCTTTTAATCTTGTTGGAATTTCTTAGGAATGAAGAACTATTTATAGATTTTGAAAGTATATGTACTCAAGGTGATACATGAATCCAGGAAATAAATTGATTCACTAATTCAAGAGATAAATGAATCAATGAGATGTATGAAATTAATAGATTCATGAGTTCATGAATTCACGAGATTCATGAATTCAAGAGAACATGCATACAAGAGGTTCATGAATGCCAGAGATACATGAATTAAATAAACATATCTCATTTTACTCACTTTCGTTGATCCATTAATCCATTAATTACAACAATCCCCCACATTAAAGGATAAAAAAAACATTTTGACTCGAGGAATTCCAAGTGTGCCTATGGAGATTAACTGCATCAAGATAGGTAACTTTTGCTTTGAACTTTCTTTAGTGAAAACCTATTGGACATACTTAACCAGTCGATGGACTAGGCCTTGAACTACTAGTTGTTGATGTAAACCCAGACAATAGACCTCACACAGAGTATCTCCGAATCAAGATTGATTCTTGGTTGCGTTCACTCTTTCAGTCCTAAACCTCTCAAGATTCATGCATGCTTTAGAAAATTTAGCCTTTAAAGATTTTTATAGAGTCGGCTAGCTCCATGCATATAGGTACATTCCTTATGAAATGTATCCTACCATACCTCACTAGGATGTTGAAATCCAAGTTATATGAATCATTAAACATATAACGTACTTTTGAAACGCTGTAGGAAGTACTATTGCATCATAGGAATGAGAGACAGTGCACACACTAGAGTTTTCAAAATTTGTGTTGTCCTATTAAACCTAGTCTATGGGATCTCTAATTGCATAGGTTAGGTTTCCACCCTAGAATATTTTTATTAGGTTAAGGCTTTTAACCCAATTCCCTTCGATGCGTAGTTTACTTGCTCTCTCAACAAACCTAAAAGTCAACGGATCCGTAATGTTTTCTTTTGACTTCACGAAGTCCAAAAAAATTATTCCATTTGAGAGCAATTGCCTACTGTATTATGTTTACGATGAATGTGTCTAAACTTACCGTTATATATCACATTTTGTGCCCTTGTAATTGCTGCTTGATTGTCTCAATGAATGCATATCAGCAGCATAGGTTTTGGCCACAACTGACATCCTCCAAAATTTGTAAGAACCACTACGTTTCTTCAGCAACTTTATCCAAAGCAACAAACTCTGATTCCATTGAGGAGTGTGCTATTAGAGTTTGCTTTGAGAATTTCCACGATACTGCAACACCTCTTAGCGTGAACACATATCTACTAGTCGATTTTGATTCATTCGAATTCCAAATCCAGTAGGCATTAATATAGCCTTCCTAAACAGTTGGATATTGACCATATTGTAAAACATAGTCTTTGATACTTTTTAAATACTCTAATACTCTCAACAGAGCATTCTAATGCTCGTAACCAAGATCACTTGTATATTTGCTCAGTTTTCCTACTAAGTACACAATATATGGTCTAGTGTAGTTCATGATGTACATGATGCTGCCGATCACTCGAGAGTACTCCAGCTACCTAATATTGCTTCCAGTAATCTTTTTCAAAGATAGGTGTGGTAGAAAAATGATTATTCGCATCTTTAGTGCCGAACCCTTTAAACCTCACAATTACATTTTCAATGTAATGAGATTATGTTAAACCTAGACCATTAGAATTTTGATGCCAAGTATAACATCCACAACACTTAAGTCTTTCATCTCAATTTTTTTTCTTGAGAATATTCCTGGTGATTTTAATTACTTGAGCGTTATCTCCAAGAATTAGCAAATTATCGACATAAAGACAAATAAGTATACATCCAACATATGTGGATTTAGTGTCCACACATTTGTCACGTTTATTGATTCTATATCTATTTTGGATCATCGCCTGGTTAAACTTTTCATACCATTGTTTAGGAGCTTGTTTAAGTCCATATAATTATTTGAGAAATTTACACATTTTGTGTTTTTGTCCTTTGACCTTGAATTCGTTAGGTTGTTCCATATAAATCTTCTCGTCAAAATCACCATTCAAGAATGCAGTTTTCACATTCATCTGATGCACTTGGAAATTGTATAACGAAGTTATAGCAATCAACATCATAAGTGATGTTATCTTTGTTACAGGTGAATAAGTATCAAAGTAGTCTAAACCCACTTTTTGTCTAAACCCTTTGGCAACAAGATGTGCTTTGTACTTATCAATGGAACCATCAGCTTTACGCTTCTTCATGAATATCCATTTACATTCAATTGGTTTATTTCAAGATGGAAGATCAACTAATTTCCAAGTGTGATTACTGAGGATAGAATCAATCTCATTGTTAACAGCTTCTTTCCAGTAAGAAGCATCTGGAGTTGACATTGCCTCATGAAATGTTTGAGGCTCACATTCTAACATGTATGTCAGAAAATCAAGTACAAAAGATTTTTCAATCGCAACCTCTTGCTCTTTCGAAGTTCAACTTCATCATTCTCATATTCTCATATTTTGATTTTCTAAATCTCTTTTGAGAAGGTTCACCCTGATTTTTTTTTTTTTTTTGCAGGATATATATCCTCAAGGAATTCAGCATTCTTTGATTTTAGGATAGTGCATGGATTTCCACATTCTCAGATTTGCGAATAAAAAATTTGAATGCACTGCTATTCTGAGCATAACCGATGAATATGTAATCCATCGTTTTAGGTCCAAACCAAGTTTGTTTTAAAAAAGGAATCGCCATCTTGGCTAGGCAACCCCACACTTTCAAAAAATTGTAGGATGGTAACCTTCCATTTCATAACTCATATGGGGTCTTACTCGTCTTCTTGTGATGTATTTTATTAAGAATATGGTTTGTCATTAGACTGCCTCCACCCATAAGTTCTGAGTTAAACCTAAACTCAAGAGCATGACATTAGCCATCTCCTTTATGTTCTTTTGTTCAGCAACTCCAATTTGCTGTGGAGTATAAGGTGCAGTTTTTTGGAGAATTATTTCCAAACTATCACACAAACTCCTTTAAAAGTGGAAGAACTATATTCTCCTCTTTTGTTAAACCTAAGCACTTTTATTCGCCTATTTAGTTAGTCCTCGACATCTTTTTTACATGTTCATAGCCTTATCTTTGATAATTAACAGATAAACATAGCAAAATCAAGTACAGTCATCCCCAAAAGTGATGAAGTACTTCTTTCCACCTCTACTTTCTACAAACTTTAAATCACATAAATCACTATAGATTAGTTGTAAAGGTTCACTCATTCTTTCGATATATTTGAAAGATTTTTTAGCAAACTTAACCTCGACACAAGTCTCACACTTGTAACAAGCGTCCAACTCAAAACCTTGAATTAGTCACAAGTTTGCTATTTTCTTCATTGTATCATAGTTTATGTGTCCTAATCTACCCTGCCATAGATAAGGAGATACATCAGTGTAAATTGAAGACTTCTCTTCATTAATTTGGCAACGATTATGATAAAAAAAAATTACTTCTGTTCAGAACTGATTCTTTCTGATTTTGATTCCTAGACAAGTTTCGGAGAATCTGAACACGTTTGGTAAATGCACAAAATTTCTGTTCTCGGAACAAAAATGCATTTGGTAACTGCATATAATTTCTATTTTCGGGAATAATTTCTCTTATTAATTTTTTTTTTCATTTAAGTCAAATAATTACATCTTGTCACTATAAAACTAACTATGCCATCACACAAATACAATCATAAAGAAACGTGAATTTTTGCAACGTATTAAATAAAAAAGTGATTCTCATATTGTTTCATGCACAAATTGGCGATGAGTTCTTGTAAAGAGAACGAGAGAAAAGCCAATTTATCCATCACAAATGTGGAAATACTTATGCGGGGAGCACTTGAATGTGGAGGGTCCAAGCGATTTTCTTTTCCCCTTGTGGATGGTCAATGCGTTCGGTGTACTTGATCTATTAGATATTTATGCGGGGGCCACCTGAATAGATGTCCATATACTCATTCTAGAATTAATTTTCATTCAGACAAGTTCATCAATGTGGACATACTCACACTTTGGGAATTGGCTTCATGAATGTATGCCATGGAGGTTAGTTATGCTAGAGAATAGAAGGCGAGAGAGAGAAAGAGAGAGAAGAGGATTAGAGATATATACAACACACACATACATATGAGACCAGCCAATCTATGAGATTCGTTTTGAATAAGTTCTTTGGAAATTAAAAATCATTATGATTAGTAAGACTTGATTAACATTTTGACATCTACTTTGAAATTTTATATGGCTAAGACATTTATTACTTCTTTAAATATTTATCAGGTTTTGTTTCAATAATAGAATGAAAAAACAAGACTTTCAGGGGGCAAAAAATGATTTATTTTTGTCAAAAAATGTTTCTCAACAGTTATTCTATAACAAAGAATCAACTTTTTTATTTTATTTTTGATTTTGCTCCAAAATTGATTCCGAGAACAAAATCACTGATTTTGAGTATCATAATTATTTTCGTTACTAAACAGGATTCTCATCTTTTTCTGTTCCAATGAGCAGAATCAAAGAATCAAAATTGTTGCCAAATGGGCCCCAAGAATTTTGAGTTTACATCGATGACAGCCACATTGGCTTTGAACGGGTCATTATTTAAGTACCCTTTTGGCATAGGAAGTCCCTCAGCTTCCAAGCCTCCAACGTCCCGAGAGTCTTAACATCTTGCTCATCTGGACTAATTATCGGGTACACCTCCGATAAGTACTTGACCAGATTCAGCGTGGTCAGATAGAAAAACATCTTCTGCTGCCACTACTTCAAGCCCACATTAGTGAATTGCTCTGATTTCTCGTTCAGTGTTACTGGAGGTGGTACCCTCAAATAAGGCAAAGCCTGTTGATTCGTCTCTCTAGAAATTGAACCATGTGCCATTTGACTTGTACTGTTTTGAAAAATAGTCCCAGGTATAGCAATCAAGTGACTTGTACCCATACTACCATAGGTGGCGTTACCTCGAAGGCTCGTAGCATTTGCTACCACAACACTAGGCCACGAGGTCTAAACCTTACCGGTCCAAATGACCATAGGAACATCTCTAGAAACATTCTGGACATCAATGGGTACTTGATTGTTATCAACCATCTCGATTTCTTAATGCTATAAACTCAAAACAAATTGAACAAAAGGTGAGGTATGGCTAAGAGAATCTCCTTAAGGCGATTAGTTCTTGCCAATGGTGCTAAGCAGCTTCATGAACTATGCCTATCAAAATACAACACATCAAACTTGTTTGGATTAACACTATGCAAACAAGACTTTGTCAAATGCTTCTCGAAACCAGCACACTTAGAGAAAACTTGAAGTGAAAAGAGGAGAGGTATTTCTGCTTCTAATATTATTGGAATCTCTTCGGAATGAAGAACTATTTTTAGAGTTTAAAAGTTCATACACTCAAAGCGATACATGAATTTAGAAATTAAATAGATTCATGAATTTAAGAGATACATAAATTCATGAGATATATGTAATTAATAAATTCATGAATTCATGAAATTAATAGATTCATGAATTCATGAATTTAAGAGATACATGAATACAAGAGGTTCGTGAATGCAAGAGATACATCAATTATTAAACGTATCTCGTTTTGTTCACTTTTGTTGATCCATTAACCTATTAATTACAACATCGCCAGGAAGTTGTCAACATCCCTGAGGAGTGCAATGACGACGTTGTCAAGGTTATCAAGCGGACCACGAGGGAGGGCATGTGGCGTGATCTTCTCCTACACCTTACCTTGTCTGTTTGCCACATTCTCATCTACGCCTTTGGGACCCACTTCTTCCAACAAGCCTTTGTTGTAGACACCATGCACCTCTGCAGTCTTTGCATTTTTAGAAGGCTAACATCACATAATCCAACAAAAAGCTTCTAGCAACCATCACTGTCGGCCGTTGCTGTTGAGCAGCATTGGCTGGATGATCTTGTCGATCTCCTCCCTCGAAATGTGCCTCCCCATCATTGACTATAGCCACATGAAGGTCATGTGGGTGGTGGTCATGTGTGTCACCTTGGTGTTATCCTACGTGGCCTTCTACTCAATTGGGATGGAGCCGATAATGTTGGTGTACATCACAAAGATCTTCCCATCGAGGTTGCGTGCGTGGGGGTGCACAATCAGCCTTGTCATGAACTAGGTGGTGAGTGAAGTGTTATTGATGACTTTCTTATCACTGTATAAGGTGATCACCCTTGGTAGGGCCACCTTCTTGTTTGCGGCGATTGCAAGCATTGCATGAGCGTTCTTCTACACGATGATGTCGGAGACGCAGAGGCGGACGTTGGAGGAGATAGGGCATTGTTTTGGTAAATACACCAAGTGGAGGTCAGCAATGAGGTCATTTTTTTTTAATGTATAGGAAATGAAAAAATGAAAATGAAAAAAGGAATACTTTTTTTTCGGATAACATCATCAAATTTTGTCTCTTTTTTCTTAGCCAAACAAGTTGATTTTGAATAAACTCCATCACTTATTATCTCTCATTGTTTTTATCTTATAATCATATAAATTAGCAAAATAAATTCGAATAAAATCGAGGAAACTAGGGCGCGGAATACTTTTATTTTTTATTTTTTCAATTTTTTATATGGTTACAACTTACATGGGAACATTGAGATAATAAATATGATTTTCTATTTTTTTTGAATTTGGGCAAAAATAGGAGTGATGAGCGGAGCGACAGTACACATAAAGAAGGACCTCAAGATAAACGACGTGCATGTTAAGTTTTAACAGGGATGCTCAACATGTTTTTGCTCCTCAGGTCGGTGATGGGGAGGTGGACCTCCAACTAGATCGGCCGCTGCTCCATGCTCGTGTTCGTGGTGGCCATCTTCTTCACCAAGCCCTTCTTTATAGACTTCGGTCCCAACTATGCCTCCTTCCTTTTGGGCCACTATGCCAGTGTCAGCGTCGGCTACACATTCATGATCGCCGTCTACATCGCCGAGGTCTTCCCTACCTTCTCTTGCGGCTTCCTCACCTCCTTCCCTAAGGTATTCACTCATTTTCTTTTCTTCTTCTTTTTTTTCCAAATTTTGTAGCATCTTTTTCATTTTTTTTATTTGTCATCTTTTTCATGTTGAATAAAAATTTGATGACAAATAAAAAAAATGAAAAAGATGCTACAAAATTAGGGAAAAAGAGAGAAAAAAAAAAAAAGAGTGATTACCACAAGGAAGGAGGCAAGGAATCTGCGGGAGAAGGCATGGAAGACCTTGACGATGTAAACAGCGATCATAAGGGTGTAGCCAACGACGACATTGGTGAAGCGGCCCAACAGCAAGGAGGCATAGCTGGGGGCGAAGCCCATGAGGAGGGGCCCAATGAAGAGATGGCCCCCACCAATATGATTATGTAGCGGTGGCCAATCCAGTTTGAGGTTCGTTTCGCCATCGCTGACCCGAGTAGCAAGAACACGTTGAGCATCCCATTAGGACTTAACCTGTACGTTAGTTATCTTTAGGTTCTTCTTTATGTATACTACAATCCCGCTCATCACTCCTATGTCTACCCAAATTCAAAATTTTTTTTATTTATTTATATACCACATGTTAACTGTCGAAAAACGACACCCAAGATCTCCATATCAAGAATCTAGAACACATACGTTATGAGATAAAGGATTTACCCACCTGATTTGGAATTCATCGTTCTTGATGCGGAATGTTGATGATCCCACCTAAGTCCTTCTCCTCTATTGCCCCCTTGATCACTAGCTCAATGAGACTGCCTCTCTCACAGTTTACTTGA
>BCNH02000002.1:10312305-10361294 GCA_001662345.2 Metrosideros polymorpha var. glaberrima | reverse complement strand
ACTGCATCTCGTCTGTCATCGCATCCAACCACAATTCTGATTGAGGACAAGAAATAGCATTTGTATATGTGACCGGATCAGTTACACAGCCAATATCATAGTCATGCTCACCTAGATAGACTAAATAGTCTGGTGGTATAGCCGATCTTCTCTGCCTTTCGGATCTCCTTAATAGAACTTCTTCAACTTCATCCTGCACTTGAGGATCTGGAATAACTTCATTAGGAGCTATATTAATAACAGGATCCTAGATCTCAACAGGTTCAGTCTGTGGCAGGGGATGTTCCACAATCGTCTGTATAGGTAGAGAAAAAGATGCAGTTGTTCCCACCATACTGTTATCCTCAATAGTCTGTGAGCAACTATCCTTTTCGGCCACATCAAATTCCAGAAATTTCGCTGTCTGTGATTCCACAATTCTTGTGCCTCCATTAGGATTATAAAAGCGATACCCCTTTGAATGATCAGGATAAGAGACAAAGTAACAACGAGTAGTTTTAGAGTCCAACTTGCTTAGTATTGGATTATATAACTTCACTTCTGCAGGACATCCCAAACCTTATACAAAATCATAAAAGTATTTCGTGCCCTATTTTCTTCCACTTTTATTCGAATTTATTTTTCCTAATTTATATGATTATAAGATAAGAATGATGAGAAATAATAAGTGCGATGGACTTTATCCAAAATCAACTTGCTTGGCCAAGAAAAAAGAGAAAAAAGTTGATGATGTTATCCAAAAACAAGTATTCTTTTTTTCTTTTTCCTTTTTTTCATTTCCTGTACATTAAAAAAAATGAAATCAGTATACACCGCCTCATTATTAAGCCCCGGGACATGAAGCGCGTGAGCTAAGTCCCTAAAATTGAAATCGAATTTTAATTTTGACTAACAGAAATCTCCTACTCAAGAGCTTCACTAATGATATTAAATGCTAAAGGTGAACTATTCCCGAAAATTAAATCTAACATAAAGGGCGAACCATTTCCATTTTTCCTTTTAACCAGAACACTTTTCACTCTCAAGTTCGTTACACTTTCTTTCATTCTTGCTCTAACTCACTCATCATTCTTCATCCATTCACTCACATGTGCGCTGCCGGAACTCATACATTCGCATCATAGAACCAAAGTAAGTGACATGTACATACAAAGAAAAGACATGCACCCACAACACATTTAGCCAGAGAACGCATGCAATTTGCATATACTGAAATAGTTCATTCACTCAAATGACACACAGAGAAGACATTCAGCAAAGACAGTCAGTGATCTAATATGTTAACACGAACAACGCATACGACAGGAGATATCTAATTGTCTCTCCCGCGAGATCGAGATATAATTCTTCATTTCAGCATATGCCTGATGAATTCTCCAGCGATAACCATCAAACTTTCCTGATAAGCACATCGACATTATCGAATAATTCTAGAGAATTGAGCTTTAACACATGCAAAAGGCGAGGCATATTAGAATTGAGATTCTTGGAGCTCTGAACAACACAATCGGCATCATTTTCCTCTTGGATGTCGGTCACACAACTCGGACTCGACCTACCAGAACAGAGCAGAGATGCAATTACCTTGGAGATGCAGTAGATGGTCACGAACAATGATCTAGGAATTGTTAAAAATCTTGGCAACGTGCATCACCGGAAATGAAAGGTGAAATTCCAAGCCACGTCCTCATTGAATCCCGCAGGAATACATGAACAACACAGAGCAAAAACACAAAAATATTTGGGTTACTCTCGGCCATACATCCAAATCTCAGGTAACGGGACTGAAACGAGTGAATCCAAGTTACCAATCATGATTTGTACATGTCAGGAACATTTGTGTCATCAGATTCAGAAGGAAACTCCACGAGTAAGTACGCAGTTCCCCTTGCTAGAGACGAGCTAAAGACGCCGGGAATCACCAATCCATGAGATGCCGGCGGCACAACGATGAAGCGGCTATCGGCGGTGGCAGCAGCCACTAGAGACGAGCTTAGGACGCCGGGAATCACCAATCGAATGAAGAAATCACCCCTGGAGAGTATTTCTCTCTCTCTCTCTCTCTCTCTCTGTGTGGCAGTGTGTAAAAAATCGAGCCTCCCCCTTTTGCGTTCTCCAAGCGAATATATATATATATATCCCATCCGGAGTTCGTTAGAGGAGAGAGAGAAATTCTTGTTGCCACGTGGCCGCTTCCCTCCGCGCGTTCTCCAACGAACGATATATCATCCAATCCGGAGTTCGTTAGAGGAGAGGAAGAAGAGGTCAGAGGGAGAGATTTTTGTTGCTGACGGATTCATAAACGGGACCGAGTAAGGAGGAGGCCAAACCAAACCAAACCAAATCCACCATTTTTCGGAGTCCGATCCTTTTGATATTTCGTTCACTTTGAAAACTGAATATCTTCTCGACAGCTCATTAGTGAAGGCTTATCCTAGTCCAAGGAGGCATCTATGACTCTCACGACCTCGGAGTTATTTAGCTACCACCTCGTTATCGAGATTTCCATGTTCTAGCAAGGCTTGTAATTCCTCATGCTTTTCGGTTTCTTTGTACTTGATTTCCAATTTGAGAATTCCTAGTTCAAGTCACATTGACCGGTAAAGGGAGGGCGCAAGCAATACCTTTTACAAGAAAATCTCTACTAGCTCGTTACAACTTCTGGCTCTTCGCACTATATTGTTACTATTACTATTATTATTATCGTTAAAGAGGTTTTTGAGAGTTAATGATGTGTACTATGTTTTGTTTGGATTGTTCTTTTCAAAGAATCTTAACAACCTTTCGAAGTGATTCTTATCTTGTCATGGGGTTTTAATTGAATTGGGAAGAGGGTTGAGGATAGGGAGTATAAAACTTTTAGACTTCCGTAACTTACCTAATTAATAGGAAACTAAAAGATCTTTCTTATCTCTGAAGTGTGCAACTTTACTTTTAACGAGGAAACTAAAAGATCTTTTAAATATATTGGTTAGAGGGAAAGCCAATAGTCTCTTTCGGTTTTTGTAAGTAGCGTCCTCATGAAGCCTACAGATAATCTCTTCGTTTTTATTTTGAATTCGACAAAGTTTTTACAAAGTACACTACAATCCTTAACTCCAATTTTTTTTTTTTTAAATGGCTCAATGAATTATCTCTAGCAATTTATCTCGCTGGAAATTTTCCATGACATTTACTAATAATAAAATTATTACAAGTCATTTTTTATGTTGATTTTTTCTATTTACCAGAAAGAGAAGAAGATCGGAAAATAAGGGAAGAAAATTATCCCAACATGCCATCTTTTCCACCACCATTTCTACGTTGCAAGAATTAGATTCCAGAACTCATGCCAATCATTAAGCAAGAAAGTGTATATATATTGCAGCATAATGATCGTAGAAGGATACATTCTTAACCGTGCCTTTGACAAAATCAGAGGTTTCTTCACTGATCTCCAGCTAGAAGCATCTTATGAATTTGCAGATCATTCCAACGTGACCTGTGAGAATTATTTTCACCATTAGCTTCATCCAAGCAAGAACCAGCTTCCTGCCGACCGGGTAAATTGCCCAGTAGACAGATAAAATCCGGCAGCAGTTGTTGCTCTGCGGGCGATAAGGACTCAACTCGTTCCTAGCCATTCCTGGACACCCTACATTGTTAGGAGTAAGGGGGGGTACATACTGGGCATAACCAATCTCTTGATTGGGGACTGTGCCACCCTGCTTTCAATCGATACACTATTGAAGAGTCCGATCACAAACTATAGGTGTGCAAGAGATCCTGGACAGGAAAGGCTAAGACAGGCCCCTCACACATGGGTAGCAAGAGAACACTTATGCCCCGACGGTGGAGCCTTATGGGGAACGGCCCAGCCAAATATGGTCAGCTTGTTTCCCGTCGAAGTTCATATTTTACACCATTTTGTTTGACATAGAACGACACTCCACTGTCTTCAAGTGGTATAAAGATGTCTAAGGCTGGACAAGGATCACTTGCTCAAACTATTTGGTAGGAGGACCCAATTTCACTACAGACTAGATTGAGCTCGCAATGTTAGCAATGGAATCTCCATTTACTAACTCATTCAGACATTGAAATCTCCATTCTAATAACCAGGTCTTAGTTTTTCCTTTGTAAGATCTTCCAGCTTGTCAATATTTTCCTCCAGATCTTCCACCTTTTGGCTCAACATTCCATACCGAATGGATATGGGTTCCCACCACCTGGAGGAACAGGATAAGTCAATTGGATGAAGAGGCCTAATTTTGCACATAATCTCCAGTTGCTTTGTATAATTGTCCACCATAATCCAGCTTCTTGATCAAATCCCAGTTGTCCTTCATGAAATTACATTCAGATTATACGACAGCTCCAGAAACTCGTTGAAACCACCGAGAAGATTGGATATATCCAACAGACGGCCATTTTGATCCAAATTTGGATTAGGGCAGACTTTGTTCATCACATAGTCCAACCGCTCCTTGCTCATCTTGACTTTGTCCAGCAAAAAAGTAACTACTAGTTAAAGCTTTTCAAGCTCTTGCAGTTTAAAATCTGTAGTTCAAGACTAATTAGTTATCTTAGAAGCACCTTCTTCCAAATCTAAGTTTACTTCTCACTGACTCAGCAGACCAAGGAGCAATGAAGCAACTGAGGTTTGGATACTGTAGGAGATCTGTGAAGATTAGTGGAAGTATGTATTCGGATTGTTGGTCTTTACATAAGATGCAAGTTCATATGCATCACCTATCTTTCAGGCAAATACTACAACATATTAAATTCCAGAATAAATCCTCATTATTGTGCGAAAACATAATTTCATGTTTGTCCATTTTTGTGGATCGCTAGTTCCTGAAGGTTCTTCAACGTGCTGGCACTTTGCTCATGGAGAGAGGTTTATTCTAGTTAATCCTTGCAACCTTAGCTAGCATTCAACATCCAGAAAGGTTTTGGGTGTCTGATATGCAATTATGACAGAATATCTTAGCTAGGCCCCATGTAAAAGCCAAACTTCTATTTCCTAGAATGAAGTGGTTTAGTCATTCTGTTTCAATAGGAGTAGTTTCATCAGGGATCATGAAGGCCGGAAGGGTAAACTAGGTCATCTCTTCCCTATCTTTTTTTTATTATTCGATTGAAGGGAAAACTAAAAAGCGATTGTGCGCATAAACACGTGCGCAAATCTACACATGAATCGTGTTCTGGCACATATTGGTTTCTTGATTGATCAAACAACCTACTAGGAAGTAGAGATGACTTCAATCCAAGATGGGATGCACCAAGATCTTGTCGCTGCAAAAACTTTGGTCCTTTCTCGTATATATGTCTCCTTAATCTTTGAGGAACAAAGGAAAGGGAAAGATAGAGAAAGATCGGCGTTCCTTTCAGCTTCACAGCTTCAAACTGCTGTGAAAAAGCTTGCAACTCAAGAGTACCTATGGTTACAGGTACTCAGAGAAAATGTGAAATATTGTCCATTTGTCCCGAGTTATGAATCTTCTGGACAAGAAGCTCAATGGGCCATCATGCTTTGAAACAATAATCTAGTTCATTGCTAGAAGAAACACGACAGAATCTATATCTAGAATCTGATCCTAATAAAATAGATGATACCTGATAAACATCCAACATCCTTGCTAGACATGAATTCATCTCTCGTCTGGATCCTCTGTCGCTGTCGCTTCGTTCAGGACATCCGTGTGGACCTCCCTTATTAGAACCGCATGCTCACGATCGACCACCTCAACACCTCCAAAGCCGCTACCCTCTAGATCTCGCCTGACAATTGCGAACGAGGGCAACCTTAGAGAATATGAAACAGGCGTGATGGCCCTTAGCGACGACCTAGGCGGAGACCCTAGGCGCATGTATTTGGGCGATAACCCAGAACTTCAACGGTCGGAGACGATCAACAGTGGCCGAGAAAGGGCAACATTTGATTTTGAAAAAAAAAATAACACGGGCAATTTTCCAAAGGAAAAAAAAAACTATTAACCTTATAAATTACCTTCTGAAAATGCTGAAAGCCCAATGCGCCTTGGGTTTTCAGCTTTGCCAAAGATGGCATTTTCCCAAAGGGATCAATCTTTTTTTTTTTTTTATCAAATATCTTGACTTCTTCACAAGGGACTTTAGAAAACCAAAGTCACTTGGGAAAGTTAAACCGGATGCACCCTAAAGCACACATATCTTTGCAAATTAATTTCTCATACAATGAATCAAACTTTTGCAACTTAATTCTATTGGAGAATAAAATAATTAGGTTATATCTTAGTCAGGACTCTTTTTTTGTCTAGCTTTATTACTAAAAAAAATGATAGATCTGTCTTCAAAGGTTATTTTTTAAATATATAGGAAATCGAAAAAGGCAAAAAAAAAAAGGAAAAAAAAACAAGAATACTTATTTTCGGATAACATCATCAAAGATGTTCTCATTATAGCTTTTCCCCCCAAATCTACACTGATCTTTCGTCTTTAATTTTTCGACATATGTCCCAAAATTCTAGTGTTCCATTCTGATCTTAAAAAATTGGAGAATATTGGAGGTGTCTTAGGTTTTCAATCATGCCCTTGGAATAAAGTTTGGAAAGTCCTCATGAATTGGGTTCCTGGAGTCTTCCAAAAAGAGAGACTGTGGCCACTTGGGCCAGTGCCACCCATCACATCACCCGCCGTCACCCAATGTTTCTCCCCGACCACAAAGGAAATTTTACATAAGCTCATAAATTAATTTGAATAAACTAATTGGAAAAAATCAAAGATGAGGAAGTAGCGCTCACGATTCGCACCGTGCCAAAGCTACGGCGGCGCCGCCCCTGCTGCTGTTCGCGACCATGTTTTGATTAGTGGTCGTCCATATCTTATGATGTCTTTATGTTTGTGGATCTCTGCGCACTCGCAATTGCTTCGAAAAAGAGGTTTCTCTTCCAAATCTCAGTGGAGATCAACCTATGGACTCCATGTTCTGAGGTTGGAGATGTTAACTTCGCTTCTATTTATTAGTACGAAGGTCGTACTTGTCAATCGTTTTTGCCCTTTTTTTTTTTTTTTTCAATTTAGGATTCGCTTGTTTAAAGGAAAACTATTTTCGGGAAATTATTTCTCGACTTTTCAGTGTTTGGATGACAAAAAATTAATTGATCTACAAAAACGTTTTTCATAGACTGAAAACAATAAGCTTAAATTGGGAAAACAACTTCCTTTCTTGGTAAGAAGGAAATTACTTTTCCTAAATCACAAAACAAATGAAAACTAACTTTTTTGAAAAATATTTTCTTTTATCATGAAATTTTCATTGAAACAAACTCACTCCTAGTTTATCCTCTTAAAGCCTGGGATTTTGGATTTAGTTTAATACAATACAATTTTATAAAAAAAAATTAAATTATGTAGACATCAACATATGTAAGGTCATGTGAGATTAATTGGAAGTTTCAAAACTTTTTTACTATTGAGATTCTTTCGTTTTGATGAAAAAGTGAAAAGGTGTTTCTTTTAATCTATTTACCAAGCAGAACCAAACACAACAATTGATAGCCCATGGAAAAATATACTCTAAAATCTTAAACTTTACATTTTGTGTTTTTATAGAAAAAAAGTTACCATGTATAATAAAACGTATCAAGAATGATTCCTGACTTTGTTAATTTGTAAAGATAATTTCACTAGTTTCGCCTTTGAGTAGACCATAGAAATGATGACGTGGTGGTGGTGAGTGACCTGGCAAGTGCCGGTCGTGGCCATGCCAGAACTCAATCGACACTTTGTCGGCCACTCCCTCTCTCCTACCTACGATGTACTTTTCTTCCACACTTTTTTTTTTCGAATTTTGAAATATTATTGAGATTCTAATTGATTTTTTAAATTTAAGGATGACATGGCGTCATGTCAACCTTACTTGGCTGCCACCATTAGCCTTAATATGACACCTTTGATGGCACATTGGTATTTTAAGTTTTAACGGCTAGTGTGAGAATTTAATGAATAAAGGATACTTTTGAAATATACAGATCCGTTTGCGAGTAGGGATGCTGTCACTATATGTAGGGCAAGTGCCCCATTGAAGGCCAAATTCCCTAAAAAACTCTAAACTTTAGGTTTAGTTCCAAGTCTGTCCCGAACTTTATTTTATCTCAGAAAAAAGTCCAAACTTTAGGTCAAGTTTCAAATCCACCCCAAACTTTTTTTTTTGTCTTGAAAAAAACCCCAAACTTTAGGTTAAGTCCCAAATCTGTCATTAACTTTTCTTTTGTCTAAGAAAAAACCTCGTACTTTAAGTCCGTCCCAAATTTTCCTTGGATTTTGTTTTGTAAAATGATCCAATCCCAACTTGGCACGGCACTTCCACGTCGATAAAATCCACGTCAACAAAGCAATGGGGTTTTTTTTTACAAAGAAAAGTTTGAGGAAATTTTGGACTAAATCTAAAATTGGGGTTCTTTTTGGACCAAAAAAAAGTTTTATTTGTTATCATCTCTAACTTTCATATCCTAGAACGGTTTTAGTTTGGAGAATTTCAACAATTTTTATTGGGGTGGATTTGTTATCCATGTGAATTTGTTGTCGAAGTGGAAATGCCACGTCGGTCGTACCTATCGCCCGGTTACTTTGCTAATGTGGATTTGTTATTGACGTGGAAGTGTCGTGCCAAGTTGGGATTAGATCACGGGGGTAGATTTGAGAATTGATTGAAATTTGGTGAATTTTTTTGGACAAAACAAAATTCGGGGCAGATTTGGGACTAGACCTAAAATTTGAGGGTTTTTTCTAAAACAAAAAAAAGTTCGGGGTAGATTTGAGCCTGAACCTAAAGTTGTGGGTTTTTTTTTTAATGGAATTTGGCCCCCATTGAACTTGAAGATTCTTCCTCCTGATATGCATTTTTTTCATGGAAAATTAGCTTTATTCTCATATATATTTAACTATCCCTTGGAGTGGGTGTTATGAGTAATTTCAATGTTGATATGATTTAAAGCAATGATGGTTCTAAAGGTTCAAGAAAGGAGATGAATGTATGTATAAATCTTTGGGAATGTTTAAACGCGTCTCTCTTCATTTTCGTCGTTGCCCCCATGGCGAAAATGCCTAGCTCCGACCATGCTCGTGAGTCTCCTCGAGTACATGATAAATTATGTCAAGTTCAGGATTTCTGAGTACATTATGCCTTTGCCCATCCTACCCTACAAGACCGATGAACTCCAGCTTGCAAAAAGATCTGAACTTATTTTAGTATCATCATAGTGGGAGTAGGTGACATCACCACGCAAGCTAATTAGATCTTGAAGTGGACGATTTCTTGTGCATGCCCTTTTTCTTTTTTAAGGTCATGGGTTTCTTTACTTTAGGGTTTTTCGTTCGTTTTTTGAGTTTTTTTCTTAATGTAGGAAGAAGTGGAGGAGTTTTTGAACATATGGATCACATCACGTCGATGAATAATTTTATTTCCAAACAAAAGAAAATCATGTAAGAACTTACTTGAATTCTTAGTTTAAGCCCTGTGTAATTGTCTCAGGGAGATCGGTATTAGACAAACCGCAGGGAGTATGTTTACTACATATACAACAAATTACTCAACAGTCACTTTTGCATGTAAGTCGGTCATTACGGGCACGATACAGGATGTAAGCGTAGTCATATCCTACAGATAAATGAAAAGAAAGAACGGCAAAAGGATAAAGATGGGAGGGAGAGTCAAGAGGGGTTTGATCCTACCTTAGGCCAACAAGAGAAAGTAGCACTACTGGCTGGTAAGCTGACATGAAAGATTTCGAAATTCGAAACTGGAACTTGCTCTCAAGTTAATGTTGCTTTCTTATTGAGGAGTAGAGGAGTAGAAAGTTTCACCCTTGTGTTCTAATACCATGTTAAACAGACAAAGAGACCTGCTAAGCTAATGGTATTGTTATTCCTTTATAATGGTGCCTTTTTTAACCACAAGGGGCCATTGATATACAATTGGCAACTGAAGCTACAAAGATTTCCCCTCTATCTTTCTATTTTGTATATCTTGGTGTCAGTGCCTTGCAAATGACAGAGAAAGCAAGTTGTCCGGTTTCTCTTGCAAAATGTGGGGTGGTGAATGTGGTCAATTGCCTCCCCATAAAAGCTCCGTTAGCTTATCACTTTCCACAAACAAATTACCTTTATAAATTCATATTTGAGAGAGAGAGAGAGAGAGAGAGAGAGAGAGAGAGAGAGAGAGCATATTACTTAGCAAATTGAATCATACCACTCTCCTAAATATGGTTAGAGTCCACATCCCTAAATGGGTGTATGATCTTCTCTATTAATGTGGAAACTAAAGTCAGCAAAAGCACCTTTCACCCAAATATACAACAATATGCAATAGCTGGAGTACACAAAACACACATTGAATTGCTGCCGTTGGTAATCAATTAGCATTTCTCCTCCTCCCCTAGGAAAGTAGAAGTGCCATGGAAAGTGGAAAAAGCTTGATACTTTACTAATTTCATAAGCGATCGAGTACTCTCTTTTAAGTCAAATGTGGCATTATAATGACCAACAAATTAGAACCCATCAAAGTGGATCTTGTGTAATACTTTGGGTTCCGATTAGATTCTTAGGCTGGAGTTATAATTTATAGTAAAAGAGAAATACAAGTTGTGTACGAAAGAGGACAACAATTTATAGTAAAAAAGAAATAAAAGTTGTGTTTGAAAGAGGACAACATAGTGTTTCCACTATGCACGGTGGAGACGACCTCATTCTATGCGTTCACTGGTTTACCATGCAACATACTCGGTTTTGGATCACTTTATCTCAGCAATGAGTCATCTTCCTTTAAAAGCAGCATATTTAATGGATTGCTGAAATGCTTTTCTGAATTCGGTCCTCGAACTTATGATTTATGTAATTAAGTAATTGAACTCGTGGGACTTTTCAAATCCAAGTCCCTCCATCTGAAACGTTGGTAAATTGAAGTTGGTACTATTGTGAAAAATAAGAGATCGAACATAATATTATATAGAATAAGAGAATAAATCAAACATCTTGATACAGTCGGTGGGACCTACTCCATGGGACGAGTAGTATAGGTCAAATCACTCAAACACTCAGTGAATCCCACACACAATAACTCACGCAATGTGTAACCCTCACAATTTCTCGTGAAACAATTACTCAATCTTATTGACAATTTAACAAATCTTACCATAAGATTAATTGACTTTAAAAAGCTTACAATTATTTCCAAATGTTATTCACGAGCACGCTGCACGATTGATTTCTACAGCCAAATACTCTTCTACTTACTATATATATACCACTGAAATTAAGGAATCTACTTAGATCGGGTTTTCCTTATAAGGTCAAACTCAAGACATATTTTCATTTGGTATAACGAGCAACGCTGTATGAAACCAAGCATAAGGTCCTAAGATATCTTCGAATTATGGTGCGACATGTCCATGGATGTTGCCGCCGTTCTTCTTATATTGCGTTCTTCCTTATATCTAATTTATACAAAATAGTCTCTAACTTCAGCCATATCAAAGCACAGTATCAACTGCTATTTGCGACATTGCTTTAATTCGTTGAAATTGAAGATAGATGGACTTGATTGGAAAAATTTTGCGAACTCAGAGATTTGATAAGCAAATTCACAAGTTTTTTAGGATCCAATTGAAAGAATAAAGCAAGTTCGACGATCGAATATACACTTTTCCGTTTTCCCCGATCTTTGATTGATTGGACCTCTCTGATCTCTACGTTCATGACGCAATGTCAAAAGGACGACATTTCTATTAGTCGGCCATTTCTGTTGATGCATCATGGTCATTGACACCCACACGATTTACTCCCTTAGCTAATAGGATGCATGCTTTTATCTCAATATCCACTCACTAGTCCATATCAACGTGTGGGTCTGCTTCGTGTTTTGTGGAGAGACGTGAAAATAACTTTCTGCTTTATGTCGATGAGATATCACCGACCAATCAAGTGTTCTCACTTACGATATCTTTTCACAACAAACTTAGAATGAGTCTGATTAGGAAAATGATCATGCTCCGTATTATACCCAATGTACGAAGGGCTTTGCTGCGATTACAAATTCGAGTTCGACGGCTCTTCAATTAAAGAAATGACTAAACTTTTGTCTCTTAATGAAAAGAAATAGAACGTAGATACAAAAAGGTAGAAGTACTTTTTTTCCGACAAAAAACAAAAAAAAGAAAAGAAAAAGAACGTACTTTTAAAGTTTAGACAAGCCAAAATCAGACCCACTTATTGCAAGATCAAGTGGAGAATCGCTGGACAGCATTAACTAATTCACCGGAGATCTATATTTGTGCCTACGGGCGTGTAATCCTCAATCCCTACGACCACTTCTAGGAACATTCCTCGACATGGGAAAATGGACAAGCAAGTGTAACATGCTATCCATCGGAGACAACAAGAGATGAGACACATATGCTTTCATAGAACAAATTGTTCATGTGGTGCTCGAATTGACAGGGTCTAAAGTATTGATGTGTTTTAGTTATACGTTCTCTCCCTGAGCAAGGAATTGGTTAATCGGACACATTGTGATAGATTAAGTCAATCATATTTCGGATAACAACAAGACTCGGAGCCTCATCCTCGACTCCAATCAGGGCTGTAGGGTTGACAAACTTGCTTTGAGTATATATATTTAATTATGGCTTGTAGTTAGGTCAATAATGGGGGTTGATGGGCTAGGCTTTGTTGAAAGTGGGCAACAAAAGTCCAATACCTTCACTCGAAGAGATCGCCAAGAGAGAGCCCAAATTTGAACTTGTCAACATATACAGTTAATCCACCTTCACTCAAAAAGTTTAAATCAATGAGTTATAGGTCAACTTGAATATGTTAATTGCTCTGCACTACACTAATTTTTCGATGTGTGACTTATTTATCACAATTCACATGTGTATCTCAACAATCTTTCCCTCACGTGTGAACTTAGTGTTAGATGTGTTCTCTATTAATTTAGGTATCCTTTTGTATCAACTTATTTCAAGTTAATCTCCTCATTATTGCAATGCACCTGCAACTATGCACAGCGACCATCATCAACTATTAGCTGGACTTGGCAATGGCGGTGGTTGCTGCGGTGTGTTGCACTAAAAAAGAGGGAAGGGAACGGATCGAGATGGGTGTTTGTGTTGTTGAATAAGATTTCGGGGTTTTTTTTTTTTTTTTGTATTTGTGAGCGTTAGGCAAAAATAAACATGGTGAAATCTTAACGGAGGGCCACCTATATAATGTTGGGTAGCTCGAGGCCAATATAACGTTGGCTAACTCCAAAACCTATTCAATTTTGTTTTTTTTGTTTTTAAGTATTATATGGTCTATAGATCATGCAAATCAAATGCACCAATCATGTTGCAAAAGCAAGCGATCGAACAATATAATCGACAAAATAAGGAAATACATCGGACAACAGATTTATGTTGTTTGGTCGGGTAACCTACGTTTACGGGAAGAGTATCAAAAAATTTCACTATAGATCAAACGTTACAACGAGAAATTACAATCACATTCGAGTTATTCAAAAACTTTTAGTATTTTTCAAGCTCCAATTACATTTAATAACTCACAAGTGTTTAATCCTCACAATTTCTCACGAAATAATCTCTCAATCTCATGAAATAATTAAACAAATCTTACCATAAAATTTAATCGACTTCAACACTAAAAGCTTTTGGTGTAATTGCACGAACGGAAACAACCTCCACCGGCACATGAAATTCACAAAGACCAATCTGCACTCATCAACAAGGGCGGCTTGTATTTTTGCCCTATTATTTTCTCAACCAAGCCACAACTTAAAGCTAAATCTTTTTGGAATATACTTATATCCACCGCCTGAAGAAGTCCCATCTTGGTCGGTCAAAGAAGTCCACGCTGATTGGAATTAGGAAACAAAATCCAATCATGCTTTCCCTTTTTTTTTTTAATTTCTTCTTCCCACTCGGCAACACAGAGGACAATAACCTTTCCTTTTCTATGTCTTCTCTTCATGGTCCAGCAACACTCCAGCGTGGAAGTATAAAATCACGTGCCGGCTTATAAATAATATAATTCGGGTCAAGTTGGTTCAACGGATTCAATCTCGAGACATTTTTTTGACAAATCATGTGGCTCCATGATAGTGTCCCAATTGAGATAGTATTGGTCTATATAATCTATGGCCTAATTCCTTAAAAAAAAAAAAAAAACTAAAATTTTAGATCCAGTCTCAATTCTATCTTAAACTTTTTTTTAAAAAAAAAACTCCAAACTTTATATCCAGTCCCAAATCTATCATTGATTTTTTTTGGGCTAAAAAAAATCACAAACTTTCAATCTAGTCTCAAATTTGTCATCATTAACCTTCCGTCAAAAAATCGTCATTAGCTATTTGACATGGCATTTTCATGTTCGTAACAAATCCACATCAGCAATGTAACGTGGAAAACTATCTTCAAATGAAATCGTTCTCTGAAATGAAAATTAGAGAAATTAAGGACTACTAATGGCGATTTTTGGACAAAGGACTAATAGGGTAGATTTGGGATTTGATCTAAAATTGGTTTTTTTTTTAACAAGAAAAGTTTGGGCAGATTTGGATTGCACTTAAAGTTGGAATTTTTTTTTTTGACAAAATAAGTTTGGGCAATTTTGAACTGGATCTAAAGTTTAGAGTTTTATTTTAGACATCGTTCGGGATAGAATTGAGATTGAATCTATACACGGTGCAATACATCCTTTATTTCGTGGCGCGCGTACCACCTCTTTTTTTTTTTTTCTGTTTTGTTTGGTGGGTGGCGCACGTACCACTTGCAAAGTGCAATTTCTTTGGTAGATGATGCAAGAGGGTGGTCACTCAAACCCTTTAAATACCGCTACCAAGTCTCAATCCCCCATCAAACAACACATATCACCATCTCTCTCCCAACATACTAACACTACGTGCCCACTCCATGCATATTGATCATCCCTACAACATATCTTACACATAGATCACTCATCACCAACCACCACGACAAGAACCAAAAAGACAACACCAGCTAGGCCATCAAGCATCATCATCAGTAAGGGAAGATGATAGGGTGGGACGAGGTGTACAACGTGGTGGTGGCGATGTTCCCGCTGTACGTGGCGCTCATGCTCGGCTACGGCTCCGTCAAGTGGTGGTGCCTCTTCACCCACGAGCAGTGCGACGGCATCAACCGCTTCATCGCCCTCTTCATCCTCCCCCTCTTCGGCTTCGAGTTCACCGCCCACATGAACCCGTACGCCATGAACTTCCGCCTTCTCGCCGCTGACGCCCTGTCCAAGCTCGCCACCCTCACGATCCTCGGCCTCTGGGGGAGGTTCAGCAGCCGGGCAAGCTACAGCTGGTGCATCACGACGTTCTCGCTGTGCACGCTGACGAACCTGCTCGTCGTCGGCGTGCCGGTGATGCGGGCCATGTACGGCCAGTGGGGTGTCGACCTGGTGGTCCAGCTGTGCACGGTGCAGTCCCTAGTTTGGATCCCTCTGCTTCTCCTGTTTCTCGAGTTCAGAAAGACGAGGATGGTGGATTTGGCCACATCTTCTTCTCCTCCTCCTCCTGAAAATAGTGGTGCGGTTGACGAAGAGAGGGACATAGAGAGGAGCGTGGTGAATACAAGTGAAGGTGGTGATGATCATCATGAGAAGAGGAGCTATTGGTCATTCACAAGAGTGGTGGGGATGAAGATGGCCATGAACCCCAACGTGTATGCCAATGCTCTCGGCCTAGCTTGGGCTCTCATGGCTAGCAGGTATTATTTATTTCAGTATGCGTATTTCTTAGGCACAACAAGATTAATTCGAGCATACCACTTCGAATAATTTACACATGTACCATGCAAATGGAAATAGAATTTCATTGACAAACCACCTTTCTTCTTGTCCTTTCATGCATACATGCAGTGTCTCAACAAGAACCACCTGAATTGTAACTCGAACCGAAATGATCCAAAAAAAAAAAAAACATTAGGACCTTTTCGGTTCAGGTAATAAATAAAATACAGGCCTCTAAACGTTTCAGTTCGATTTCGGGTCTCATACCCGAACTGACATAGAGCACATTAAAGGCAAAATTGAAACATAAACAGACCACATGTGGGGATAGTTAATGGGGTTTGATGAGTCTGATGATCAAGGATCGAGAAAGAGATGGCGAGAGAGTAATGTCCAGCAAAACGTGTTCATCATGCAAACCTGCATACCTCGCATCTGTCATCTCTCTTTCCTCTCTTTTCACTATCCTCCCTCCTCTCTCTCTCTCTCTCTCTCTCTCCATCTATGGCGTTCATTTGCGAAAGAGAATCCTCAAATGGGTGAAGAGATCTGAGGTTGGACCAGAAATGATGAGAGGCTGTGAATGGTGTGCATAGGTTGAACTTTCTAACAACAGCCCTAAATTTGTGGATGTACGTAATTTCTCAATAGACGATAACATGGTGTCGCTGCTGCAGGTTCAATTTTACGATGCCAAACATCATGGAAGGTTCGGTCGAGATCATGTCGAAAGCGGGGACGGGCACGGCGATGTTCAACATCGGTATGTACGCGCCAAGCAAAGCAATCATCGATTCCCGAATTCATGAACAAAGACAAAAGAAGTTTAGCATCAATGCTCGAACTCACTGCTTCTTTAGATGATTGACGAAGGTGCGTGGTGCATGCGAATTGCAGGGATATTCATAGCCATGCAAACGAAGGTGATATCATGTGGAACGGGACCTACGGTCTTAGGAATGGTGTCGAGGTTCGTGGTGGGCCCCGCAATTATGGCCCTTTGCTCTCTTGCCGTGGGCTTGCATGGGCCTGCTTTACATATCGCCATCATTCAGGTTGGCTTCAGTTTATTTTGGTTACTCACTAATCATAAACAACGACCTTAATTTTACCAAATATCTTTATTTCCATAATTTATTTTATATTCAATTTCATAATTATTATCATTATTTTTTTTTTTTTGGTACAGGCGGCACTTCCACAGGCCATAGCTTCTTTCGTGTTCGCCAACGAGTACGGATTGCATGCAAACGTCCTCAGCACTGCGTAAGTTCATCATTCTAAATCTACATTTTTCTTATTTTAACAGATTGACTTGCTCTATACTGTTTCTGGGTTTACTTGTTTGGAGCTTGTAATATATGATTAACGATTGTCAACTAATTTACCCTTGCTTAATTTGCTGTAGGGTGGTGTTCGGCACAGTGATTTCCCTTCCGCTGTTAATTGGCTATTACATTGGCTTGGAATATGCAGCATAAGAGCGGAGATTATTGATTAATTACTAAATAAAGACATTGTTCGCTTGTAAAATTGATTGTATTCGCCTTGTTATTCCATTCATGGTTTAAATTTGTGAAAGTGTTCTAGAGTAATGGAGAAACTGAAGAGGAACTGAAAAATCCAAGTGAGAAATTACCATCTATTACCATCTCCTATCTACTTAATAGGATGCCGACTGTTCATCTAATTTTGAACATTGATACGATGTTCTCAAAAGTGTTCCAATCACCTATTTCCTTCAACTTATCGCGACATGTGTCCCTTTCATTGTACAAATCACATCAAAACAAAATCCAAAATCCTAACGCAGACATCCATCTCTCTACCACAGTCAATACCATGCCACAAGCAGTGCTGCGGCTATGCCTTCGATCACGACTGTCTACATCAGCGTTCGCCACTCCACCATCCTCTGCCGACAATGACGAGAGGGCTGTCTCTGAATGAGAAAGAGAGGGGGTCTGTAAGGGAGAGGATCTGCGGATATTTTGATCGAATGAGGCTTGGTCCAAAGCAGTATGACACTTGTGGTGGAGATAAAACTGTAGTCCTGACGTTGGAATGTCATGTTTATGTTCCAAAATAAGCCATATGGTAGCTTTGAGGCAAGCTTAGCAATCAGAGAGCGAATGGTGTTGTGCAAGAAAAGAAAAAGAAAGATCATAGCAAATTCCTAAAGATCATGCCAATTTCCTAAAGAAAAGAGAGGTCATAGCAGACAGATTTCGGTATATACAGTCACATTTGCATTCCAAACACATGAATAGGCAGAAAATACACGCATGCACACATGATTAGGCATGTTCATGCACGGAAGTAACTTTGTATATTCATGGGATTGCAAGCGGTAAGGTAGCAGACTGTACAGACAAGCCACTATGCCACCATGCACCTCTCCAGTTGTTCCGCGCACCGGAATTATTTCCTGAAGTTGAGAGACGCAATTGAAACATTAGCACTCCATCTCTCCATCTGGGATTCAAACTCTGTAGCTGATTTGGTGCGAGAGATAAGGCACCTATCTATTCATGACAAGAGCACTAAGTATGAGGATTTTCCAATCCTTGAGACATGCAGATTCTACACTGTAGTTTTCTTGTGATGATCAATTGCCTTTTCAATCAGCATGCTAGAATTCTGTAGTCTGTTTGCTGGCTAGCATAGATCACAGATTTTTATCCGGCTAGAACGGAGAGCATTGCATCGAAACATTGTAGGCAAATAGACTTGGGTGAACTTAGTCAGCAAATAAAAGAGAAACAGAGCCGGAACCTAATGAGGGAAAGATTTTATCATGAAGAGGATATATATGAAGGTAAAATTCATGTACAGTTGAAGTACCTTGGCACATGGCAATGGACTTGGGAAGATGCAGATATCAAGTAGACTTGGAGAAAGAACAATATAGACGAGAAGACCCTTCTTTGATTTGATTGAACAGTTAATAGGATCAACCAATGCTGCCTCACAACAAGGTTCAACAACAGTAAGACCTCACTGATTCTAAATCAAGGCGAACCCACTTCGAGAATACAGAGATTAGGTTGATTTACATCTCAAAATATACAGGCTCAAGGAATGTCAGGCATAGACCCTTCAAGAAACCCGAGAGTGGTATGTTTAATCTATTGATACGGAGAAATTACTGACAATATGAGTGACAATTTGTTGAAATCCGGTGATCAAGCTCGAGCTCATTCAACTCTATGTTGCCCCATCCCTTCCTCAAAGACGTTGCGGAAATGAGCGGTGTTGCTTGCAAACCAGCAGGACCTTATACTTATTTTTTGGAAACTTGTGAATCTGTCTTTAGGTATAAATAGTCGGTTACTGTATAAGAATAAGTGTTCACGGACTGTTCAAAACGTAAATTAAAAGAAAAAATGTAAGAATAGGTGTGTTACTACATGAAAAGTCCACGCCAATGCCTCAGGATCAGTTCAACTGGGAGGAGCTGCAGTTGCAGCCATACCATGGGCAAGAATCAGGAAAGGATGGCTCTGAATCTTGCATCTGCAATGAACTACTATTTTCTTGTTTCCCATTTGCTTTCCTCAACCAGACATTCTACGTCACATGATGATCGAAATCCTCGGCCGTTATTCATACCGCATACACCAATCCTTATGACAGCTAGCAAAGATGTGTGTATATAGCTTTTAGATATAACAACTTGACTTTAATATGGTTCGGACCTTTTAGTATTCTAGTGACACTTAGTATCAGGTTGTGGATAACTTTTATAAGTTGATGTTCCAGACATGTGAAATCAGAGAAAAACCAGGAAAATCATATGCTCTCAATAAGCTTCAATCTCTCTCTCTCTCCCTCTCCCTCTCCCTCTCTCTCTAAGCATACAAGGTGCAGCTGTTAATGGTTGGTTAGATTTTGCTCGGATTTTTCGAGTTCAGGTTTTGGATTTCCAGTGTAATAGGGAGTAAGGGTGAATTGCGCGAGATCTCATTGCGTTTGCCACTCTTTCGTCGAACTGTTAATTTGTTGGATCACATTGTCACATTTGCTAGTTGAACTAGGATCATTGGTTTGGTTTCAGATAAAGCAGTAAGATGTGTTTCTTCACTTTGTGCAATTGCCAAGGCACTTCTTGTTTGCCATGATAAGAATTGGGTATGAATTGCGTGGTCGTTCATTTGAGTATGCTTCAATGAAAAAACAAATAGATAATAGATTTGGCCAAACTTTGCTCTCCTTAATTTTGCAACGCGAGAGCCCATTTCCCAATGTTCCTGAAAATTCTTGCTCCTATCGGACCATTGATATCTATAAACATTACCATCCTGATTCATGGAAGTGGACGATGTCACTGCATGAGTCGAGACTCAAAATTCTCGCATTTTTAGCCATTAAAATTAAATAATAGTTAATCGATTGAAAAGTCGGTTTAAATTTCTCAAGCATCAAATATATAGTTACCAAAATATTTTCTTTTTCCCCCTGTTCCAATTTAATGTACTTCAAACGCACGAGGCATCTCTTGAGTTGACCGTGTTCAGGATGGCTTTGAGGTTCATCGCTGGTCCGGCGGCCATGGCTATCGGTTCTATTGCCTTGGGCTTGCAGGGCGATGTCCTCCGTGTCGCTGTCATCCAGGTATCGAAATATAGCAGCACCATAGCCGCCTCCACCTTATACACATCCTCCAACCCTATCATTCTCTAGGAAATCTCTCTCTCTCTCTCTCTCTCTCTCTCTCTCTGTTTTATATCAATTGATCAAGCTCTAATTGGGCTTGGTAGGTTAATGGAACAGTTGAGATATCGCCCTTATAATCGCAGCTATTGGTCTTTCTTGCGTGGTGGTTGAGGAAAATGAGATCGACACAATTTTTGTGAACCAAGTATCATCATTCTCACACGCTTCTCTTTCTCGGCTTGTTGGGCTCCCATATGCTTTATGTGATTTTTATTGCGTCTTTATCATAGTACAATATAATATAATATTTGTGGTTCAGGTTAATTTGTCATGGGCAATCTCCTGTTCACAATAGAACCGTTTATGTTTAATGTACATGCACGTGTATATCAAGAGAAAATATGGTCTACTGATGGTGCAAATTAAGATGGGTGATTATTAATTTTCCCTACGTACATGCAGCTTACACCTCACCTACCATCTATTCAATTAAATAAAGTCGCATCTATCAATCAGTATCTTGGTGAACTCTTTCCAAGTATCGCCTGAGAATAGTAGCTCAAAATGACAGGTTTACACCAGCTATATTTTGTTGAAATTGCAACCTTTCTAAATAATTTCTTTTTCATTATTTACATTGAATATTGTTTATTATTCCATCATTATATTACAAGGAGATATTACCTAAACTAGCCCTAAATACTTAAACTTGCTGAGTGTATCTTGAGTTTCTAGCTCAATGGGGAATTTTTGCATAAAGGCCATCAGTATTGTCCAGCTTTCTCTCATCGGCTTTCACTGTAAAAAGAGATACTGCAGCTTTTGTTAAGTGTCTCACAAGCGCTATACAGTTATAACATTTTTACAACTACAACAATAGTTTCACAACTTTTTCGAAGTTGCTTCCACCCAGCTTCAAGAAGTTATAGTTTTGAAACATACATTGCCGAAAATGTGATAAATACGACATTTTGCCGCAAAAGTATGACATAACGTAGATATTGAGCAACCAAAGCTATATTAAATAGACTCGAAGAAAGATAAGGAAATAATACTTTTTTTAATCTTGTCGGTTTCCTATTTTGAATAAGATTACGGGCTTCTCATAATTGTTAGCATTGAATCTCAAAGTAGAAGATGGAGATGGGACAACGCTTACATGCCTCATTGTCTAGGGTGTACGACACTGTCTAGTACTTGTGAGAAGTTATTGCAAGGTTTATAGACATGCAAATTAATATCATCTCAATTATTAACAATATAGGACCTACCGTGGGGCTGACATGATCAACAATTAATATGAGCTTGATTTACATAATCTATACATCATACAACGCGTTTTCAGTGTAGGTTGCAAACCGACTTAATCCAACCCACTGGCATCCCCAGCTAAGACTGACAAACGATGCAGTTTGGTTGGATTTGGTGCCCAAGCTGTTGTATCCTACTCAATTCCTTATAGTCCTTCTTTCACCCATTAATTCAACTGATGATGTGAGAACCCAGTTCTGATTCTTCTTTTCTCATTTACTTATACTTAATTTCATTTGGGGATCTCAGCAATCGTATTCCTAGTTCTTCAAACTCATGTGTTGTTCATGCAATTTCTCTTTGTTTGCCTTTGATAACCCGAGGGAAATTTGTCCAAAAAGTCATAAACCTATTGTACAACAGTCAATTCAGTTCTAAACATGGTTCGCACAAATCCTATATAACGCAATCGGCTTAATCAAACAATTCAAGAAAAAGAAGAAAATGAGGATAATTGAAGGAGAGTGTGTACGACACTACATATCAATCCCTTTGTGGCTGGAAAGGAAAGGATCCCACTTTCCCTAGCCAAAGAAAAAAGAGGGACAAAAAAAAAAAAAGGAAGACAAAGAAGAAAGATGAAAAATTGAAAAAAGATGGAAGATTTTCAGCTCTCCAAGGTATCGGTGGACGAACTCGAGGTTGCATAATATGCAAGCAGCACTGGGAAGGAGACCATCATCCCAAATTTCACCCTGCAATCACCAATCAAAACAGTTTATTATAAAGAGGGACTGTTAATCACAAGCACTAATTTGATGTTCCTGTGATTTATCAGATCGATAAAAAGGAGTGCTAAGCACACATCTGCATGCAGTCCATATCCTATGGCGTAGATTAATAACCATCACGTTTTGTCTGATATTCAAAGATTCAACTCGACTAATCTTCAAGACGCAGGGTAATTCGTCAACATGCATCAATCAATGCGGCGCAAGCCCAAGGCAATAGCACCGATGGCCATGGCCGCCGGACTGGCGATGAGCCTCAAAACCATCCCGAGCACAATTAAGCTCGGCCTTCATGCTATCAATTTCTCTTGCAGTGCCGTGAACATCCCAGCCCACACGCATACACTCGTTAATGAACATCAAACCCAGAGTCTTTTCATATTATGGAATAGATGTCTACGTTTGAATTTCCGAGTAAACAAGAAAGAATCTCATTCTCATTCTCACCCATACTAAACATTGCGGTGCCTGTCCCAGCATTTGACATGATCAATGTGCACCCATCCATTATGCTTGACATCTCAAAGTGCAACCCTTACATTGCCTTCGAATATACAGCTTGAGAGCGGAGATTATTAATCAATTAGTAAATAAAGACATAGTCCGTTTGTAAAATTGATCTATTAACCTTGTTATTCCTTTCGTACCGATTTCATGCTGATTTCGTGCTGTATCAAGACCAATTTATAAAATTGATATATTAAATGACGTTGTAGAGTGTATATGAGCATTTGAATAGATGGGTCGCACTACATTAATTAGTCAGCCGATTTCGTGAAGGCAATCTTAGTATATGCAGCATTATTTTTTTAACTATTCAAAAAAAGAAAAATACTTTTATTTTGGTAAAAGGAGAACTATCGCAATATCTTCTATCGAAAAATATGCAAACATGTCACTCTTATAATGTAGTTACAATTGCCAATTGCAATCTAGCATTATTGATATTTCGTAGGAAGAAAAATATAATTAAGAAAAATCAAAGAGGGCGTCCTTAATTGATCTAGTGATATGCACGTTTTGCATTTTCTATTGTTAAATTTCAAATATATAAAGTAAAGATATTTTGAAGTCTCAGGATATGTAATATTATACTAAGAAACATGTTGGGAATTTTTCAAGAGGAGTTACATAGAGCTCAAAAGTTTATTTTTGAGCTCAAACATGTTGGGAAATTTTAATTTTTTTCCTTTTTAGTATGCTTGGATAAGCCTTAAGATTATAATAAACTCATAAAAAAAAAAACCATTGCATGAACATGTGGCAACATCGAATGACATTTAGGATTTATAATTGGAAAAGACCATTTGATCACTTAGATAAATAACCAAACCAAGTTAGAGGTATCGAAAGGATGCTAGTTAGACTATTAGCGTAATCAAGTCATCGAATCTAAAATCCTTTAGTTGCGTAGGAAATGAGACAATCTCTCATCTCTCATTTGGTTTTTAGCCGATCCCAATAGGCTAGTGGTAACTCACTTCTTACATAGAATCTTTTAGGATTAATCCAAACTTGAAATGAAGTCAACGTCTCTCGTAGAATCTTTGGAGAAGTCCGGTCCATTTTACTTTCGGGCCCAATGGACGGGCACCTAGCCATCACATACTATTTTGGGGCCTATTGGCCATAAGTTCTTTTTCATTTCTTAAATATTTTTTCTTAAAAGATACATTCCATATAAATTCTTATCCTCCAAGCAAATCTAATGATCATTTCAATCTCAATTTTTTTTACAAAAACAAAAAATTGAACATATACTTCATGCATATATCTAAAGTACATTATGACCATATGATAGAAGTCATATGTGATGTCACTAATTTGAGCCATAGAGTTGTACCATTACATGTTAAGCAAAATACCTTGTCATGTAATATTTATATCATCAAATGAACTTCAGCATTCCCTTCACGGGGATACAATTTGAGGTTCAAATGAATTGGTAAAATACACCATACAAAAAAAGTGATTGAGCACATTTCAAAACATAAAATGATTGATATCTTTTAAAAGTATGAGGTCCTCTTTACTTTATATTATGTAGAGATGATTTTATTGAATATAAATCCAGTCAAATTCAAACATAAAACTTTGTCAAAATTCGGTATTAAGGATCTTAAAATTTTAACACTCCTAGTTGATCATTTCAGAGACTAGAAAACTGGTATTCTAATTATACTTATGTTTTTATATAGTTAATTAAACAGTCCGTAATAATTAGAATGCTATTTTTCAATTATACTAGAATGTTTTCTTTTGCCATTAATTTACAAGATATTTATATGTCATTTATCGAAATATATATACCACATGTGTGGTATTAGTAGACAAACTTGAAATAATCTTTCGGTTATTGTTGGAACCTATGTTAGCATGGGATTACCATGTTTCTCTATAATTAAAAACAGGCACGATTATCTACTTACACTAACAAAGTTAACTAATTTATCATAAACATGTATTTGTTAGAAAATAGAAACATGATATCTAACCTATCAGCTAGCGTAATGAAATGTTTGAAACTCATAATTAACTTGCAAGTATGGCGTAAATAAAAGGTTTATGCAATTGATTGCGTTTGTTTCTAAATAACCTTAAAGATACTAGTTTGTCTAACTTCTAACGGTTAAAATTTTACTAGTATTTGCTATTATACATATTAAATATTCGAGATTTACTTTTATATCTTTGTTAGTAATTAAATTGTATGTAATTAAACTTGTAGTATATCCAATCAATCACAAAAATACTTATATTTGACTAGTGATACTGCATGTATCGTCAATTTCCATTTGCAATCTCTGTACTAGTATCGAATGTTTGTCTGTAAAGACAAGCAAATCACTACTTACATCGACTACATATTAAAAACTTGACAATAGTTTATGTCATACTTAAGGAAAATTTCCATTGCCATAGAGTATTCCAATGACAAAAAAAAATATTTTTCTTGTTGCTCGAAATTTACTTTTGTCACCTTTGGTACACTTGAAAGAGACAAAAACAAATTATTTTTGTTGCCTTAGGGTAAACCAAATGCGATAAATTCCTAGATTTGTTGCCTTAGAGTCGACCAAAAGTGCCAAATCCTAACTTTGTCGACTTAAGATCGACCAAAGGCAACAAATTTTTAGGTTTGTCTCCTTAGAATCGACCAAAGGTGACAAATCATAAGTTTGTTGCCTTAGATCATACCCAAAGACAAAAAAAAATATATGATTTGTTCTTTTAGATCTATCCTATAACGACAGGATTATTTTTTTCTCCTCAATAATGACAAAGTTTGAATTTTGTTACTTGGACTTGAACCTAAGACGACAAACTTAAGAATTTGTCACCTTTGGTCGAACCTAAGTTTGAATTTCATGTTTATCGTCGTAAGCCCAAAATTTAAGTCGATTAAACTTTAATTTTGTCACCTTTGGTTGATCCTAAATCGACAAAATTAATGATTGGTCGCCTTTGCCTTTGTGGTGTTTTTCTTGTAGTTAATGGAGATGACGTGATATACTTGACCAATTTTTAAGGCTTAGTGTTTGATCTTTCCAAATTAAATTCTTTTTAGTTCCTATTGAAATGGTCTCTAATGCTCGTTAGCATTAATTTGCTCATTGATTATTCTTTCTCGTAAACAAAGAAACTATGTAGCTAGGTCATAGTTTCCTCCATTCCTAATTTGAGGATTTTTTTTTTCTTCCAAAAATCAACTTCATACTCTCTCTCTCTCTCTCTCTCTCGTGTTTCCATCAACCCTTCGAGCCGCCTTCGGCAGCCACCACAGTTCTTTCTAATGACACCCCCAACAACTCGTGCTTCCAAAAGCTTCATCACCACCACTGCCATCGTTGTCTCGTCATCTCTCAGCTTCCCTCTCTCACTCATCTGAACTCCGCCGTCCTCGATTGACCGTAGCGTTTGTCCAGATTGAGCTCCTCCACTACTTTGCGGGGGTGCCCAAGTCCAGATTTGGTCAACAAAGGCTCAGTTGATGGGGATGATGAGGAGGAGCTTGACGCCTCCGTCGGTGAAGGTTGAAGGCAGTGAAGGTCAAGACCTGTGACGGAGGGGGTGTTGCTCTATTATGTTAATGTTGACATCTAGATTTTGGCAATCCATTTAATTATTTAATGCATAAAAAATTAAGGATCGATTCCAATGCTAAATTAAAATATTGGAAATTTTCATCTCCGTATTAGGAATGGCACTGAATGGGTCTAAGCAGGGAGGTTTACGAGTTTAATTGAATTAGCTGGACTAAGTCTGTGACATTGTGATTTTTGGCCAAGCCCATCAAGCCACTATAGTGGCCAAAATTTTGCATATGGGATACACATGAGGAAAGTCAGATTAGGCATGATTGCGTTCTTTAACTAAATTGAATAGCAACAAAGCATATTATGCTCAAATTTTCGGTTATTTGAAAGGGAATGAAATATATCTACTTTCCTATTTTGAATATATCACATTGTTGACACTAAAAATAGAACTACATGTGATCATCACGTGATAGCATAGACATGTGGGTTGCGCCCGATGAAATTCAAGCATGTCTTGCATATAATAATGTATCGGTGGAATATTGTCACGCCAGTTCAAGAATGAAAATCTTTATTAAATGGTGTCATGTGTTATGGTTAATATGAATATGAATGAAGAGCTGGAGACAACTAACATGAACATATAAACAAGAAGAATGTTCTAGGTGTATCAATGATCAAGCAGGGGAGTGAAATCATCCATCGGTGGAAAATTGGATGGATAAAATTGAAATACCGTTGCAGTACGTGGCAGAAGGAATCCTCTAGTATTGGAATATGGAACTAGCCACGTAATGTGGTGAATAGAAACCCACCGATGGTCACGAAAATATAGCTCAGAGGATGGCGGGAAATGCTTTCTAGTGGACTAAGTCAAATTTAACCAAATTATGGAGGGAACAATTACCATTCAGGAGCAATATCAAGTCAGATTATAGAGGGAACGGTTACTAGTTAATGGCAATATCAAGTCAGATCATGGAGGAAACATTTACTAAAGATATGAACGATTGCCTGAGGACATGGATGGAATGCACGAAGATAAGCCTAGATTGGAAGAAGATAAAACCGTCAAGAGCAGTTATTACTACCATGACACTATAAATACCACCTCAGGATCAACAAAGGTCCCCTCGGCACAAATCAATAATTTATCTTTACAAGTTTTCCTATACACATTAGCTTTAGTTGTAGCTTTAGCTGTAACTTCAAGATTCCCATCGTCGAGTCAAACTCCGTCGAGTTTCTACATCCTCGGTGTCCCGTCATTGAGTCAAACTCCGTTGCGATACCACTATGTGCTCTGCCCTTGGCGTTGAGTCAAACTCCATCAAGGTTCGTGTACACTGGTTTGTCTATGGTTCTCCCATGTTGAAGTCCTTGGCGTTGAGTTAAACTCCCTCAAGGTTTTCGTTCACTGGATCATCGGTGGGCTGCCTACATCTCCTAGTTCGTTCAAGCTAGGCTGCTGTAGTTAAGCTCAGGTCGGGTTGTAAATTGTAAATTGGAACATCAAGCCAAGCTCTGTTCTAGTTTATAGTTGTACAATTTTATCCCAAGCGAATGTTTCGTTGATTTCCTTACTATCTGGATCTCTCCTGTTCAGAGTCGCCACAAGAGCCCTTACACTTTTTCTAAGAAAAACCGAGAATACATCATCGATGAAAGATATTTCATCGCGGGAGTGAATTTGTCGCGAAACACGCACAATCTCTTTGGTTCGATTTAGAAAAGGGATATCTCAAGAAAAATCATAATTCTAAGCCTATATAAAGATGATTTCTTGCAAAATTAAAAGGGGTTTCACAATTAGAGAGACAACATAGATTAGGAGGCACACATACACAATAATACAATAGAGGGACGTACAGAAATATTATAAAAAGAAAAAGAAAAAAAGAGACAAAGTTCTCGTTCCTCGACAACAGAAAAATACCAGCACGTGCTATCACGAAATCGATGAGTGCACATTGATTAACCATTGGATCGTTCTCAAATTTGTGGAGAACATGGTAAGACCTTGTTCTTGAGTTTATCCGGTGGGATTGATGAGAAAGTATCTGGAAGTATGTCTTTGATGGAGGAAATCGAACCGGTCGGACTGCTGGGATGATATCAAGAGAGCTCAACACGCAGGCTCGTGAAAACGATGGGTACGAATTCGTTGTAGGTTGGAATGCGTTAAAATCTTGAGGGGAACTCTACGGCTCCGAGTTCTTGAACCCCACCAAAGGAATTGAGCATCAAAGATATGGGGACCCAGAGATTCGATCAAGAGATGACAACTCTCACCGAGCCCAATCCTCGGCCGTGATTTGCACCAACTCAAGTAGTCAACCCCGCATTGAGCTACTCCGACGCCGTTCACAGAATCCACCAGCTCCAATCATGTCTCCACCGTGGTTGATGCTCCGTCAGTCGTCATTCAAGTCAAAAGCCCAATCAAGGTAGTTTTCTAATTCACGTGCTCGATTGAAATTTAACCGCCTAAATTGAAATTATTTGATTCAAACTCAATTTGATTTGATTTGATTTGATTTATTGGGCGTTACCGAGTAGACAATTTTCTTGTTTGAGTCGTTTCATATATATGTTTGATAATTGGGGATCTAATCTTTTGGACTAAAGATTGGACCCTCAATTAAATTTGTTACCTTATTTGAGCATACTAATATTTAATATAATCAATCATGTGGAGTGTTAAATTTTATACGTCATTAGATTAGGCACATGCATCATATACAATAAATATGAAAAAAGATTGCGTTGCATTTAGTTTGGATTGCGTTAATGCATATTTCCCAATTTAAAAATTCATATGTTAGATGCATTAGGAATCATATAATAATTTAGGGAAAACATAAACTTTATTTAGTGCATAACGAGGATTTAATATATATTATTTTCTAATTGGTTGAAGTCATTTTAAGCAGTTTCCTATTTTAAATCATAAGAAAATACCAAAAATAGTTAGATTGCTTTGTTAAGTCATCTTTTGATAAAATTCATTAGGTCATGGTGATGTCCTAGAGTTTACTCATTTGTTTCTATGAAAAAGGAAAATACAAAAATACCTCATGTAGTTATAAAAAAAAAAGGTTTAGGACTAAATTGGTACAAACTTAAAAAGTTTAGGACTGAATTGGCAAAAGTGTAATAGGTTTATGACTTTTTTGACAATTTTTTCTAGGGAAAAGTATAAAAAAAAAAAAGTCGTAAACCTATTGCATTTGTACCAATTCAATTATAAAACTTTCAATTTGACTAATTTAACCTTGAACCTTTTGCATTTGTGCCAATTGAGTCTATCTGACCAAATTTATCCGAAAATCGCTAATGTTGACTTTTTTTTAATAACTTTTGAATTTTTTAATATATTTTTCGTTTGTTTCTTTTCTTTACTCTTTTTTTTCTTGGACTAAGGGTTGACGACCCTCGCCGACACTGGGCGAGGGCATCTCACGGCCTCGCTTGGCCCAGATCTGGAGAGGGCGTCACAACCCCCGCCAGATCTAGGTGAGGGCTCGCAGGCCCTCACTTTGGCCTGCGAACCTAGCAAAGGTGACCCGGGGACCCTTAGCGGCCCTCAGTCCGTTAAAAAAATGAGTAAATAAAATAAAATAAAAACCCAAATAAAGGAAAAAAGGAAAAATATTTATAAAATGTTAAATTTGAAAAAGAAATTCAACGTTAATGCCAGTCACGCCACGTAAGACGGCTGACGTCCACATCAACAATTTCCTACCTAAATAAGCCGAATAGATTGAATTAGAACCAATGTGAAAATGTTTAAGACTAAATTGGTACAATTAAAAGGTTTAGAATTAAATTGGTACAAATACAATAGGTTTTTGTACCTTTCCCATAAATCTAGTGTAATCAAATCTCTGTATCCATGAAATATCTTGTACGCAGAAGTAAAATCCTATATGTAACTTTGGTTTCTAATCGATTCATAATGGATTATTGGGGACTCCTAAATGAAATAAATTTCTTGTTTAAATAATTAAATTAAAATCCCAAATGGCGATCGGTATGGGTTTGGGAGAGCTTGCGCTAAGTGTTTACTTAGTAATCCATTAGCTTTTTCTTGACAGAGGGGGACTGGTGGCTAGGCAGTGACAGCTTGGCTGGGGTGGTGATGGCTATGCAACGGGAGAGAATAGTGCTTTTGCACGTACTTTGTTCATGTGAATAACATTTAATAATAACATCTCTTATAAAGGCAACAAAGATATACAGAAAAATATGTTCTTTCTTCCAAATAAGGATGAATTTTTCAAACAGAACCCTGTAATATCAGATGGTATATTGCTAGTCGTACCAATGAGAGTGAAAGTTCATAGACTTGACATATCATGACTTATCTACGTTACAAATCTAAAATTCATGAAGCTGACTCGGCAACAAATGTAATAAGCTCATAAATATTATTTCAAGATCAGCTTGTATTAAAATCCATTTACTATGTTACCTAACATGATTTTATTGGATACACAAAGAAGAAGTTGCCTGTACATAGTTTTATAAATCGCCATTCAATTGTCACATCGTGTAATATCTTAATTTAAATAAAAATTAGTACATCCTAGTATTATTACTAACAAGCTCATCACAGGCAAGCCTTGGCCGTTCCTCTAAAATAGAACGAGATTGAATTTATTGATCCAAAATGTTCGTCTCTAGGATCTCGTGGATGGTGGTGTCTTAGCTTCAACTTCAATCAAGTTTGCTTATGAAGTCTCATGATTATGTGAATATAACCTATGCATGCTTATTTTAAATTTGTACGTAGATGTCAATGGTGAAATGAAACATTCCTCAAATTCTTTCTTCATCTTTTCAGGAAAAGCACCTCCAATGCAATTTTAGATGGAAAATCTACTATTTTTTTAATACACAGATTATGTAAAATAAACGTTTTACCTTTTGCGAGTTATTTTTGCAAACAGAAACCGCATTTTTAAGATACAGATGTACTTAAACTAAATTTTATACAAGTTCTACCATATAATTTTTTAATGCAATTCAATATTATAACAAAATAACGTACTTCTCACTCCCACATATCTTCCTAAACCTAAGATTCCACGTTCATTGTTGTGTGCATGTACTATAATGCCAATTGCCAAGCACAAGATGATGCTGGAAAATGCAAGACCTCGTAGACGATGCACGAAAGATTACCTTTTATTATTTCAATACATATCATCTTTAAAATCATTAAGAGAGGGAACCTTACTTAGTAACTTATGTCGATTAATCCTGCACCACGTACTCGATAAGTATTATATACCTTATATAGGCACACATGTATGTCCACATCGATTACAAAAGAGATGGAATCGAGCACACTGTGCGATTAAAAAATTCTTTATGTTGTAAGCAACCAACCCAAGATGAGAAAAAGCGAGAAACATGAACATCTTCTGATTCGAGCCATGTGAGGGGTCGATGGTGGAAGAACTATCTGGAGATGATTCACGTAGCCAGTTGAAGAGATATGACATTCTAATTGCCATCCGAAGATAACCCATGTGAGGACTTTTCTTCTGATCACAATTGCGTGTATTCCCTTTCCTCTTCTCTTTCCATACGTACCATCGAACGTAGAATCTTTTCCTTTAACGTATACACACACAAACAGAGAGAGAGAGAGAGCGATTGATATAACATGTATGGACATTAAATTTCCGGATGGGAATCTGAATTTGTTTCCCCATGAAGCTAGTGCACACTTGCATGGTTATAATATGGTACGTCCTGCCACATATCTTTCACCCTTTGAATAGCCAAGAGTTCCAGAGAGAGTTCCAGAGAGAGAGAGAGAGAGAGAGAGAACCGGATGGGAATCTGAATTTGTTTCCCCATGAAGCTAGTACACACTTGCATGGTTATGATATGGTAACCACGAAAAATCAGAATGTCTATTATACCTTGAGAATAAATCCAACTTTAGTTGCTTGGTTTGATGTTTTCCGGACAAGTTGCTTGAAGGAAAACTGTTTTTGGGATATTATTTTTCCACTTTACGATATTCTGATGATGTAAAACTAATTGATCTACTGAAAACATTTTCTATAGACTGAAAACAACAAACTTAGATGGAGGGAAAACTGATTTCCTTAATGACTTCCCCTTCTAAAGGAAAAAATTACCTTTTACTAAACCACCAAACCAATGAAAACTAACAATTTTCTCTTATCATTAATTTTTTAGTGAAACAATCGCAACCTTAACATGAAATAAAGAGAGGGACCAATGCACATAGTACTCAACCGAATTGGACCAAACTTGAGCGAACGAACTGCATCTTCATGCAAATATTTTCAAGAGATTTATGCCTTTTGTAGAGGAGGCATATTACGTACATGTGGTTTACCCCTCACCTACCATCATTCAATTAAATAAAGTCACATCTATCAAGCAGTTTCTTGGTGAACTCTTTCTATGTATCGACCAAGAATAGTAGCTCAAATGGCAAGTTTACACAAGCTATATTTTGTTGTCATGGCAACCTTTTTGAATAATTTCCTTTTCATTATATATATCAAATATTGCTTGTTATCGTTCTATTACAAGGAGATATTACCTAAACTAACCCTAAATAGTTAAACTTGCTGAGTGTGTCTTGAGTTTCTAGCTCAATGAGGATTTCTTGCATAAATGGCTATTAGCATTGAAATCTCACTACTATGAAAGAGGTGGTTTAGTATTGTCCAGCTTTCTTGCAATGGCTTTCACTGTAGAAAGAGGTATTGCAGCTTTTGTTAAGTGTCTCTCAAGCACTACATAGTTATAACATCTTTACAACTACAACAATACTTCTACAACGTTTTCGAAGTTGCCTCCACCTAGCTTCAAGAAGTCGTAGTTTTGAAACATACATTACCGAACATGTGATAAGTACAACATTTCACCACAAAGCATGACATAACGTAGCTACTGAGCAACTCAAGATATGAGAACACACTCAGTGTGATGTTCATGTAATTTCACTCTGTTTGCCTTCTTTACCCGATGCCAAAGCAACTCTTGCATTGCTTTCAGGAATGCCAAAGTACCATCATAAAAAAAAAAATTGTTGATCTTTTTTTCTGTGGAGTGTTAGGGTTTCATGGATACTAACGAAGTTGGAGATCGAGGAAAGTGGGCCAGGCTTAATTTAGATTCGAACGTCTTGATAGAACCGAAGAGAAATTATAGTGAGGCAATTAAGGGCGCGCATGACATAATTTCTGTTCCATAAGTCAATTTCTAGAAAGAAATTGATTTTTCTATTTCTGTTTTAGAAATCAATTTCTAAGAAAAGAAATGTGTTTGATAACGACACAAAATTTCTATTTCTGAAATAGAAATTCGTTTGATAACAACATAAAATTTCTATTTCTCCGGCGTCCAGCAGCCCGCGTCCGACGTAGGCGGTGGTGGCAGCGTCCGGCGGTGAGCGGAAGGTGGTGGGGGCGACCAATGGGCGGTGACGACGATTGGCGAGAGGTGGCGGCGATTGGCGACGGAAGGCGATGGGGGCAACCGATGGCAGTCGGCGGCCACCGACGGGTAGCAAGTGGCGGTGGGCGGCGATGGGTGGTGAGGGCGGCGACTGGTGACGGCGATCGGCGAGCAAGCGGCGAATGGCCAATGGCGGGGGAGCGAGTGAGCAAGCAGCGGGCGGCGACAACAAAGAGCCATGAGAGAGGAGAGAGAAAATTTCTGATTTCTGTTTTAGAAATCAAGAAGCTGAAAATTTTAACTTCTGATTTCTGTTTCAGAATGATTTCTGGAACAAAAAGTTGTTCCAGAAATAGAAAAATGAAATTGCGTTACCAAATGGATTTCTATTTCAAACCTGTTCCAGAATGATTTCTGAAATAAAAATTGTGAAATAGAAGTGTTGTCATGCGCACCCTAAGCTGATTACATGAGAAACCGCCAGATCCTTTGCATGAAGAAAATATTCTTTAGTATTTCATTGATATAAGAGATCGTCTAGGGTTTTTCTTGACACTAGTGAATATGAATCCGTCCTGTGCACGGAAACTTATTACGATATTGTTTAGCAAATTAACAACCCAAAAGGCTAAATTTAAAATGGTATATAAAGTACATATTCATTGATAGGGTAAAAAGAAAAATTAGGATAAAGAGAACTTTTGGTTGACGCTGCCATTTATAAGTCAATTCAAGAAATTGTGAAGAACTCTCACACGCATTCCCAATAATCGAGAAATGAAATATTTCTGATACGATCGAACTCTTAGTAAATTGAATATGTGGAATTGTTTAGTTCCCTCCAACGAGTCTTCACAATATCAACAATTAGCAGGAGTCAACTTTATAATGTTCAATATAGAAAATCAGAATTGAGCACGTTTGATAATCTCAAATAATCATTAATAACCATAAGTCAAGTATATGATCCTTAAATCATGAAAATTACAGTCACGATTAACATGAAAATAATCATGCTTACGCTGCCTCACACTCTACCATCAAAGTACTTAAAAATCTATAAAGCGGAAGAGTTGTTTACCATCTCTTGATTCATACCGATGAATATAGCAATAGTTACAAATGGATTACAGGATGAAAAATTGCTAAAAGAATCGGTAACGAATGGTTCGATGGGTCATCATGTAATGCACTACATTCTTCCTCTACGCTCAAGTTTACGATAGTCATGGAACATGGTTCGCTTGATTCCATATAATGCGATCAGCTTAATCAAACAATTCAAGAGAAAGAAGAACATGAGGATAATTGAAGGAGAGGATCCCACTTTCCCTCGTCAAAGAAAAAAGAGGATAAAAAAAGGAAGACAAAAAAAAAAGATGAAAAATTGGACAAGATGAAAGATTTTCATCCGACCAAATTTGGCCAGAAATCACTAACATGGATGCCAACCGTTCTACAAGGCACAATTGGTGCTGACGTGGATAAATTTTTACAATTTTAAATATTTTTTCTGAATTTTTTTTCTTTTTTTTTATTGTCATCGGCGACCCTCGCTAAGGCCATTGCTTGGCGAGGACTCGACCCTCGCGGGAGGGCCGCCCTCACGACCTCGAGCGAGGTCGCCTGCGACCCTCACCAGCCACAATTTTAAAAAAGAAAAACTCATAAAAATATCGAGAATTTGTAAAATTTATCCACATCAACGCCAGTCGTGCCTTGTAAGACGACTAGCATCCATATCAACAATTTCTAGCTAAAATTGGCCAAGTGAACTAAATTTGCACTAATGCAAAAAGTTTGAGACTAAATTGATCCAATTAAAAGGTTTAGAACTAAATTTGTACAAATATAATTGGTTTAGGACTTTTTTGGTACTTTCCCCAACTCGCGTGTGTTCTTCATGCGATTTCACTCTGTTTGCCTTTGACAACCCAATGCCAAAGCATCTCTTGCATTGCTTCATGAATACCAAAGTACCATTATAAGAATTATTTATCAATCCTTTTGCCAATATCTGTGGAGTGTTAGGGTTTCATGAATACAAACTAATGCATTCGAACGTTTAAGAGTATATTATATTGAGGCAATTAAACTGATTACATGAGAAAGAGCATTGCATGAAGAAAATATTCTTGATATTTCATTGATATAAGAGATCGTCTAGGGTTTTTCTTGACACTAGTGACTATGAACTCGTCCTGCGCACGGCAAAGTTAAATTATTACAATATTATTTAGGAAATAGAATACCCAAAAGGATGATTTTTAAAATGGTATGTAAATTACATATTCATTGGTAGGGTAAAGAGAAAATGAGGATCGTGGAAATTTTAGTTGACGCTGCCATTCGAAGTCAACTGAAGAAACGGAGAAGAACTCTCACACGCATTCCTAATAATCGAGAAATGCAATCTTTCTTACACAATCGTGCTCTTAGTAAATTGAACATCTAGAATTGTTTAGTTCACTCCACAAACGAGTCTTCACAGTGTCAATAATTAATAAGCAGGAGTCAACTTTATAATGTTCAATATAGAAAACCGGAACTGAGTACGTTTGATAATCTCAAATAATCATTAATAACCCTAAGTCAAGTACATGATCCTTAAATCATTAAAATTACACCATGATTAACATGAAAATAATCATGCCTTCGCTGCCTCACACTCCGCGATCAAAGTACTTAAAATCTATAAAGCGGAGGAGTTGTTTACTATCTATGGAATCATACCGATTAACGTAGCAATAGTTATGAACGGATTACGGGATGAAAGATTGCTAAAAGAATCGGTAACGAATTGTTCGTTGCATCATCATGTAATGCACTACGTTGTTCGTCTATGCTCAAGATTACAGTAGGCATCAAACGTGGTTCGCTCGATCCCATACAGTGCGATCGACTTAATCAAACAATTCAAGAGAAAGAAGAACATGAGGATAATTGGAGACTGTATACGACACTACATATCAAACCCTTGTGCCTGGAAAGGAAAGAACCCCACTTTACCTCTCCAAATTAAAAAAGAGGGACAAAGAAAAGTTGAAATTTTGAAAAAAGATGGAAGTTTTTCAACCATCCAACGTATCAGTAGACGAACTCGAGAATTGCATAATATGCAAGCAGCACCGGGAAGGAGACCATCATTCCAAAGATCACCCTGCAATCACCAATCAATAGGTTCATTATAGGGAGCGACTGATAATTAGAAGCACTAATCTGATGTTCATGTGATTCATTAGATTGATAAAAAGGAGTGCTGACGCAGTGCTAAGCACATCTGCATGCAGTCCATATTCTTTGGCGTAAATGAAGGACGTAATCGACTGCGGCAGTGCTGCCTGCAAATTAATAACCGTCACATTTTGGTCATATATCCAAAGATCTAGTTCGACAAATCTTCACAGACAGTCACGTTGACCCGTGCACATGCATCAAGTAAGGCTCTAAATGTCAAGGAGGCAGACGTGGCCCACAAGATTACTCCGAACGACAAGAGATCGATACCTGGATGATAGCGACGCGGAGGACATCACCCCGCAAGCCCAAGGCAATAGAACCGATGGCCATGGCCGCCGGACCAGCGATGAACCTCAAAACCATCCCGAACACGGTCAAGCTCGGCCCACATACTATCAATTTCTCTTGCAGTGCCATGAACATCCCTGCACACGCGCATACACTCGCTAATTAATGTCAAAGGGTCTTTTCATATTTTGGAATATATGTCTATGATCAATTTCGGAATAAACGAGAAAGAATCTCATTCAGATTCTCACCCATACTAAACATAGCAGTGCCTGTCCCAGCTTTTGACATGATCAATATGCATCCATCCACTATGCTTGGCATCTCAAAGTGCCACCTACGCATTCAAATATATGGGAATTAATTCCGACATGCAGTTAGTGATTAACAACTAAATTAATCATCAAATTATGTATATTTATAAATATATACCTACACATATATGCACACGGAGTTTTATTGATATTTTTTCTAATTTAAATTACCTGTTTGCAATGAACGCCCAAGCTATACCAACTATGCATGCATAGGAGTTTGGGTTCATGGCAAGCTTCATCCAAACTAGCCTCATGAGAGACCAAAATGATGGCCTACTAGAGCTCACCATCATCACCATCCTCCCTTCCAAATCGACTTTGGCCATCGGATCAATGGCTGTCCGTGCTGGCGTGTCGCCCTCCGTGGAGGACGGTGTCGATGAGATGTCGAGCCCTGACCGCCTCATCTCCAGCACAAAAAGTAGTGACGTGAGCCACACAATGGCCTGGAACACCGAGCCCTGGATCACCAGGTCCACGCCCAACGAGCCGTACATGGCCTTGAGCAGGGGGACACCGACCACGAGCGAGTTGGTCAACGTGCACAGCGAGAAGCTGGTGATGGACCAGCAATAGCTCCCTTTGGCACTGCACTTGGCCCAAAACGCTAGCACCACGACTATGATGACCTTGGAGACGACATCGGCGGCGATGAACATGTAGTCCCACTTGAAGGGATTGACATGGGCCGTGAACTCGAAGGTGAAGAGAGGCAGGGTGAAATAGCAAACAAGCCAGTTTATCGCATCACACTGGTCCGGCGTAAAAATCTTCCACCACTTCACCGAGCCATAACCCAACATCAACGCGACGTATAGCGGCACCATTGCCGCCACCACCTTATACACATCCTCCAACCCTATCATTCTCTGTGTAATCTCTCTCTCTCTCTCTCTCTTTATCAATTGATCAAGCTCTTCACTGGGCTTGGTAGGTTAATGGAACAGTTGCTGAAGAAGACTGCGACGATGTAGTCAAAACTTGAAGGAGGGTATTTATACTCGTGAAGGGGAGAGATGAAAAGCATACATGCAATGCGACACAAGCTTCTTCTTTTTCTTTTATACTTTTCAATGTTTTGATTCGTAAAATTATTTCAGTGATGATAGCCGTTCATCGAGGGAGGTGGGTGTATTAGATTCTCGATTCTTGAAGTCGGACATGGATTGTGGCGAGGGTATGAAAGAGGTACTGTTGCTTTCGTGACGAATAGGTCAGGCTTGTGGTCAGCATTGTCTAAGTCCCTTTATTTTTTAAAGAATAAGAATGAGTTCCAGAGATTATTCTATACCACCATCTTGCAAATAGCTAGGGTTTCTGATTTTCTATAGAAAGATTATCGATTATTCTATTCTTCCGTCTCACCCAAAAGTGGCTTTTATATATTATTGTGGGGGTTTAGAGATATACATATAGTCCCACATGTATATATTACGTCCAAGGAAGGTTTTGGTCTGACAAACCAAGTATTTTCTATACTTACGAGATATATCTATTATTGTGGGGAGTATACCAAGCTTTTAGTATAGTCTAAAAAGTGAATTCCATTAAATTCTTACAACAGGCCTTTTCTTTTGGTCAATAAACAGGGTCGTACCATAGTGAATATTGCCATTTTCTTTGAAACTATTGGTAAAATGAAATGGCTCAAGCCCCTTACGCGGCAACTTTAATCTTAGAGATCACTTATATAAATTATTAACCATGAAGTAGAATTTCGAAAATGCTGAAAGCAATGCTTGGTAGGAGTTGCATTAGGCTAAATAACGTTAGAAATACTAGACTTCAGCTCAAGGGCCTTTGAGAATGTGTAATCAAGCACCTCAACTTTGACATAAAAGCCTTTGGAGGGCAAAAAAGATATTGGAAATGCTACCCCAAATGCACCAAAAGTCTTAATTTAAGGTCTCTAAAGCATTTCAGTGTCATTATATAGATCTTGAAAACATTTCATGATTTACTATTTGCTGACAATACGTATGTGGGTAAAAGAAAATGAAAAAACCAAATGATTTTCAGCAATTTCCAGCTAGGGATTGTGCTTTTTAAGCTGGAGCAGACCATGAGAATCGATTTGACGTTTTTTATTTGGGGGTCAAGAAATCGATTTGATGGTTGAACAGCAGTTTTATCTTAGCTTCATGGTGCCCCAGGAAGGGACTGTGTGTTTAGTGATGTGAAGTGCTCTACCTCAATATAATTATTATTTTATCATCCAAAAGATGCGTCGATCGATACTCTTGGCACTAATTTTGGTCGCGTGAACCGCTGAGAGAATCATAGAACAAATTCCTGCCGATATTTATTGTCGTATGTTGGCCAAAATGCAAAGGAACGCACATCGAGAATCAAGAGAGGTAATCTCCACTCGTTAATATTCTTGCTTTTTGTCAATTTCATGTACGCTAATGCTTCTAATTGGATGGCTTTAAACGGCTTGAATCGAAAGGACTTAGTAACTAATATAGGAGAGGCGGTTCGTGTTTGCGGGTATATGTTGTAGAACTAGACGACCGAACACGACATGATTAGTTGATCTAGTCGACGTACAAAACACGAATACTAGGTAAAAAAATATCGGGGTACACATGACTCGTGTAACATGATTCAAAAACAGGTTGACAAGTCGAGATGATTGCATTGCCTAGCATGACACGTAATCATCCCGCCAACTCGGAAAATGCCAACAAATTTTCGACATAAATTTTCTCAATTTTTTTTAAATAAAATCTATATTCTAAATACGATGACTTGTCAATTATATATCATCAGATCAATTAAAAAAACTAGTTCATACCAAATGACAAATCTATCTAACACAAAATCATTTTAATGAACATTATGGACGAAGTAACTTTTTAGCTAATCATTGTTGACACGTGAATTTCCCAAGAAAATTACCAAAATAATCCTAAATTTATTGCAATTGCGTCAATTCAGTCATAAATATTTTTTTGCCGATTCAATCCTAAACCTTTTGTATTTATATAATATTTCAACATTTTTTTAATATTTTTCAAATATTTTTAATTAATTTTTTAATTTTCTTTTCTTTTTAATTTTCCTTTCTTCTTCTTGGCTTCTGCCATTCTGGGTTTTCGGTTGTTTCTAGTTGTGGCTAGCGAGATGGCCGACGAGGGTCATTGAGGCTCACTGGCCATTGGACGAAGGCCGCAAAGCCCTCATCGGCCACCGGCGAGGGATGCGGCCCTCGCCCGTGACCGCCATCTCCTCGTCTGAAATCGAAGAATACAATGACGAGACACCTCTTCTGGGAGTCCTGTTGTTGGCAGGTCTAAGCGAAATCGAGGGAAGAGTGCGCCAATTGGTGGCTTAAGCACTTTGCGATGGAGAAAGCAATGTTAGTGTCACCATCATTTCCGCGATCACTCACTCTGTTCCACTGATGAACATTAATCGAAGTCTTGAAACTTTTCTAAATCTAGGCGAGGCCTCACCCGCGACTCGCCAACCAAGGGCGAGGCCGCCTTCGCCTACGGCCGGTGAGGTAGAGCGAGGGCTGTGACCTTAGTCGACGGCCAGCAAGGGCTTCACGGCCCTCACCCATTGGCCAACGAGCTCCAACGACCCTTGCCAGTCTCGACCAAAAGCAAGAAGGAAAACCGGAAGGCACAAAGGAAAACCCAGAACGGCAGAAGCCAAGAAGAAGGAAGGAGAAAAAAAAGAAAAGAAAATTAAAATGTTAATTAAAAAACTTGAAAATTTTAAAATTTTAAAAAATATATTAAAATATTATGATTTTGGTCAGCCGGCGAGCCACATCAACGCTGGTTGGCCAAATGGACTAAATTGGCACAAATACAAAAGATTTAGGACTAAATCGACACAAAAGCTATTTCATGAATCAAGTTCGCGTATAACGCCAGGAGTTGACTCCTGTAAAAAAACAGTCATTTTGTATGAACTTGCATTCCTTATTATTGCCGTGTTCCTTCTGCAAGTATATACTATAAGCATGATAATTCATTAATAGCTAGGGTTTATTTTGTGTAAGCCATCTTTACATCTCGCGAAGATTAGCGATCGAATCATGCCAATATAGGCGCAATTCGACCCCTAATCGAAAATGTCTACGTTACGTCATCTTGCGTCCATTTTTTCCCCCGTGTTTCTTCTACATTTTTATGCTTGGGACATCGTATTATTAGATTCTCGGGCCCGCCGGCTAGAATTTTGGTCAACGGCAACTCCTGAGAGTCTCACCCGCCCCAGTTGACCCTTGGTCTCAAACTTCTCTCTGGTAATTTTGGCCTGTCCTTCCTTGATTGATTGAAGGCCCAAACCAACTCAGAAAGTTACAAACCAGGTGTCACAACAAGCGTCTTCGAGTTTATTTTCCAATGATATATGGCCCGTGCGCTAGTTCCAAGCGTAGCTTCCCAGGTTTGCCTTTTTGCGAGCTGGTGTCGGCTGGTGTCGGCTGATCCTACACAAGGCCCCTGGACAAAAACCGGTAATGTATGGCTTCCAAAGTGGATTTCCCGATTTCCATTGGGCGTGAAATTTTAATGGAAGGTACGTCGATGTGTCGACTATCTTCCATCAAAATTTCAGCCCAATCGGGCGAACGATGAGCGTGTCCTCGCCGTTTCCGTGCGACTGCGCAATCTGCCCTTATTAGACCCGAGTTGCACATCTTCCACTTTCAGCTCTCTAATCACCCAGTTAACCATCCACTCAAATTTGTGTTGGAAATATATTGAAAAAATGGAATCACAATGTAATCGGACTTTGAAGCGTGTAGTCACTTTCTTTTAGGATCAATTTGCCCTACAAGATTGCTATAGGTTTCTGACAAATTTCCTTCAAGATACAACAAAGTCACGGTAAGAATACTGAATAACAATTCCAGTAAATTTCCTAAAACTCTCTTGCGAAATAATGAAAGATTGGCTATTTAGAAGGAAGACGAAAATAGAAGTTATTTTGTTATGTCGTTTGTTCTGTTATTCTCTCTTGAAATGATCCGAAATTGTCCTATATATAAAAATATAGAACGCATCTTTTGGTTTGTAAACTGTCACTATGGATACACCCATTCATGTTCGAAAAATTGTAATTCGGACATAACCTTTCAAGTATGAAAACTGTCAATTTCGGACATACCATTTCATGTCTTAAATCGAACAGTTTTGTCCAAACAGTCACGAACCAAAAATTAATTTCAAAATTAAAATTAAAAATAATAATAATAATAATTGTTGATTAAAGCTTATTTTGGTCAACCCGCAATTATTCGCGCACCCGCACGCGGGGTATTGTGGAGTCCAGTCCACTCACCCATTTTTCTATTTACAATAGTAGATAATGCTTTAATTAATAAAGGGATCCAAACTTTCCGTTCTTTTTTATGCGGGACAAATCACATCATTACACCATGATGGTCGGTCATCACCTACTCCAAATGGGACGAAAAAAGGCACAAAACTCCAACTAGCAATTGGAACCAAACCAGCTGCAACGTGGGTGGGGAGCATGTGAAGACCTGCAGGGACTGCCTCTGCCCATGGCAGCTGACTTTAAGGCTAGATTGAGTGTGGGAAAGAAGGACCAGGCTTTAAAGTTTAAAAGCGAGACTAAGTTCAAACCTATTTGAATCGAATGACCGGGACGAGATACCAAACCAATTAAAGCAAGCTTGCTTTCATCTCTACTCATAATGCTCCAATTTATTGAGTTATAGCACTCCAGTGGGTTTGGTTAGGTTTAGTTTGTAGTAATATTTTCTATTAGTATATTTCTCCTTTTTTCCCTCTCTTCTTGTTTTGAGAAATCTTGAACTCTACATTATTTTATCAACATAAAATTCGATTTACGAGAAGTATATTTTAACATGTGTACGAAAAATTAGAAATTTTTTGAACGACTTACTAGACATTATAATTCATACCTCAAAGTTGGATTGGACACCTTACTCTCGAGACAATATTTCCTTTTAATAGCAAAGCTCGCCTTTTTTTCTTAGTAAGTAAGATACCCTTTCACACGTGACATAAGAAAAGAATATGTAAAGTTTAACTAATACATATATTTAATAGTCACGATGTTGTAGATTGAATCGTTGAGATCACTCAATCAAAATTTATCATCTTTTTCATAATAATATTTGTCATTTTTATTTATTTTAAGTGTTCCTACATTAGAGTTTGGCTCACAGTGTGGTTTAGTGAGAATACCATGTTCCAATTTTGTTTTATGTGAGAGTTAGGCAAAAATACACATGGTGAAATCTAAAGGAAAAGAAAAAGTGCCAAAAAAAATTCATAAACCAATTGCATTGGTTCCATTTTAGCTCTAAACCTTTTAATTGGACCAATTTAGTCCTAAAGTTTTTAATTTGACCAATTTAGTCCTAAACATTTTCACATTAGTATCAATTCAGTCCATTTGGCCAATTTAGGCCGGACACTATTGACATGGACGCCGGACAATCTATGTGTCACGGCCAGCCCTAATGTAAATAATTTTTAATAATATTTTAATAATTTTTCAAAAATTTTTATTAATGTTTACCTTTTTTCTACTTCTTTTTTTCCTTCTCTTTCCTTTGATGTGTGGCTAGCACTTGGCCAAAGGAAAGAGAAGGAAAGGAAAAAAGAAAGGGAAAAAAAAGGAAAAAAGGGAATTTTTTTTTAAAAATTAATAAAATATTAAAAATTGTCACGTTGACGTCGGCCATGCCACGTAGGATGGCCGGCATCCACGTCAATGGTTTCCAGCATAAATTGGTCGGATTGTCTCAATTTGTATCACTATGAAAATGTTTATGACTAAATTGATCCAATTAAGATATTTATAACTAAAGTTGTACCAATGCAATAGATTCACGACTTTTTTGGTATTTTTCCCCTTAAAAGAAAGGGCCACCTATTTTATATCGGGTAGCTCGAAGCCTATATTGCGTTGGTTACTCTTAAAAGCCTATTGAAGTTTTTGAAAAAGAATATTTTATATGGTCAACAGATTATGTACATTAAATGCATCCATCGTGGGGACAGTTGGGTGGTATTGATCTAAACGCGCCGCGCATATCGCTTGCATATTACAATTTCTTTGATAGATGGATCCAATAGCGCCATCATTCTAACCCTATAAATAGTACCGCAAGTCCCAATTTCCAATCAAACAACACGTATCACCATCTCTCTCTCTCTCTCTCTCTCTCTGTGCGCACTACACCACGTACAAACTGCATGCATATTGATTAATTCCACGACATACCTTACGATAAATCACTCCTCACCAACCACTACGACAAAGAAAAAATAAAGAGACAGCACTAGCTAGAGCTATCGAGCATCGTCATCAGACACGAAGATGATCGGATGGGACGACGTGTACAAGATGGTGGCGCCGATGTTCCCGCTGTACGTGGCGCTCGTGCTCAGCTACGGCTCCATCAAGTGGTGGCGCCTCTTCACCCGCGACCAGTGCGAAGGGGATCAACTGCTTCATCGCCCTCTTCATCCTCCCCCCCTTCGGCTTCGAATTCACTGCCCACATGAACCCGTACACCATGAACTTCCGCCTCCTTGCCGCTGACGCCCTGTCCAAGCTCACCACCCTCACGATCCTCGCCCTCTGGAGGAGGCTCAGCAGCCGGGCGAGCATCATGATGTTCTCGCTGAGCACGCTGATGAACCTGCTCGTCGTCGGCGTGCCGGTGATACGGGCCATGTATGGCGAGTGGGGCGTCGATCTGGTGATCCAGCTGTGCATGTTGCAGTCCCTAGTTTGGATCCCTCTGCTTTCCCTGTTTCTTGAGTTCAGAAAGAGGAGGATGATAGATTTGGCCACATCTTCTTGTTCTCCTCCTCCTGAAAATATTGGTGTAGTTGATGAAGAGAGAGATATAGAAACGAGTGTTGTGAATACGAGTGAAGTTGGTAATGATAATCATGAGAAGAGGAACCATCGGTCATTCACAATGGTGTGGATTAAGATGGCCATGAACCCTAATGTGTATGCCAATGTTCTTGGGCTTGCTTGGGCTCTCATGGTAGCAGGTATTATTTAATTATTTTATCGAAAAAAAAGTCATTCATATATCAAAATAATTTTTAAGAATAATAAAATTAGCTTTTACAAGATTGATCATTTAAGTGTACGTACGTTGCAAATTATAACTGCGTATTTAATATGAGCATACCACTTCATTTAGCAAACTAATTTTACAAATCAGTTTTAATACGGTTAGTATTGTTCTTTCATAATCACGAAGCTATGAATAATATATATGCATGTACCATGCAAATGTAAAGATATTTCATTAGTAAAACACACTTTTTTTTCCCTCTTCTTTCCATGTATATGGGACATGCGACCTACTTTCTCAACATACAATAACACGGTTTCGCTACAGATTCAAATTGACGATATCGAGTATTATCGAAAGTTCGATCGAGATCATGTCCAAAGCGGGGATAGGCACGGCCATGTTCAACATCGGTACGTACGTTGCCAAGCTAACGCGATCATTCATTACGAAGTTCAAAAAAAAAAAAAAAAATAGTTTGCATCAGGGTTTGAACTCGTTGCTATTTAGATGAATGATGAAAGTGGATGGTGCATGCGAATTGCAGGGATATTCATAGCAATACAAAGGAAGGGTGTCGAGGTTCGTGGTTGGGCCTGCAATCAAGGCCCTTTGTTCTCTTGCCGTGGGCTTGCATGGGCCTGCCTTACGGATCGCCATCATTCAGGTTGGATTTATTATATTTTGTTTATTCACTAATGATAATTTAATATCTCAATTTTATCAAACATTTTAATTTTCACAATTTATTTCAAATTAGATTTCTTAGTTATTATTATTTTTTCTTTTGGGTACAGGCTGTCGCTTCTTTCGTGTTTGCCAACAAATATGGATTGCATGCGAATGTCCTTAGCACTGCGTGAGTCCAACATCGCAATCTTGTAGATTAATCACGTCATTCTAGAGTTAAAATTGTCTTATTTAAAAGATTGTCTTGCACTATATTGTTTCTGGGTTTAATTGTTTGGAGTTTTTTTGTATATGATCGATGATAACTAATTATCAACTCTTTCTTAATTCTCTCCAGGGTGGTGTTCGGCACACTGATTACCCTTCCATTGTTGATCGGCTATTACATTGCGTTGGAATATGCAGCTTGAGAGTGGAGATTGTTTATCAATTACTAAATAAAGGTATTGTCCGCTTGTTTACCATTCGTGCATTGATCATGTCTATGAATACGAAACTTTTCAAGAGGAATTGATAAATCTAAATGCGAAATTACCTCATCATCATATTATATTTATCGTAAAAATACCGGAAAACAAATATATATATATATATATATCACACCATAATGTTTTTTCAAGGACAGTTTTGTAGCTGAAAGTAAATAAGTTCATCACCATGGCAGCTTCCCCTAGCATCCCAACAACAAAGGATTCTTCAGGGGATGAAGATATGCTCCCCCTAATCAATTACCATCTCCTATCTCCTCGGAAGGATTGTGACGCATTTCCATCTAATTTTGAATGTAGATCTACGATTCTAAAAGTGTTGCAATCACTCGTCTCGTTCAAGTGAATATGGGCACTTGTCAAGAAGGAACGAGCGAGAAAATAAATTGTAAAAACATGTGCACTAAAAGTCTTAAAATTCGTCGCTAAAGTACCATCGAATCCCAAAACTTTCAAATAGTACAATCAAGTCATAAATCTTGTTAAATTAATACAATTAAATTCCTTCGTTAGCTCCCTCCAATTTTGCTAATTGAAAAAAATCGAAATGGCCTTTTTTTTTTATTATTGATTTTCAAAAAGAGAGGAGCTTGTGATTGTCACATATTTTTTTTAAATATATATTAAAATAAATTAAGGAAGGATCTAAATGATCTAATAAGAATTGATTATGTAACAGTCTTTGGGTGCGAGAATAATAGTCTGTATTGGGCCAAAATATAACAAATAACAACTAATTAAAAAATTATTGTGAGCCATAACATGCTGTTATTATTACAATCACCCAAAATTGTTATGCTGGCAAAGTCCATGCTCCGATTTATGACTTACAACATTCTAGTGGGTTTGGTTTAGTTTAGTTTGTGGTAAAATGTTTCTATATTTTTTTTCCTCCCTTCCTCTTTCCTTAGACATGGGAAATCTTGCATTCTACATTTTTTTATCTACATAAAATTCAATTTACTACAAGTATATTTTTACATATTTAATGACTTTTTGGCTATTACAGTTCATATCTTAAAGTTGGATTAGACGTCTTATTATTAGAGACAATATTGCGTTTCACTCGCAAAGTTCTTTTTTTTTCTAGTGATTAAGATACCCTTCCACACACGCATAAGAAGGAAGACGATAAATTCAACTAATACATACAATTAATTGTCGCGATGTCGCATAATTAAGGGGGTATTTGAAAACAATTCTTGCTAGAATTTTTTATTCTTGCAAGAATCAATTCTGGCAGAGAATGAGAAATTATATTTATCAAACGCACCCTCATTCTACTTCTGTTTTTGACAAGTTTATCAAACGGCACTCGGGGATTGGAGACTGACAGGGACCGGTGACCAGCTGCGGCCGGCGACTGCTCACCGCCTGCCGGCTGGTGACCACCTAGCGGTTGGCAACCGGGGACCAGCGGCGAGGGGCCGGTGACCAGCCACGGCCAGTGACCGGCGGCTTACAAGTGTGAGAAAAAAAAAGTGAAAATAGAAAAGAATCACTTCTAACAAGAATTGATTCTAGCCCTAGAGAATCACTTCTTTACCAAACGTAATTCTCATTCAAAAATAGAAAACCGTGTGTTAAAAATTCTCATCCATAAATCATTTTTTACCAAACGCATTTCTACTCTAAAATTGTCACGCCTCGAACCCTCAAGCACGCGACCATCCCTTTTCACTTGTCCAATGGTCAATAAAATTTCGACGTCCTAGGACGCGTCAACAAACCATTCATTTTATCTTTCAATTAGCGCATGCGGAAACATAAACAACCCCTGACAGCAGGGATAGCAGGAAAAACAGCAGCACTAACAACAGAACAAACAACAATAACAAAACACATCTTTTTATTTATCAACATGTTAACCCTAGGAAGTCTATTTTACAAGCCCTTAGTCGCGGGCCACTTCCTACAGAATTGACAAAAAGATACCTGGGGTT
>BCNH02000002.1:10291063-10309693 GCA_001662345.2 Metrosideros polymorpha var. glaberrima | reverse complement strand
GTGTCCCACGTGTTGACCGCGTGTCCAAGTTTTGGACACGCGGTCAACGCTCGGACACGTACGCAATATGCATATGTCCGTGTAACATAGGCGTAAAGTTCACGCCTCAGGTGTGTGACGGTTGGCCTCGTCAGGCTCAATTATACCTCGCGTCAACACGCATCAGGGTAGCCCGCGTAAAATTCACGCCTCAGGCTCGATTCTTAACCTCGCGTAAACATGCCTCAGGGTAATAATTCTTAACCCCGCGTAAACACGCCTCAGGGTAATAATCCTTAACCTCACATAAACACGCCTCAAGGTTGATTTTATCAAACAATCATGGAAATACCACATTTTCTGCACTCATACTACGATTATGCTCACACATCAAATATTGTCATTTTCACAATAAAATTCGCACGTGATTACATCGACGTGCTTTTTATGCCAAACTTTGCATGCCTCACTTTTCAAGCCTATCAGATTATTTGACAACATAGAATTCAGCATTCGAGCATATCGCCACATCAATTCCCAATGCCGCGTTAAAAGTACATTATTTTCTACTAAAATATTTTTAGGCACAAGGAAGGTAAATTCTACGGCCAATCTCATTATAAACATGTCCAGCATAATCAGCACAAAATTCTAACCATTAACTCAACTCAGGTTAATTAACCCAACCATGATTAATTAACCTAACAAAGATTAGTTTAACCTAACCAAGGTTAACTACCCTAACCAAGATTAGCTTAACCTAACCAAGATTAACTATCCTAACCAAGATTAACTTAACCTAACTATAATTTGGCCAATTTAATCATAGTTAAGAGTCTAATTGCATCTTAACTAACCCTAAGTGCAATTAGTAGCCTAATCAAGAATTAGGGGGTTTACTCACCGTTTAACGGCGAGACTACCACGCCGACGGCGGCGGCGACGGCGTGAAGACGGTGATGGTGGCGGTTTGCTTGGTGGCCGGCGGCAAGGTGGACGGCAAGAGGGTGGTCCACGGTGATGGATGGCACAGCGGCGCGGCGTGGCTCACGGTGGTTCGGTGATGGCTTGGAGGTGATCCGGCGGTGGCTGGCGAAGGGGGCGGCGGTGAGGTGGTGGTGGTGGCCAAATGATACAAGGAAAGAGAGAGAGAGGTCTTGCAAGAAGGAAAATGAAAAGTGAAGAGTGAAAAGGAGAGAGAGAGAGTGGTCTTGCAACTTCATTTAACCAAGGTTGCAATAATGCAACTTTTTCCCCAAAATATCTCATTTGTTGTCTTGATTTTCAAGACCACTTTCAATCCACTTAATTGAGAAAAGATGGAAAGCAATGGAGAGAGAGAGAGAGGGAGATAGGTTCGGCCAAGGAGGGGGATACATGAAGAAAAGCAAGACCAAGCCTTAATTAGCTTTGTCTTGCCTCATTAAATGTTATCTTCCAAAAATTTCACTTTCAAGAAGGGCAAAAGGGTAATTTCCACCCTTGACACTATTCGTACGGGCCGGCACTATTCACGTGGGCTTTGCTCAAATTTTTATGGGCCCAATGGGCTTAAAATTCAATGGGTTCTTCATTTTGGGCCAAAACGGGCCAACGGGGGCAAAATGGTAATTTTCCAATATGGCACTATTCATTTGGCACTATTCACAGCCCGCACTACTCAAGTGGGCTTGACACTGTTCACAGGGGCTCGAGTTTGAATTTGACGGGCCCAATGGGCTAAAAACCCAATAAGTTCTTAAAATAGGCCAAAAATGGGCTTCGGGGGTAAAACGGTAATTTTTCATTATGGACCCTCTTGAAATCCGAAAATAAAAGAAATTAGGCCCGGCGGTTCGTGCCTAGCCCAAAACGTCTCTTTTGCGAACATTTAGGGTTTGACTGCGAAAATTAAAGTCATCTCTGTTGATCCAAAACGACGACATCTATTGTGTGCCAATTTCTTTAAATATAAATTTTAACGTCTTGATTTCACCACTCGCGCCTCGGCCGAGTGGTATCCGGGAATGAAACAAATGGTCCGATCCTGGGTTCGAAACTTGGAGGCAGCGACTTCAGTTGCTCCGATTGTCTCTCCTCCCTTACTCGCGCGCCATTCCCATTAAATAAAACTTTTGGCGCTTCTGTCTTACCGTTCGAACTTTAGATGAGTGGTAAGAGGTGGCACCTTCCGAAGTCCCGAGGTCGAAACTCACAGGCGACGGCTTTGGTTGTTTCTCTTTCGTTATTCGCGTGCCGTATACTTTAAACAAATCCTTTTGCGTTATTATCCCAATAGTCGTACCTTATCCGAGTGGCAAGCGCACGAGACACGCACAAGACAGCGGAGGTCTGACGTTCGAAATCTGCGAGTGACGGCCTCTGTTTTCATTTTCTTCTTTCTTTCCTTTTTGTAATTTTGTCCACAATTCCGACCACGCGTTTTGTTTTAAAACAATTAATTTCGACGATCGTCCTTCGATTATTTCATACTGTCGAAAATTCAGAATATTACAATATTCCACATCGTCGAAATTCGGGATATCACAAAAATTACTTATAGAGCAGAGTTACAAATTCTAATAGGTTGTCAAATGCACCCTAAATTACTAAGATCTCTCTACAAAAATATATCATCATCCTCGTAGTGTTACTTGTCATTTTTATCTATGTGAAGTGTTCCTATATCAAAGTTTGACTCACTGTGTGCTTTAGAGAGAATACCATATTCCATTTCTTTTTCAACTTTGAAGTTTTCTTCGCAATTGGAATATTAATATTTGTAATGGGCCTGGGGTAAAGCCAAAGATCGTCACTATTATGTCATTTAATGGTCACCCAACGCCAAATAGAATACAAACAATGCTGTTCAACCCTAGAGAAGAATCAAAACTTTAGTGTCAATGTTGTAAGCAGTGACAGTAAAAATTTTCCTGGCCGAAATTAGTTTTCATGATTCCAAAACCACTTCAAGTGTTTTGAAGGAGGTATTCGTTTGTATAAAGTTCATCGAGTGCAATGGACAAGGTGACCGGATACAATTGAAAAATTGATCTCTCGTGTCTTTTTTAAATAAGATTCCTTACTTCTCGAGCTTGGCCGAAACACAATCAGAAAAAAAAAAAAAAAAAATCAATCGCTTTAGCTTTTGTAAACACCTTGCAAACTAAAATCATTGCACGAACCCATCTGTATCAAGTAATGTAAGTGTAAGAGAGTGATTAGGTATTATGGCGAAGTTTGAAAAAAACAAAGATGGCTCCATAAACAAGTAGGCGCTGTGCAATGGAAAAATTGTCAAAAAAGTCCTAAATCTATTGTACTTTTGTCAATTTAGTTCTAAATCTTTCAATTTTGCCAATTCGGTCTTAAACCTTTTTATGATTTGCCGAATCAATCCCAAATATTTAGGGTTGAATCGGCAAAATTAAAAGGTTTAGAACTAAATCGGCAAAAGTGTGATAGGTTTAGGATTTTTTTGACAATTTTCCCTACAAACTTTCGGTCAGTGGATTCAGCACAACTCCCCTACGGATTCGAAGAACGGAATATGCATCAATTTTGGCCGAACCACCATATTTTTCTCTGAGCATTTGTTTGTCCTTTAAATCTTTTATTTATGGACACAATGTGTTTGATAAATTACTTATACGTTGTTGCATTTAATTGATAAAATTACTTCTCTCTCTTCAAGGACTTTAGGTCTTTTGTGCTCTCGAAAACTCTTTTTCTAAGATCAGACATTTTTCAAATGCCGTTGCCACTTAAAGTTGTTTACATTGATTGCCTCATAGTTGAGTAGAGCAAATCGTTTTCCTTGGCCGGCACAACCGCGAGTAGCATCGTCTGAGTCGACCTAATGAATATCACCATGCGACGTGAAAATATAAGTATATACTCACCATTTTGAATTACACTCTGAAAAGAAGTAACAACATTGCTCGAATACTCGTACATGATGTATAGATTAAAAAATTTTCGATCCATTATCGGGTAAAACTTAAATCACGGGACTCGTACATTAGTCCTTCCCTAACAATTTCAAATGAAGTATTATTCATTTCGATTTTGCAACAAAATTTAAGTTTATCGTCGAAATTTATCTTCTGTCAATATTTTCACTCATTGAGCTTGAGTAAGGTTTCTTTCTATTGTTAGGTTGGCCAAAAAAGCCAAAAATAAAAAGGCAGTGATCAGTAGCCGTTGGCTAGTGATCAGATCAATAACCAACTGGCCATTCCTATTTTTCTTCAAGATTTCACTTGCACAAATCCTAAAGCAATCGACATGCACAAACCCGAAATGCATGGTGCCAAAACCAAATGTTTCGCCTGGTGCAGGGCGAGCGAACCAGACAACTACAGATGACCAAGTTTTCCTCAGGAAAACGGCAAATAAAGCGAATATGGCATCTGTATTTGCCATCTGCTTTTACATTATCATAGGCAGCCGCAGGCACAAATTCGCATGTAGGACTAGCCACCTTCCTTCAAAACTTACCGGCCAAGGATGAGTGCAGCACACCTGCTGGTAGTGACATTGAACCTATGCCCAAGGTGTTCCGTCGAACTACTCCCGAAATATGACTTTTACATGATAAGAACACGAGAAATGAGCAGTTTAAATAGCACTTCGCCGTCATAGGAATCTGCCCACCGATTACTCTCACTCCTTTGCATTTTGTAAAAACAGTCATCCAAACAAATTTCAGCGTACAACAGGAATACATGTAAAAACTACAGAAGCCTCCAATACTCAGTTTGGAAAAGTGCTCCAGTGTTTGATCAGCAAGTGACCCAATCATTTGAATTGTCAACTAAATCGGGACATACATGCTTCGAGTCACCCACTCATCTAGAGATGGCAGTAATACTGTCAAACCAAAACATAACACCCACATCTATAGTTATTACACCAGACCCGATAGCGATCGGCCCAAGCCATCCAGATCTAGGTTCACCTGATTCATGTCACAAAAAGACCACCAGCGTTGTGATTACTTACAAATGGACAAAAACGTGCATATACATCACGAAATTTGTATATGCTAAGTGCATATCAAAGTGTAACATGATCGGCTGTGCCAAAACCTATGAAAACTGCAGTAGTAAACCTTTGGAGCTGATAAATTAAGTAACTTACAAAGCAAAAGCCATGAGATAAAAAATAGAGAGTTGCAGAACTTTAGAGCCATCATTCATTCAGTAAAGTCAGGCCATACCTCTAAAAGGGAAAGCAACAGAAGAGCGCAAAAACTTATCATCCATCGATTTCTCCAACTTATGTTTGAGTAATGACATATCCACAACAGCTACAAGCATAACCTGGTGGAATGACCAGAAAAGCTTACTGTCACAGAAATTTCGCAAGATCCACTGAAAGAGAATCAGCTAAAATAAATCATGGAACTAATCCTGAAGAAGAATAAGTTCTTACCAAACTGATGAAAGAAGATCCCAGCTCAACAAGAGAAAGCTATCCTAGGGACTTAACAGGATACCTCAAAAGCTCTTCTGCAATTGCTGGTGCTGGGCACACACATGGGCTCCTTCCACCTCATTAGCGGTTACCTGAAATCACTGTTTCACAGAGTAACTGATGGAAACTTTGACACTACTTCCGAACAATAGGTTTGGCCTTCTCAATCTTAGGGCTACAGATCATGCGACAGTAGAAATTTAAGTCTCCAAAAGAATTGAGTTAAACTTGCAAGCAACTGACTGAATCTCACAGGAAGAAGAATGTGAAGTCACGGGAAGGGGGCATCTGCAGAGAGTTGCAAAGAATGGTCATAATGAATCCAAACCAACCCTTCCCCTTGCATGGGGGAAGGTGGCTGGTCTGGATGGTGAAATACAAACAAGGGCAATGAGTGGTTACTAGGACGCTACAATCGGTCCATTAACTGTTAAAGCAAAATGCAAGTGAGACATAGCATGAAAGATAAATCAGGTGTACCAGGTTGACTTTTGAACAGATGAAATGTTCACATTGGTTTTGCCAGATGCGACATATTTTCAGATTTACAGAGTGCAACAAAATGGATACTTGGAGGATTTTTCGGCTGACAGAAGTGCACTTCAGGAGAACAGAAGCAACAAATATAAACTCTGTACATCTCAATCCGTAAGCAATGATTTACAGACAACTCTTTTTCCACCTCCAAGAGATTGCACAAGTGAACAGAGGCTCTCTTCTTGAAGGAGTCTTTATTCGTCCGAGTCGATGTTGTCATCAGCAGAAGGTATCTGTCTTGTATCTGACAATGAAAGTCTCCTAGGGTTCCCTGGGCCTGATTCAGATAAAACCAACGCAGCAGTTCCAGATGAAGATGCTAACATACGTCGAACAGGAGCACCCGATGGAGAAGATGCAGAGAGATTATTTAAGATACCCATAGGGTGGTCAAACTTGCAACTTGGTCCAAACTTGCAGATACCATAACGGGAATAGAATATGCACAACGGTTCTCCCTGTTGAAAACATTCAATTGTCATGGGTGCCAAGAGTAAAGACCTCACAAGTCACAACAAATGATCCATGTGAAGTAAATCCTCTGCTCTCTTAAGCAGGCATGTCTTGGATGCAATTAGAAAAAGGGGAACGTAAACAGGTTGCTCAATGCCAGGCCTCATGGTAAAGACAGCAGTTAATGTCTGTGACAAAGTGAATGCAGCAGAGGATCGAGAAAATTCAGTAAATTCAGCCTAAGATTGTTAACCAACCGGACGTAGTGGAAGGCCTATGGGGCTCAAAAGACAGTCTGGAGCGGGAAGTAATCTCTCTCTGGGGTGATGGAACCTGCAAACTGCACCGAACTTGCAGTCTCCTGTCTTCATGTAAAACTGGCACTCAGGCTGCCCGGGTCTCTCTGGAAATATATTCTCTCTCTGCAATGCATAGAAACCAACTGGCACAGAGCCAGATTGGTATGATGAGAACGCTCCTGGAGATCCAGTATTGACTGAATCGCTCTGGCCAGAACTTCCAAAAATCTGACTTTGTCCCATCATTATAAGCTGGCTATCTGAAGATGAAACTGACCCCAGTTGACCCTGAAAACATAACACTCTTATATACATGCCAAAGTAACAACTTACTAGTTGCACTAAAACTAACTAAATTAAGATTCTCTGAAGCACCTTAAGTGGTGGAATATCATAAGAAAGGACATGCTAAGCACATCTGTGATTCTAGATTGTGCTTCAATAGAATGCGAAAATATATTGATACAGATGCATGAACTTGATTTTATGGGTCCCATACCGTGAGAAATACACATCTACTTAAGAATAACCAGAATAACTAACTATTGATTTCTTTAATGTATATAATTGCAACTTGGATCTCTTATTTGAAATGGAACTTAACCGTAAACCGTATCTCAATTCCTCTTAGGACTCCTAGCACAGCAATTCAATCAACATGCCTCAAACTTTGACCGTGGTCTATGCTGTAAGGCATTCCTGGATACATATATACTCCTCTATCCTGCAGGTACTTACAATCTTTTCTGTATCAGATTGCGCAACATCTTTATTCCTTTTCAATGAAATCCAAAGCCAAAGATTTAACCCACTCAATAAGAGTGCAAACTTATAGACAGGATGTTCATATGGTTAAGTTCCAGCACACTATTGACCATCGATGACGGCACATTTAACACCTAAGAAGTTGGCATGCAAGACTGCATCATTTCACCATAACATGGATTCAACGTAGACATCCTAAAGTGCCCCAGGTTGACTAACATTTTGTAATTTTATTATTGCAGAAGACTTATTAAACAGTTCAAACTTTGGATGTTCTGCACCGATCACAGAATTATGTCAAATCTGTTCCACTAAATATCAATGAATTTTAATGGGGAAACTGCCAAGTTCTAGTGCAGCAAAATTAGATGCCACTGCAATGACAATTACCACTCTCATAAACAAAAAGATTTATGATTTCACGGGACCATTAGAAGACATTCATTCGGACCTGCCGGGCTAATCCCTCAGGCAATCCATCACAGCTCTCTCTCTCTCTCTCTCTCTCTCCCAACTTTCGTACTACAGTCGTCCAAGAGAGGCCTACAAAGCCAGTAGGCTAGATGAAAGCTAATGATCCTTCCTAGCAACATGTATAACGTTATATCACCATGAACATGACGGGGATGGAATAACTTAGGAATAACAACGCACCTTATCTAGAAACATTTTGAGAATAAAACAATCAGTATGTATATGACTACTTGTTAGAGGGGAAATGCTTTGCCCAAGAGTCATTAACCACACTGGAGACAAGCAAACCTAAAAGGCATGGTACATACATTGATTGTATAAACTTCCAAGTCCACCTTTGCAATCAACCATTCCTCATCAGTGCTCGGGCTAATCCCACCTAAGGCACACCATCCCTCTCACATGGACGACATAAAAGCAAGTCACGTGATCTAGGAACATTTTAAGCATCAGAAATTGTCAAAGACCAATACTTGTTAAGAAAGGTATGCTTTGTAGATAGTTAATTACCATACTCAAGACAAGAGACTAAAAAGACATGGAACATTCATTGACACAAAAAACTTTCTTATCCATTTCAAGGCCTAGAACTGCCTTCTACAGAGCCACCAGAGTACACCATCTTTAGTTTAAAAACTTCAGATCAGAACACCGATCTTCAATTTATTGGCAAGAGAAGTTTCATTTTTCAGTGTAGCACCAGCAACTAATTATTCAGCAGAATAAATAAAAATGTCAAGAATACATGCATGACTCATGGCATCTTCTCAAAATTCATGACATCATTTGCAGAGAGGTAAGAAAAAACAGGTTGATATGGAAGGATGTCCCTCAGATATGCCTTTTTGTATATGTAGCTCCCAAGAATTTTTTTATTCCTGATACTAGACTAACCACACGAAGATTGATTATGCATCCTTAGAGCACACAGCAAGACTTGGTTACCACAGGGTAAAGAAAGGCATACACTGTAGGCATTCCAGCCAGGAATTGATACCATGCCCTGAGGAACAATCACAGGGGTGTAACTTGAAGGACCTTGCCAACGAGGACTAGGGATAAAAGATGCTCTAGACCAGCTTGTAACTCCTTGATATGACTGTTGAGCCGGAGTAGTAGGAGACTGAACAGAAGGGTACACAGGAGAACCACGCAGTGAAACCATCATATTAGTAGGCTGAGGATGGTGGAACTTGCAAGTGCTTCCAAACTTACATTGTCCAGTTCTTAAATAGTATGCACACTCCACCTCATTCTGGCCAAAAGAAGAGAACAGCATTGTGAGTCCAAGATAAAGAAGAATAGTATCCGCAAAACATATAGCATCCAGCTAAACAAAAGGACAGGCCCATGAGGAACAAATACACAAGCACTTAATTCACTCTAAATAGGACGACAGATTTATAAATCAGAACCAAGACTGAAAATGCAATAATATGACATGCCTAAAAGTTTCTGTTGCATGTAAAACTCCTCAGCAAAACTTAATGCATCAAATTTAAGGGATTGTTTCACAGGGGTAATGTGAGTCAAAACCAGCAGGAAATTCTTCTTATCAAATTGGAAACTTGTCCTAGGATCCTACTTTATCCAAGTACCAGTGACGTCCAGCTAATTAAGAGTAAACTCTCTCGCATGATCATGAGTCATCTGCTTTCTATAATTTTCCAATTCAATGCTTATGACACCCATATTCTATAAGAGCTGCCAACTCCTTTTCTATTATCCAATCTCCCCCATGTGCTCAGGCAAATATTAAGTCCTCTTTAACGAACATTTTCTCTTCAGTTGCATAACTTACTCAATAAGGAACCTCATCAGGAATATTCACATAGAAGGACCGAGTGGCAGCTTCAATTCCCTTTGCACTTAGCAAGGACAAGAGTAATGCATGTATAAATAATCTTTACAACAAAATTTTATGGTCAAATCATCTTGTCCTACAAGCAATCCATTCAATATGAAGCATACCATGATCTCACTACCTAAAATGTGTATCTTCAAACCAATCAACAAGTGACATGGGTAGATGATGCCGATTAAGGTACAAGATAAAAAAACAATGAAAGCCCAATTATAATTATATAATTGATATAATCGAAGTGAATGTAACTCTTGCAAGTGAAAGAAAATAGTCAAACCGGGCGAAATGGGTAGCCTAAGATATTTAAAGCAACTTTTCCTGCAATCCCAGCCTTGTCTCTAGGATGATGAAATTTGCATGTGGCTCCAAATTTGCAAGTCCCTGTCTTCAGATAGTACTGAATGTGGAAAATAACAGAACTGTTCTTAGAACCATAAATGTAAATGCTGAAGAGGGCAAAAAAGATCATCTAGATAGAATGGATGACGATGACATCAATATTTTACCTTTCAGATGGTTCCCACACTTCTAAATTAAGGAACAACTTTAAGGGTAATTATGAGTTATGGAGACTCAGTCCTCCTCTTAACAAACAGGTTCCATTACCCTACACTTCTTCACAACCATTCCAGGACCAACAAATTCTACATGAACTAACAAGGAAGTAGGATATTAAACAGTACATCAAATCGTGTTTCTTACTTACTAAATAGCATGTCATTGGGAGTTAAACTCCAGGAATTTTTTATCAGTTACCAATGATTGTTGAGTAAGACTTTCAACAATCCCTCTCGATAAGTTGCTTTCACGTGTCTAATATCCCAGACATCAGTCATTAATCTGGTATAGAAGTTCCCTTCAAGTACGATTTGCTCCTATCATACTAAAATAGATCAGCTTTTTCAGAAAATGTTCTGCAGCATGAAGTGGGAAGAAACACATGCCTGACATTCTGGCTGCCCGACTCTCTCTGGGTACTCCCCCTTCATTCTTGCATTAGCTATAGCCTACAATGCATAATGTAGTGATTAAATCTCCATGAGAACGCTAAACAGAGGATATTTGAACATTTATGATGCTTTCATACCTAGGGAAACAGAGAGGGAAGGGGGGAGGGGGGGGAGCAAAATACTAGATAGTCAGTTGATTCAGTTAGTCTTCAAGCATGTGACTGGATGTATTACATGCTTCTCAGAGTACAAACTTACAGCGCTCATAGCAATTGAGCTGAATGACAGTATCTGATTAAGCAAGAGAGAGTGTCATCGTGGTGCAAGTGCAAAGGCAAACTTACATAGACTACACTTGCAAAAGCTGCTTAATAAAGTTCACAAACTTATTCGGTACCTACTGCAACTCGTAATGGATTGTGGTGAAAATCGTATAATATTAACGGAATTCTGTAAGAAAGAGTACTGTTCTGCAAACTATGGAAATTTGCTTCACATACACTCACTATGCTGCATTAATTCTCCAGCATTCTGGCTGAGATATTACAATATAGATCCAGAGACCAGTTTGATCTTAGTTTTGAGCATAATTAGCTGCCCTTGTAGTCCTTCTTCAGTAAGTTCTGATTCTATTCTTTCTCAGGTTAGAAGACTTGTTAGTGACAGACTTTGATCTTGTGCAAATGTTTCTGAGCTTGTAGAAGAATTGCTCCCCTGCTTCTGCATTTTTTTCGTTTCTTCTTTTTCTTTTTTGGCTGTATAGAATCTTATTGGGAAAAGAATTGTCACTACTAATGTGCCAAAAATATATCTAAAAATGCTCCTGTTTATACCAGCTTCCTGTCAGATGGATGATTAAATCGACATGTAGCACCAAATCTACAAAGGCCTGTTCTAATGTAATAAGAACAGTCTGACTCCCCTGGACGCTCAGGGTAGGGCCCTGATTCCATCGCTTCGTTGGATCGTAAAGTCATTTGCCACATCGCATCTGAAATAATAAGAGATTAATTTCAGAAAGACCATGGCCAGATCATTTCAAAGTTCAAAAGATAAAATAAGTGTCACAACTAGTAATATTTATTTCACCAAAAAATAGTCCATCATAGATAATGCAATAATGAAACGTTAGATTTTGCACGACTAATTGCAGGAATAATTTATGAGGAATGTATTATCTTGTTGAAATCAACAAGCCTTCTCACTAGATAAACACCTTCCAAAACTAGAAGGTAGCTTTGCAAGGGTCTCTCTATTTTTCTTTTTGCCTATGGCACAAACTTTCTAAATCCGAGGCAAAGATGTGATCCCAGGATCTTGCCTCATCATCTCAATCTTTACACCAGAGGAATGCCGCCAAGATGATCAGTTCTGGAAGGAAGTCAGAAGCTAAAAGATGTTCACCCCAGTAAATATACAACGATGAAATATCACCTTGTTTTAATGCCAAGATGAAATCTTTACCAAAGCATCTGAGTGCAAAACTAATTGCTAATTCGGTCGAAATGAAAGCAACTGAAACTAAGAATGAGCCACAGTGAAGAAAAGGTATCAGACCAATAACTATGACAGTCGGTTGAATCTACCAGTCATAGGGCCAACACTAACTGAGCAAGAAGAAGACCAAAGTATGGAATTTTTCCCATAAGACATGACTAACCAGGACAATTTTGCGCCACCGTTAATCAACAAATTGATGGAAGCAAAAGAGAAACACAAAATATAAAACATAAACCCCCGCATCTTTTGTAAATATAAGGACCGAACTAGAAAAATGCCACTGATTTGAAATACATAATGTAATAGTCGAATAAAGAAAGATAGCTTCACTTTCCAGAAACCGTGATTGCACTAACTGTGAATTTCCTTGATCAACCAATATCTCGCACGCAATACCCAAAAGAAAGAAACAACCTAACAACAAGATAGAAACACAGAATCAACGCATGCCCTTATTGCTTATGCTCGCTGGCAATGCAAACAGAGTCGCTCAGACAAGATCGCAAACCTGAGATGGAATGACGTTACAGAATCAAACCACATATGAAATACCAGAGGGCATCATTGACACGTTGCACGACAGGAACCATCGTAATGTCGAGAAAGGACAAACGCCAAACGCAAACGGATCACGCATAACACTTGAGCGAGGAAAAGCAACGAGAAAACGCAACGGCAGAACAAGCATGTCATCGCGAGAGAGAGAGAGAGAGAGAGAGAGAGAGAGAGAGAGCGAGAGAGAGCGAGAGCAGCACATTGATTAAGCAACAGAGGAGACACAAAACGGCAAATCCACAACACGGAACCTCCACAACCTACAGGTTCCATCGCACCATTCCAAACGACGATCGACCATCGTCAGCAACATTTCGAGCACAGAGAGAGGGAGAGAGACAGACAGACAGACCTGACGGAGAGAGAGAGGGACCCTCGGCAACGGACCCCCGGGGCATCGGAATTCCGGCGTCGAACGCCATCACTCCATCACCCGCCGCCGCCAACCTATCGCCGCCAGAGGAGGACCGGCCTCGCCGGAGCTCGCATTCCGCCACCGGCCGACGATGCCGTCGCCGGAATCAGCCGCCGATGCCGCCCGTCCCCGCACCCCGAACGCTTCCCCTCGGTCGCAGCGGGGCGAAGGAGAAACTGAGGAATGGCGTTGGCTTTAGAGAGAGAGAGAGTGAGGGAGGGAGGGAGGGAGGAGAGAGAAAGCGCTTCGTGTCTTCGTCTCCACAAAAACGAGGAAGAGAGAGAAAGAGAGAGAGAGAATAAAAACCAACCATCCAATGAGTCTTCGCAGAACCAGACAGTCCATCGCTTCGGCCATTTTTATTTTTTTTTTTACCTTCGCCCGCGTTTTTGGAAATATTAAGAAAAAAAAAAAAAGCACGAAAGAAAAAATTAATTACGACCGAACCGACGACGCCAGACCGCCAGCCACGCGCTCGAGTACGCCGCGATCTCCGCACTCGCCGGAACCGGCCAGACACGTGGGCGGGGTGGCCTTTATCGTAATTTTAGTATTCCTGCTTTTGGCCTTTTCCCTCGCTTCGCTCGGGGGGGTTGACGTCAACTTTATTAAAAAATGGGGTCGCCGATGACGTTGGTGATGATTCTGAGGGACACGTGTAGCGTCCGTTGGGCGAGTGAGGTTGTGGCGGGTGTCGGGATCGACGGCGGCTTCAGAAGCTATACACCGCAAATTCGGACACAAAGACTTTGCTTTTCTTTTTCTTTTCTTTTTTCCCTTTTTTTCTCTTAATTTTTCAGTTAGTGGTATTTGATATTTGTCGTGTGAGGCTTTCTGCTTGACAGAATATGTGCCTTCCTCCTCCTTTCTATTTCTCTTTTTTTTTTTTTAGGTCAAATTCCTTTCCTTCCTTTCCAATTTCGAGTTTTCAAATTCCAAAAAAAAAAAAAAATCGAATTGGTTTGAGTTCTAATAATCAATTTCACAAACACAATCACTCCGTTTCGTTGAAGTTAATGTTACGACGGTTTCGCTTAGATGTTTAATTCGATAAATCTTCGCTCTTGTCGTTGGTTGTGGATTTTTATGCATTATCCAATCGAGCGAACCCATTTGCACATTGCTCTATTGCGAGCTAGCAAGTTTCAATCGCCAAGCAATAAGTATTATCCTCTTGCTTGTCTTATAAATAAAGTAATATTAATTCTTACATGACAAAAAATAAACCTAGAGATACCACGTTTTGATACCTTAGGGTAAAATTGCTAATTGGGTCCGTGGTTTTCCACAAATGGACTTCATTATAAAAAAAAATTGTTATTTTCTTTGGCCACCCATTGTAAAAGATTGTTCACTATGAGTGAATTGGGATCATTAGCAGCTCATCTGTACTGCTTCTATCTTATTTTCACTGACCAAAGTGGATAAACAATTTAAACCACGTCAGCCATCTCCTACAACTCTTTTCTATTCCTTTTTCAAGTACATCTAACGAGCTCTCCCGATATATTTATTAACATGACTCTAAAAAAAAAAATCGCGAGCTTAAACAATTTCTTTTCTTGAAATCTCATGATTCACGTGATTAGGTGGAGGTTATTTTTGCATAAACATGTTCACACATTGCAATACTCGACACAAGAAAAAAAAAATCACGTCTTGAGAAGAAAAAAAATCATGGTGGTACTCGACATGTCTTAAGAAAGTAACAAAACAAGACATGTCAGCATTTTCAGTTAGCTTGGTTAAACGGAGTTAACAGAATGACTACATCGAATCAATTCGATAAGTTTTACAACTTGATTGCATTTTTTAAAAATTTTAAGACTTAATTGTACTTTCGTGATAAATTTTAAAACTTCCGATGCACTTATCCCATTTATGAAACAACAAAAGAAGGTTCTGTACCATTTAGAATTTGTATTATGCCTTCAGGATCCCTATATTTAATTCTTTTAATGTGCTCTTCGTTGCTGATTTCATGAACTTACAAATTCACACAAACATCGCACAGCTCAAACAATAATTACTATTCTCATAAAGAAAAGCTATTATATATGAAAATATCTAAGCTATTTCAAATCTCAATGATGCGTAATAAAATAAAATAAAATAAAATAAAACGCGTACCCTGGTTTGATCTCGCAGTACGTTTCGGTTCCAAAAAGCTGAATCGAAGGTGACCACAGAAAACAGGTTATGTCAAAATTCGAGGTTGATCTTCTTTTTGGGCAGCAAAAGAGAACTTCAAGTTTGTCTTTGAAATCAAATTGCAATGGTGTCTTTGAAAAAGAAGAGAAAGCTGAGCAATATCTTCACCAAAAGACCCTTTTCTTTCATGTGTCCACAATCCATAACACTACTATGAACCTCTTTCCTTAGGATCTTCCATATTTACAGTAGTTTGGAAAGATCAGCGGCTCCAACACGTTTTCGTCCACGTAGTACATGCAAATCGGCCTTGATGATCATCTTCTCCAGCGCAAGTGCATCACCGAGAAGAAACCTAATCAGGGCGAGCAGATGTTTTCGACCCAAAACCATTAGCAAAACCGTTTCGCCAAACATTGAAAGTTTCCCCTTCCGTGAACACGAAAGATCTTCGTCAAAGTTAAAACGTTCTATAGATTCTTCGTCAAGCTTAAACTGCACATAGATACCCCCATTTAAGAAAGAAACTTCACATTAGATGCGGATCCACGGAAAAAAAGAATTCATTGCCTCGCTAAAATTTCAAACAAACAACTTTCGTTTGTCCAACTCAGATGATAGTCAGTTTTAGCATCAATTTGAGCTCTCAAACTCGTCTACACAGTAAAACATCTTCTCTTTCTAGGTGCTCATCGCTAATTCATTAGTTCAAGATCCTAACCTTACATTATAGCAAAAGAATCTCCAGTATAACACTGCAGTTACTTTAGGACATGATCTAAAACAGCTAAAAACGGCCCTGCAAAAATGTCGAGTAGACTGTCAGTCATGGGCAAATTTTAATTGCTGGAACAAATAAGAGTGTGATTAATCATCTTTATGTGCTTCTAAAGTTTAAACTCATTCATGCAAAGAGGAAGTCGGCACAAGAAGCGAACTGAAAAATAATATAGAAAAGTAACAAACCTTAAATGGGCGAGAGCTAGTCAGGTGTATGACTAATTTTTCCAGGCACTGTGAACTTCGTAGCATGTGTGCTATCCCAGGAAGTTCCCATAGACCAACTGGTGTGCATAGTATCAGATTCTGACATTTTGACAATGGAGACGGCGCTCCTTCCATCTTCAAAGTGGACAGAATCTAAGCACATTGAGCAAGCAAAATAGAAAAATTAATTCATATTTCTGTTCCATAAAGAATAACAAAATTACGGTTCATCCAGATACAATATCCTTTGACCTCGTCTCCTAGCCGAAAAAGACCGATAAGGATACTGCAAGTAGAAATGAACAAGCGAATCTCTTTAAGAATCAAGACTATTTACATAAAACTTGTGATGCTTGAAGGATCTGAAAATTCTAGTAGTTGGTCACATGAGACAGCAAACCTCGTTATCGATTGAAGTTTCCGAGAAAATCCATCCATTGCCATTGTAAAATATTGTAAGAATACTTTGTAAGATGATTATGGTGCATCAGCCTAGTGTGAAAAGAAAGCATGACCCAGTTCCAGCAACCTAAGATGACTAGGTCCATCCATTACTCTTCGTCATCTTTCCAGATAATAGTATTTTTTCTATAAACTGAAAGAGCGAATGGAAAATGTAACCTTTTCAAATAGTCTCTTCATGCATATATCTTGTGAAAATCAAGCATCTAACAGTGTTGCGTTGAGTAGCATCCATAATAATTAGACAATTTCCTTGAGGATATCATCACTCATCTCCCCAGTTCCTATCGACAAGACCTTAAGACAAGGCCACCTAATAGTAGTACCCAACGAAAAACAGCAGTCCCAGACTTCCAGGCGCACCAACGAACTCAAGCAACGCAAGAACCGCGGCAGTTTATAAAAGAGCGGCATTGTGGCTTCAAGACACAGGCAAAGATCCTCCACACGGCGCCCCTCCGCAAAGCAGAGCCAGAGGTCGAGCTTGGGGCGGCAGGCCTCGTCGTACTCGAAGCCGGCGATGTGGAACATCTTCACCGCGGGCGAGGTGCACCAGATCAGGACGCTGTCGACGAGGGACGGGAAGTCCAAGGAGTAGATGTCATCGAAGTCGAGGTGGGTGGTGGTGGTCCAAGTGGACTGCCAGCGCTTGGAGAGGACGCTGGTCTTGACGACGTCTCGGACGGGCAGAAATGAGAAGATGTGCTGGATCACGGCTTCTGGCAAGGCGCTGATGAGATCGCTAGGGCTCAAAGGAGGAGGAGTTCGGTTTCGTTTGGTGCGATTCGGCCGGTCGCCGGAGGATTTACGGTGGATGGCGCCGTGGACGGAGGTCTCCGCCAAGGATTCGAAATCCTTGGGTTTCCGCGGATGTTCAAAGATTTTACCTTTTCTATTTCTCTTTCTTTTTTTTTTGGTCGGATCTTTCTTTCTACTTTAGGACTTACAAACGAGCCAACTTTTCACTCTTTTTCGGAAAAAAAAAAAACTTTTCACTCTTTATTCTAATTTTTTCAAAATTCAAATTGATTTTAATTATTTATCCATTCGATTTGGACTTTTTTTTTTTTTACTTTTCCATCTTGTGACTTGAAAATTTTCTCTTAATTTTTTCCTTTCGAATTTTTTATCCAAGCATAACTAAATAAGGAATCTGATTGCGAAAACAAAATAGAAGATTTCAATGTGAAAAAAGAGTTGGAGAACTATAATTAAAACTTATGCTCAGAGAAAAGGTATCAAGTAGTCGACGTACATGTACACTAATGAAATGCACGTTCATCTAAAAAATTCCTAATTTTGGCTCCCTCGGCTCTTCCCTATTTTTGTGTTAGGGGGAGAGAAGAACCCCTTGGCCTTTGATTTGCGAAATGAAATAGCTGGGGAATAAATAATAATCTCATGAAAATAAATTGAGCTCGAAATAAATATAGGTAAGATTCTTTTTATTTGATTCATAGGATAATCTAAGAATAAAATCCACAAGCTTGAATCGAAAACTCTTTTTAATCGATTTTGATTATAAGATGATTAAATCCTGATATCATAATATTGTTGCTTCAAATTATAAATTTGATGTGTAACTTACAATTTACTCGCATCTAATCATAATCATAAATGGTAACAATTATTTGAACTATATTATAAATTATAATTTCAAGGGACACGTGTAGCGACCGTAGAGCGAGTGAGGTTGTGGCCGGTGTGGGGATCGACGGCGTAAGGGGCTATAGAAGCTATATACCGCAAATTCGGACACAAAACGCCTTTGCTTTTTTTTTT
>BCNH02000002.1:10264101-10290970 GCA_001662345.2 Metrosideros polymorpha var. glaberrima | reverse complement strand
TTTTTTTTTCTAGTCAGTGGTTTTCGATATTTGCGGGGTGATGCTTTCCGCTTGAGAGAATATGTGCCTTTTCTCTTCCCCTCTTTTTTTTCTCTTTTTTTTTTTTGGGTCAAATTCCTTTTCTTCCTTTCCAATTTCGTGTTTTCAAATTCTAATTAAAAAAAAGGGGGTTGATTTGAGTTCTAATAATCAATTTCGCGAACACATTCAGTTCATTTCATTTAATTTAATATTATGATAGTTTCACTTAGACCATTGATTCGACAAATGCTTGTCCTTATTGTTGGTTTTGGGGTTTCATGCATTATCAAATCAATCAAACCCATTTGGACGTCGCTCCATTTCGAGCCAACAAGTTCAATCACACGGTAATAAATATTATCGGCTTCCTTGTCTTATAAATAGAGTGATTATAATTCGTATCTGATAAGAAATATAGACATACCACGCTATGATACTTTATGAAAAATTGCTAATTGGGTACACAATTTTCCACAAACGGACTTCATTATAAAAGATTGGTATTTTTTTTGGCCACCCATTGTAAAAGATTGTTCACTATGGGTGAATTGGGATCACAAGCAGTTTCAGCTATACTGCTACTATCTTATTTTGAATGACCAAAGTGCATAAACAATTTAAACCACATCATCCGTCTCCAATAACTCTTTTCTATGCCTTTTTTAGGTACATCTATCGAGTTCTTCTGATACATCCTTAACACGACTCTTCAAAAAATCGAGAGCTAAATAATTTTCTTTTCTTGAAAATGTTCGGAATCTCACATATTATGTGATTAGATAGAGATTATTTATGTATAGACGTGTGCAAGCATGGCGATACTCAGAACGAGCAAAAAAAAAAATCACAAGTCTTGATCTCGAGATCGCTCACGCAAAATTCAAAGCAATTTTTCTCCTAACCCAAAAAGATCAATTTGGCTGGAACATGACCAATTCGATTTCAAAGAGAAGAAAGAGAAAATAGGATGAAAGTTCAGGTCAAAATCCTCTCCCATCTTTATGTTAAAAAGTCCAAATCGTTGCCGAGTCAAAAAAAGGAAAAAAGTTTGACAAAAAGAGGAAAATATATAAAAATATAAAAAGGGAGTCATAACCCACGCCTCTCTTTTTCATCGAAAATTAAGAAATGACAAAAAGTCGCCAAAAACTCTAAATTATGCTCTTTATAATATATTTATCCTAAACTTTTTTTTGTGACATAAAAAATCCCAAACTTATACACGTGTGATATATCTATCCTCTGTCAAAATTCTGTCAATGAGAACCGTTAAAAACTTACTTATATGAACGCTAGAAAACAAACGGTGTTGACATGGTGCTCACGTGGCTTATGTGAAATAAAGATGGCGTTATTTTAGCTGAAAAATCATCTAACATGATCTTGAAATGAGTAAATGTGTCATATAGGTACAAGTTTGAGATTTTTTATGTCACAAGAAAAAATTTAAAATAAATGTGTCACGGTGGACATAATTTGGAACTTTTAATGTCACAAAAAAAGGTCAAAGTAAATATGTCACAATGAGTATAATTTAATATTTTTTGTGGCTTTTTCTAGTTTAGAAACAAGCATCTCCAAAAGGACCTGGAAATGTTTTTTTTTCATCTGTTTTGGCTGAGTTTCACACGTGCGATGATTTGTTAAAAAATATTGATCCATGTCGTGCATTTATTGTATAGAATTCTGTTTACACGTCCAGTTTCTAAAACACATCACATGTTCTTTTTAAGTTTTACAATTGATTGAGATCCTCTAAAATTAGGTGAAACTAATCTTAAGATTTCAACAGCTAAGCAAGGGTAAATTGGAGATTTAGATTCGTCATAATTCAATTTTCCTTTTGTTTCCCTTCTTTCAATTTTTTTTTTTTCTCTTTCCCTTCTCTCGTCTTTCACATGTTGATATGGATTCTAAAATTTAACTTAAAAATTCAATTGCGATCGCGTGGGACTCACTCGTGTATGAATATTTAACATGTTATGTACGAATTGATATTTTGAAAACCGTTTGGACACGCTGAGATGTGTTTAATAATATCTAAACAAATTAACATGTTACGCACGTCAACACTAAAAATGGATCTCGTTAACCAGTGCCTCTACGGGCACTCGTTAAATTAGCTAAAAATGAGAACAACACTTTCTTTCCAAGACGCTTTTGTCACAAGCCCAAGGTTTCCTGCAAGTGAAGGACCGTGCATAATGCAAGAAGAGCAGGCTAAGAGCCTAGAGACCTCAAAAATGATCTTAGGGACAAGTGATACGGTAATTGTACCACGTTCTAGAAAGTTCATTTATGTTTGATTGGCTGAGAGAGAGGTGCAATCCGATAGGCCGATAGGGAGGTGCGAATACTGCCCATTAGATTTAAGGAAAATCAATGGTTGTAATAAGAGGACCTCTACTATAAATAGAGGTGCCTTCCTCATTTGTACTCACCTGACAATTGAAGCAATCTAAGCATTCTCTCCCAAGAGCTTCTCTCTCTTCTCTCTCTTTACGATCTGAGCGGGTTAGCGCACGAGCGAGCGATCAATCCTCAAGGAAGGCTTGGCTTAGGCGATCTCCAATCCAAAAAACCTAAGTCACCGCATAGGTCTTATCTTAATTGTCGACCCATGACAAGTGGTATCAAAGCAAGTTGCGGAGAGCATGATCGAGAGGAGTTCGTGGTGCACACCAAGTGTTCGAGAGAATGTCGAACCAAGATCTTGCCTCACTTGTTGCGGAAGCGACCCCCAAGAGAAGGCAATCCACACGAAGAACAAAAAGGCTTCCTCGAAGGATGTCATATCCTCCTTCGAAGAGAGACTCGCCCAAATGAAAGTGATGATGGACGAGTTTTTCGAAGAAGAGAAGGAACGACTCAACGAAGTCAAAGAATTACTCCGCAGTGAGTTCTCGAGTGCCTTGAATGTAGCCGTTGGTCGGATACATGATAGGTGTGACGCCCTTGAGTCCTTGACCGACGATGTTCAAGAGGAGCTTGGGACCATCAAGGAGGAGTTCAAAACGTGCTGAGCATACATGGCACAAGAACTAGAGGTGGTCAAACAAGAACTCAAGGTGCACATAGCGGCCGTGGCGCAAGGAGTGGTCATCACGATGCCGGGTCTAAAAATGGACATTCCCAAGCCTAAGGAGTTCAAGGGAGACCGGTCCGCCAAAGAGGTGGACAACTTCATATGGAGCATGGAGCAATACTTCATGGCCATGGATATCAAGGATGACGAGATTAAGGTAAGAACTTCCACCATGTACCTAATCGATATTGCTTTGCTTTGATGGCATGGTCGGTGTAGTGATGAAAGGTGTGGGCCAAGCTGATCACCCAATGGTCCGAGTTCGTGGCCGCGTTCCATGAGCAATTCTTCCTAGAATGTGCCAAGAAGGAGGCTTGGAGCAAGCTCCATCATCTCACTCAAAAGGGAGACATCCACAAGTACGTGCGAGACATCTCACTCAAAAGGGAGACATCCACAAGTACGTGCGAGAGTTCACCGAACTATGATTGGAAGTTTCAGACATGACTGAGTCTGAGGCCCTATTCACGTTCGTGGATGGGCTCAAGCCTTGGGCAAAGGTCAAGTTGGAATGCCAAGGAGTACAAGAGCTATCCAAAGCACTTGCCGTAGCCAAGTCCTTGATCAACCTCCATCGGTTCGAAGAGCCCAAGTTCAAGGGTAATGGTGGGGGAGCGGATCGCCATCATGACCACGACAAAGACAAAGAAAGCGAGACAACTCGCGATCAAAGGGATCACCAAGAAAGATCATGGGGAGAAGAAGGGTCATCCAAACCATTCAACCCAATGTGGAGCTGACCCCAAGGGGATTCCTACAAGGATCGGTTCAAGAATCCACCACCATCCCCGTGCTTCATTGCAACGGTTCTCATTGGACCCAAACATGCCCAAAGAAGAGCAAGATCAACACCTTGCTAGCCATCAAAGACAATGAGCCCAAGCAAGAGAAGAAAGAGTTACGACTCGGGGTTGTGAAGATGCTCAACTTCGTGAGGCCTTAAACATCACCCAAGAAAATGCCCACACAATCGGATTTGGCATTCGTAGAAGTCAAGGTAAACAATGAAACACTCTATGCCTTGGTTGACATGAGAGCCGCAAAAACGGTCTTGTCGTGTGAGGTGGTGAAGAAGTTGGGACTTCACGTGGAACCAACTGGAACCGGTATAAGGTAGTCAACTTGGAGGACATACATGCCATGGGTGTTGCTCGGAACGTAAACCTACAAGTCGGTGCATGGAAGGGCAAGCTCTCCTTCGAGGTAATTCCACTTGACGAATATGATATTATCTTAGGTGTGGAGTTCTTTGATATTGCGAGGGCCACGGTGGACATAAGAACCAAAACACTCATCATCACCGATTCGGACTGCCCATCGATGGTACCTCTACTCCAAGGATTGACTGAGACCAACATCTCCACAATCCAACTCATGGAAAAAGGACAGAGTGTCCAAGAGCTCGTAGCCAAATGGGAGGTGGAGTCGAGACAATCGATGTCGACTCAAAGCATAATGCCGATCCATGTGCTTTTCCCAGAAATGGAGAATTCGGCACTCAACATGGAGGTGGCCAAACCAAAGAAGGGGCCACTCAAAGGCCAAGTTGCGTTTCACAAACTATCTATCCATCAAGCCAAGAAAAAGCGAGACCAAGGATGAAAGAAGAGCCAACTAACAATCCAAGCTAAGGATGCAGTCGAGAAAACCAACCACCCCGAGCTGAGAGCGCTGAGGACGTCGCTCGATTGGGTGGGGGAGAATGTCACAGTCCTTGAGGTTTCCTACGGGCAAAGGACTATGCACAAAGCAAGAAGACTGGGCTAAGAGCCTAGAGACCTCTAGAATGATCTTAGAGACGAGCGATACGGTAATTATAACATATTCTAGAGAGTTCATGTATGTTTGATTGGCCAAGAGAGAGGTGCAATCCGATAGACCGATTGGGAGGTACGAGAGAATTTCTATTATAAATAGGGATGCTTTCTCCTCATATGTACTCACCTAATTCTTGAAGTAATTTAAGCATTCTCTCCCAAAAGCTTCTCTCTCTATTCTCTCGCTACGATCTGAGTGGGTTAGCGCACGAGCGAGCGATCAATCTTCGAGGAAGGCTTGGCTTAGGCGATCTTTGATCCAAAAAGTCTAAGTCGCCACATGGGTCTTGTCTTAATCGTCGACCCGGGACACTTCGCAAATGAAAGATTCATACATTTTAATAATGTCACTTACTTCAACCAGGAAATTTAAATTTCCTAAGTATATTCAATTAGAAGTAACATATGCCCACTAGGCACTCTTTAATATGTCCTACACAAAAATTGCAAATTTATAGCTCTCGGGTTAGCACAGTCGATCAAGGCATTGAGGCATTTTTAACTTGGGAAATGGAGGTCACGTGTTCGGATTCCTTAAATGCGTGTAAGCCGCTCGGAGTCAGAGCCGTTTGCATAAGTCGAGAGGCTGGATTTAATTGATTCGTGGGACTTTATATCATGAGCTACTTAGATAAACGGTCCCCATGTGGCGGGCCCATATTATATAAAAATATGTCAATTTATACTGCACGTTGATTTAGAATCTCTTTGGTGATAGATTTTCTCGAAAAAGGGCGCCGACCAAGAAAGACCGCTGCCAAACGACCAACCAGAATCCAACTTATTCCTAATCCTCGGCTGACAGAATTCGACTCGGAAGAGGAGACTCTCTCTCTCTCTCAATCTATATAAAACCCGCATTAACTTCTCTTCGCAAACCCCATGCACGCATACGCCACCGTCTTCTTCTTCTTCTCTCTCTCTCTTGATCGTTCGTAGCAGCAACACGCATCGACATCTCTCTCTCTCTCTTCTTGGCAATTGTCTTCGTGTCTTGTGTGCGCAAAGAGCATTTCACCAGAACCCAAGAAGGAGCGAAGATTTGGTGATAAGAAAAGGAGAGCGAATCGGATCGCAATGTGCTTGATACACGGAGAAGCAGGAGGAGAAGAAGGAGAAGGAGAGGGTGTAATGGGGCTGAACCTGAACCCACCGACCAATTTCGCAATGGTGGAGGAAGGCATCTACAGATCTGGCTTCCCTCATCCCCTCAACTTCTCCTTCCTTCGATCCCTCCAGCTTCGCTCCATCGTGTAATCAACTCACCTCGTCCTTGTCTGTAAAAAATGCCTTTTTGTCTTATGTTCTGTGTGGATCCATGCATGCATGCAAAGCGGTCCTTTTGTTTTTCTATCACATTGCTTGTGTTGCTGAATTATGGAACGGTTGCATTTCATATATGTATCTGCAGATACTTGTGCACCGAGCCTTATCCTGAGGAGAATCTCAGCTTCTTGCGCTCCCAAAACATTCGTCTCTTCCAATTTGGGATCGAAGGGAAAACGGTATATGCATATTGTGCATCCTCTGCGTTATCCAGTGGATTCTTAGCTGAAGCTCCTCCTTTGTGCTTTAAGATATGAAATTTCTCGGTTCGCCTACCGTTCTAGCTGTGTATGGTTGACGTTTATGGTTACCCGCGATCGGTTCTGAGAGAGAATGGAACTTGGCATTTGCAGGAGCCTTTTGTACCGATTCCTCACGAAACCGTCACGGAAGCTCTCAAAGTTTTGATTGGTATGACGACATGCGTTTCGTATCTGTCTTTCATTTTTAACATTCGATTGCGATGATTTCTTAGTCTGCACAATGTAACGCGAGTTTATGAGCATGTGCGGGTAGTTATTCCAGAATGGGGCTCACTTCGAATCCTTTGTGTTGTGCTTACAGATGTGAGGAATCACCCAGTTTTGATCCACTGCAAGCGCGGAAAGGTATTGTTGAAATTCTTTGGATGCTAAAATTTGATTTAGGGGATTATGCGTCTATAATATAACGTCATAGACCGCGGAACACGCTCATCTGATGGGTCAATGTATTGCTTCGGCTGCTACTGATGTCAGAAATTCTGGGACATTCCAGCTTAATTCGCAGGATGAATCTATGAATCTTCTTTTTTATGCATCTGCTTCTGTTTCTGCTATCAACCGAGTTGGTTCTGTAGCTTGTTGGCCTGAATTGTGTTGTCTTCCCATTCCTTCACCTGTTGAAAATTCCACTCTCTCAATATTTCCTGTCTATCTTTCTTTGCATCCTCAAGGGTTTTACTTTGATCATGCGGATTTCCTACTGTCGGGCGTTATCTTCAGCTATATGTCTTTTCTTTCATCCATGAGCAGCATCGAACAGGTTCTTTGGTGGGTTGCCTCAGGAAATTGCAGAGTTGGTGTTTGTCCTCTGTGTTCGAGGAGTACCAGCGCTTCGCCGGTGTGAAATCCAGGATCACAGACATGAGGTTCATCGAGACGTTTGACGTGACTTGGCTGAGGCAGTGCCTGTACAGTATAATCTACCGTTACCAAGGTTATAGTTCCAACAAGAGGCGGTTGATGTACAGAGAAGAGGGCATGCCTAAGACTCGAATAGCTTCGAGTTAGGAGGGTTTGTATGCCCGGGTATGACGCAAAGGAGAGCGGATACCTTTCTCTCTACGCAGGGCACAACATTGCAAGGAGTTGTAAAGTGTATTCGATTTCCCCCTTTGAAAGTACTTTAGCACAGGCGCTCTTGGAGGTTTACGGTCTTTGCTTTCTTGAGAATTGATTTGTTCTTTCCTAGAATCTAAAGGGAATTCAATTGGATTGACTTAAGTAACATTGTTTTCCTCTGTCTGCTGGATTACATGCCATGACCTAATCTGGGTGTCCCTCCTGCTTGGTTACTTCCTTGAAAATACTTCTTCGTCGAGTATACAGGCCAATTTCCAAGTAGTAAATGATTGGCAGGTATCCGTTGTAGGGAGACTTCCAAAACAGAATGCTAAACGTCTTATGATATACTAGAAAGATTACGATTGCTTGGCCTCCATTTGACAACAAAGCCTCCGAAGATTTGCTCAGTCATCCACAACTGTCGAAACAAGCAACCTTGTTGTGTGGTATGCATCAAGAGAGAGAGAGAGAGAGAGAGAGTTGATACTGCTCAAATAAAGAGAATGATTACCTTAAGAACAAAACTTGGACTATTGGATGCAGATAGTTCACTAGTTTTTTGTTGTATTATGATGCTATTGGTTATCTGGAAGAACCAAATAAAAAATTAACCAGAAATGGCAAGCAGAATACTCCTTTCCTGCAGATACTGCTAAAGCGAAAAAATGAAAAAATGAATGAACTCAGGAAGGATAACTTCCCAGGATGTGATGATAGATTGATGCTGAAGATGCATTTGTAGGACCAACAACCGGAAGGCAAGGATCGTACAGATGATCATCCCTTTGCTCCTGCTTTGGAGTGAGGAATCTCATATCGTTCTGTTTTAGCCGCTGTCCTGAAAGGGCTGACTGAAGTGAACCAGCAGGCTTTCCAATATGATTACCATCGAAAAGACCTGTCACAGGCACTTTTGGGTATGGGCAAAACTTGTAAGGTAGAGAGATAGGAAGATCTGGGACTAAAGCGGCTATAGAACCGGCTTGATGCATTGCACCCTGGGTGGGATTCAGGCCAAAAGAGCCACAAGGTATGGCACTTTGCAGAGGAGGGAATTTATATGGGAACACAGAGGAAGTGCCAAATTTCATGTTGTTGCCAAAATTGGTGAGTAAACTCGATCTCAGAAACTCATTATGTAACTCAGGCTTCCTATCAAATAATGGAAGGTCTTGAACCTGTGCCTCCGGCTTATTAGTACCAGAGTTTCTAGGTATTGCCAGGTTTGCTTGGGCACCAACAGCAGCTGGAGACAAAGTTCCACCACCTGGGGGTAAATTGCTATTCCTGGCTGCAGGAACTTCATGGTTGTGCTTTCCCTCATATGTTGTAATTACATATTTAAGGTTGTCAGAGGCTCTTTCCACATGCTTCCTCACAGAGCAACCAGCGCTAGTGCACTTGTAGTAGCTCCTATGAGATACACGAACAAGAATCTTCAGCAAGTCAGAATATGATATGGGATTTCTCAAAAGTACTAAGATACTCTTTTCTAAGTCATAAAACATCAAGTTTCAGCTGGGATCTCAATTGCTCAGGTAAAATTCTGATTACACAGGACAAAAAGAGCACTAAGAGAGAAAACAACTGATGCATTATAAAAACTCAGAAAAGGTGCATAGGTGTATAATACCTAGGGTTGGGATTTCCTTTTACCACCTTTTGACCATATTTCCTCCACCTGTAACCATCATCAAGTATGTCTATGTCGCTCTCTATCTGTATGACAACCCTTGGTTCACGGACAGCTCTGGATGACAAATTCGATTCACTCAACGGGTTCTCTGACTTCCTGTATCAAGTGGCAAAAAAGTTAAAAGGTGCTTCCCTGTCTGCCAATTTGCAAGTTGGAAGGATGAAGTATCAAAGAAAGAAAAATGTTACCTTCGTTTTGATTCAGGTTCCTCATCGTCAGCATCCTCTCCATGTGACATGCTTCCTTGTGTAGCCCCATCTTCATCGTCACCATCAGTGCTAGCCAATGTAGAAGAAAGTTCTGGAGTTTGTGCCGATTCAAAAGCAACTGCACATTTTCCTTGTGAGGTTGGCAAAGGACCAGAAAGCTCGGTTAAGACAGATGTTGAGGATGTTTGCTCCAGACCATCAGGTCTCCAATCTGGACCAAGTCTAACATCTTTAGACCCTAACTGATTATTTCTCGAAACTGATCCACCTTCAACTTTAATAGCACCTCCACCGCCGTCATCCATCTCTGATATTTCATTCGGTGAAAATGATGATCTAAGCAGTCCACATCGAATAGGCTGAGGTTTTGGATGATTATGAGTACCCTTATAGATAATTTCTGTTATTTGACCATCAAGAGAACGCTCAACCTTCTTTTTAACCTGACAATTTGGATGGGTACACTTATAGTAGCTTCTAGGAAATTCACTACCTTTTACTTGCTTTTGTCCATACTTTCTCCAATTATATCCATCTTCCGAAGTCCTAACCGTCCCAACCGAGGGGTATGTCCCTTTTTGATCTCCTTCCTCAGCATATTCGATCTGCATATCCTCTTCAGGAACAGATTCTTTTTCTCGGGCACTATCTGAGCTACAGATTTGCAAGCCACTGCAGCCTGCATTCAAGTTCATTTCCCTCAATACTTCTGCATCAGAAGATGAATTAAAGGCACTGTTCTTTTCAGCAGCTTCCCGAGACATTTCTGTTTGGAATTCAATATCCATTTTAGGATCTTCTAGAAGGAAACCTTGTTTATCAATACCAATCCCCTGCGAATGATTGCAAGAAGAAACCCAACAAAGTAAGACATCATGTATTCCTGTAAAAAGGTATGAATTCCCATAACTTGGATATCTGATAAGTCTAAATCTATATGGTTATTAGGAAGCCACCAAGACAGTAGAAAGTTGCATTCTATACTTGAGAGGAATATTTGAGGAAGTTTCCATCTAATTGTCTCCTAGTGTGTGTGCATCACATGATTTCTCAGTAATTGCTTGGTCTCTGCTGAAAGGTAACAAGAGGAATACATGCTTCAGTCAGATGCTGTGAAAGCCTCAGTACCATGTCAGCATGCACACACGCAGAGAGAGAGAGAGAGATCCACAGTCATCGAACAACTGTGTGGTTACTTGTGTAAGCAAATGTCTAAGCTGGAGCTGATCTTTCAACAGGTTAGTGGCATTGCTTTCACTATGAGCAAGTATTACCTGATCTTGTAAAGCAGAAAAACCAGACAAAGGGGAGGAACACCCAACAGGCTTGAAGCTGCCAGTCCGGCCACTAGGGCTTTCCTTATCGCCATCAGTGGTACTTGCCGAGTGCACCATTGAACTATCGGCAGGAAAGGTAGCCAATGAAAATGTTCCTGTGGTGGGAGACAACTGTGCCCAAAAGAACCAAGTGTTAAACAAATAGTATCGAGCAAGAGCTACTATAGAGACACATGAAGGCTTCTAATAACTGTGATCACAAATTAGACACCATTCAAGAAATACCTCCTGATAACTTCCTTAAGTTTAGTGGAAACATATTCACAAGGGAAGGTTTTCAAAATTCAAGTGAGCATAAAGATGCGCTTATTTTAACCAGCTTGCTAGGAATGTAAATACTATCTATGCATGCTAGGAATACCACAGCTTCATAATCCCTCATTCTTACATCTGCTTTGGGCATCTTACATTTGGTGTTTGCCTTAGGTTGAGCAACTCTAAGGTTGTCTTGTGCAAGTGAACATAAGCAATTATGCTGTTATTGGGGTACCTTAGATGTGAAATTGTTGCATTTCATTGTTTTGGTTGAATGTAGTAGTCTTATAATCTTGTGAGGGGTTGTTCTTGGGAGTAGCCCCACCCATTTTGAATTACTTATCAGCAAGAAAGAGTTTAAAATATTGGAAAATAGTAAGATTGTCAGTTTCCTACTCTGGCCAACAACAAAAAAAGGCACAGCAACAAGTTTATGCGAAAGAGTGGAAAAAGGTGTAATTTGTTTATTTTAGGAAAATAACTTATATTACTACTGATGCACGGTAAAGATTTGTTTTTTATTTGAATGTTATGAGAAATTTGTATAATATCATGACTATTATGTTTGCCCATTTGAAATAATACAGTACATTGATTACTACTCATCTTATAGTAGATATGAACGTTGCTGGAATTCTTAGGTAAAAGGTTCAGACTGAAAGTCGGCTTTGAATTTGTCTTATAAGAGAATACTTACGGATTCGAGTAATTTTAGGAATGAATCTAAATGATTTGCGGATGTTGAAATTCAAGCATTGATCGTGCGAGCGAATCATATGATCACATGGTAATTGCATTTACGATTTTGGATTACTATCATGTCCATCAGCTGACAATTGAACTGTTCTTCTACATTTTGGATAGCAGAGACGGGCATGAATGGGGGTATTCCAGGGAAAACCTTGACGTCAGAACCAGATGTTGCGAACTACACTCAGCTTCACATTCGAACGACAATCACATTCCCTCGATCAATTCCGAAGAAGATTGCATTCCCGAAATCGAATGATCCAATCCATCAATTCCATTAAGAAGGAAGAGTCAAAAAAGCGGAAAAAGGGCCAGAGAGAAGCAAAGACCTGAGAATTGGGGAGCATAACGGGCGAACCGAGCAGAGCGGTGGGGCTGATTCCGGCAGGTATCGTGAGGCACGGCGAAGCCAGAGCACTCGCCGCCGTCTCGCCCGCCGCCGCCGTGTCGATCCTCGCGCTGGCCGCCGCGTTGAACCCGCACTTGGCGGCTCTCCTCTCCGCGATGCTCCCTCCATTCTTCTCGCCCTCACTCGACGAACCCGTCGCGTTGCCCCGGTCCGACGAGGAGGGCTCGTTCGCTTCCATCGCTAACCGAGAGAGGGAGGGAGGCACCGAGAGATTTTCAGCTCCGGGAGAGACGGAGCCGAGACCGAGAGCTTCATGAAAGGGACGGCGGCGAGCGAGCTCGGAGCGGAGGGAGCATGAGGAACGCGATGGTGCGGAAGTGGTGCTCTCGATGAGTGAAGAACGAAGACGATGAAGAAGACGAAGAAGAAGAGAGAGAGAGAGAGTGCGAGAGTTGGCGGGTTGTTATGGCGTGAGACACTCTCTAGCATTTTTGCACGGCGCAGTGCGTAATTTAACGCGAGGAACGAACTGCCCGCCGATCGGGCGTATCCCCGCCACGTGGCACTCGGCAGTCGTGTCGGATTTTCCCTTTTTCCCTGTGGAGATTCCACGTGGCGATAGGGAATGAGCATCACATGATGTGCGCACCGTTCGCTCCGTCACGTAAGAGGAGGTAATAACACGAATGATCCCTGATTCTTATCTCAATGTGTAGCGTGATTTTTAAATTTTTAATTTATTTAATATAGTTCATGAATTTTTTGTACATATTCAATTTGATCAAGAACCATATGAAAATATTCAATATTGTCATTTCAATGATAAAATTGAACATTTTTATATAGTTTAGGTACTAAATTGAACATCTACTAAAAGTTTAAAGACTACATTAAACAACTTTAAAGTTCATGGATGACATTACATATTAATCTAAAAGTTAAAGGACAATATTGAACAAATTAAAAGTTCAAATACTACATGTATGTTGAGTCAAAGTTCATAGATTAATTATGTCATTTCCCCTTACGTAAGAGAAGCATAGTGCAACTCCAACGGCATATATATCGATAGCACTTTGGTGTTTTATCTAATTCGAGAACATAGAACTTGTGAAAAAACATTGATTCCACAATTTGAGAATATTCTTTCTAACATATTTATGTATTTCAAGTTTGAAAATACTCTGCTTCATATTTTCGGTATTTTTCGCAAGATATACGATTTAATGTAATTCTTTTTTTTTTTCTTTTCAAAATGGCCCTTCCTTGTTCTATATGTAATTTCGAGAACATGGCTCACGCTGCATTGCCAAATTTTTTTTTATGACGCAATAATTAGTGGGTCAAAGTTTTAAGGGTCAAACGAGGAAGCGGGCAATTTGGTAATTAACCCTTCGAATTAAAGGGAGAAAAATGTGAATGCCGGCGGCCCCAAAAGGAAAGAAGCAACAAAACGAGAACCAGTGGCATGGGAGAAATGTTAGGCGGGGGGATCTGGTGAGCGAATGGTCCGACGCGAAATCCTGAGGAGAGAGCTTGGATCTTTTCTGATCTGAACTGAAACAGCGTTCGCGGGCGGTCGCCACGTGGAGCTTCCGAAAGCGGATTTTTCGGCGGGGTAGGTTCGGTTGCGCGCGAGTCGGAAACGATGAGCGCACGTGAGAAATGATGGGAACCGGAACCGATCCACATGTTGGAATGTCGTAGCATCGGTACCTATATCTTGGCGGATCTGTTATCATCGCGCGATGCCGAACCGAATACCGATATGAAGGTTGAGTTTGTTAGATCTCCATGAAATCGTGCAATGTGCCCCAACAGATTATGATTGGCAAGTTTTCTTGTATGAATGAATTGGATTGAATTCGAGAGTGTACCCAATAAGTCATTCATGGCCGGGCTCTTGAGAGGTCTAAGATTGATCTTGACAATCTAAAAGGCGCATCTCGACTCGTCGCGATCTCGCCTACCATGGTCACGATGACAGGGTGATCCACACGCCCCAAGATGTTTTACTGACAGACAAGCCGGGGCCGATATGCCGTATGCCGTTTTTCCTTGGCTCGCCGAGTAACGACTCTCTTAGATGTAATCACCGAGCGACGCATTAGGACGGATAGATCTTAGAAACAAAAACGGATTGCACGAATCGAAACGGTTGAGTTCATTCTTGTTTGTTTCAGGATCGATTGAGAATTGCACGTTCCTCCTATCTATCTTGTGCCTCCAACATGTAGATGACTCGGTAAATAAAACCGTCCAGTTCAGTCATGACCTGGTATGGGAAAGACAATTGAACCATTTCAACAGAAGAGATATAAGCCAGAGAGCTTTGTACCGGAGCGTCTTCGTGTGATTCGGTTTCGCGCTTAGACTAAACAGGATCGTCTGTCGGTCGGGATTCGGGATTTCATCCGGGGTTCCCAATAAAGCTATTCCCCATCGTCGGAGATCCTTGTTTCGGGGCGAAAGGTATGGGAATGCTTTTCGCCTGATCGTTATCGGCTTTCGTCGGATCGGGAAATATCGCAGCAGCTGATCTTATCAACACATCTCTGATGCAGCCATTCACAACGATTAGAACGTTGTCCTCAAAAGACCTGAAGGCTGACTATTGACTTCAGCAGTGGTGATCAATGCATCCTACTCCAACAACCTATGTGGAGTGGAAAAACTCAAAGAATGCTCTGTGCAATTCAAGGATAAATTAGTGGAAAGGAAGGAAGAAATCATAAGAAAACAAGCCTTTTATACAAGGAGCTTAAAGGGTATGCTTGTATTTCTTTTTCTCTCCGTCTCCTTCTCCTCTGTATTCCGGATTCGTGTTAGAAATTTCACAACTCCTCAGTAGTTCTTTGTTTACGTCAAGGCTCCACTAAAACGGCGGGCCGGTCGAAGCTCCTTCTCCTCTGTAACTTTTCGGTTCACGTCAAAAGTGCACGAAAAGCAGCAAAAGAGTTCCTTTTTTTTTTTTTCTTTTTCTTACCTCTGTGGTTCATGTTGAAGTTTTATGAACGTAACGAGAGAGTCAAAGCACTATACTTTTTGGAATCGCAAAAGTGAATAGTCATGTTTTATCTCTTTTACTAGATTTGGCGTTCGTTAGCTAATCTACCTCGTCAATGTTGCTATAGCTCATTTACATTTCTTGTCATAGTCAACCCCGTAACTTTGGAATGTTGCAATGAGCCCCTTTTTCTATTTGAGATGTAGTTCATACAATAATTATGAATCTGATTAATGGAGATTATTTTCATTTGTGCATTTGTGATTTCTTTAGCAGTAAATCATGATAAATTCTTACCATGTCCATTTGAGCATTTTTAGGTTCATTTATATGCATATGCCGTTTATACCAAAAATGGATATGATAAAATATAAAATATCCGATTTTATTACTACGATTCACCAAACACTAAATAACATATAGCAAAATCCCTTGATTTCATATCATATCCTATCCGGTTTTATCCTGACTAAAAATCTAAAAAACTAAATGTAGCTTGAGTTTCTGAATTTGAACTACAAGAGGAAGGATTTTGAGAACAAGTATATATTTTCATAAGACTTGCGACTCGATGATTGGTTTGTTAGAACTAAGTGTAATAAAGACTGAATGTTCCAAAGAATCTACATATTATTTGTGAATACGCTATTTAGCCCCAATTAGTCCAACTATTTGAAAGGATAGTTTTAGGTAATGTACAAAATAAAGTGTGAAGTCAGAAAGATATAAAACTCGAAAGAAAATTTCCAAAAGCCAAGGAACTTTTTCTAGGACAATAATAGCACTAGGCATAAAATTTGTCGGTACTTTAATTCTAAAACTTTCATTTTGTACATTTAAGTAAGAAAACTTGGTCAATTTCATGCATTTGAGTCCTTCTGTTGCTTCCGTCAACTTTTAAGTAGACAAAAATGCCACTCGACTTAATGAAATAGCACTGGCTCTAATATCATGTGAGATTGTGTGGGACTACTGCCAACTGTTCTAAAAGCTTAATTGGCCAATCTTTATGTCACGTTATTGAATAACCCCATTATCTTCAGGATGAGGAAGAGGAGGAGCAGAAGTGGTCAAGTCCACCATTTTCATCCTTCTAAACTCCAGCATGAAGAGAAGCAAAGGCATCCAAAGCAAAGATTGTGCCACGCACAGCTGCACCATCAAGTCTACTCCCCACGACCCGTACATGGGCTGCATCATCAGCACGCCGACAATCAGGAGGTTCGTCAACTTGCACAGTGAAAATGCCGTGATGCACCAGTCGTAGCTTCCTCGGCTACCAAACCTCCCCCATAGGGCAAGGATCAAGAGGGTTGCGAGCTTCAACACGACGTCAGCGACGAGGAGGCGGAAGTTCAAGGCATATGGGTTCAGGTGGGCAGTGAAGTCAAACTCAAAGAGGGAGAGGTTGAACATAGCCGCGAACTTGAAGGGTACATTGAACTATTCATTTCATTTGGCATAAGATAAACTCGTAAGGAATATGTGTGCCCGATAGTTATACTAAAGTTAACATATAAACCAAAACAAATAAAACATAAACAAGAGATACTATTAACAGATGTTCACAATCAAAGTGTGAACATACCATCACTAAACCACCACTACAAAAAAAAATAAGGTTTTAGCAACGACATTTGCCACGAAAACTTTGACAAAATTCGTCGCTAAATGAATTTGTGACGAAAATTGCAACGAAAAACATTTCGTCGCCAATTCGGCGTCGCAAAATTTAGCGACGAAAACTTTCAACTTTCGTCACAAATTTGTGACGAACTCTATACGTGGCAAAATTCGTCGCCAATTTGCCACGAACTTTTTTCGTGGAAAAATTCGTCGCAAATTTGCGACGAAGGTGCCACGAAAAGAATTTCATCGCCAACTCGGGTCACAAAATTTAGCGACGAAAATTTTTAACTTTCGTCGCTAAATTGCGACGAAAATAAATTCATCGCTCATTTGTGACGAAAGTTATCGCAGTCATTACCAATTAGCAACAAATAATTTCGCTGCCAATTTCATTGCAAATTAGCAACGAATTTAACAAAGTTTAGCAACGATGTTTGCCATGAAAATTTTTGTCGCTAATTCGGCGTCACAAAATTTAGCGCGTAAAATTGTAACTTTCATTGCTAAATTGCGACGAAAATTCTGCTACAAAATTCGATGCTAATTTTCACGAACGCTATTTGTGAAAAAAATCGTCGCCAATTAGCAACGACAGCAGCTAAAATTAGCGATGAAATTAGCGACGACATTTTTTTTACGATGTACTTAATAATATGTCTTTAGCAATGTATTTTGCCACGAACATTGTTCAGGAACGAATTTAGCGACGAATTTTTATTAATTCTTTAGCGACGAACTCTGCGACGAATATGTCTCTGGTTTCACAAAAGTCAACACACCATGCACTATTAGTGACAAATATTTTATGCCACTCTTCCATGAGATTCAGAATAAAATAGATAGCACAAACGACAGTGACTTTGTAAGCCAGAAACATTTTTGCTAACGCCTGCTTCATGGGAAACGACAGTGACTTTGTAAGCCCAAAGTCTAGCAAAATTGGGCGATGAGGGGCTTCTTTGCTCACTAGAAAATTTCCTGTAAAGTATTCAAAAATGACCAAAAAAGTAAGTCAAGATTATTATTAAATATGTCCATACATGGTACTTTGAGAGGATTCATATTTTCAATTGTCGTCCCCTTGACAATTAGACTACTAAAAACATTACCAAAATGAGTAGAAGGGTCAAAAGAGAATACCGGGATGAGGATCACCATTGAAGAATCCATCAATATAGATTTGATGGGCATATGCACGTGTAATTTCCTCAACAATCTTTTGCTTGTTTACACCAAAAGTTCCCATTGATTCAAAGTCATTCAGGCGTATTCCATCCATGTACTCCAAAATCAGCACCTTTTCAGTTGACTTTCCTTGTAAGAAAACCAGATTCAAAGTCATCGAAGGAACTGGAAAGGGAAGTTTCCCCTTATAAGATGGCATAATTTAAAGTCTACTGCGAGGAGAACATGAAATGAGGGAGTACAACTTTTCAAAACCAATGTCACATTCATCCCCCAAAGAAGTGAAATTACGAATTTACAAAACAAGGGCACATGGATATAAATTTCTCATGTGAATCAGCTATTTTGGAAAATTCTTAAATAAGGAAGATCACCACTTGCAGAGGCAAATTTAAATGAGCTAACGACAAAAGGATACTCTTATTGACAGATTGCATCTCTCTTCGGTCAATAAACAAAAATTAGAACATCCTCACCAGACAATATGTAAATGAAAAAATTAAAACAAGAAAATAACAGATTCTTTCAGATCTTGAATTTTGGGCTTATAGTTATCAGTCAAAGCACTTTCAGATATTTACTTCGTCATGGGAGTAAAGTCAGCAGTACACCTGAATAACTTCTGGAATCAATACATCTACTCGATGGGACGATGTCCCATCACCATGTCTGTTTTTGCAGCCAAGGTTTGTGGACACCTTTCTTGTGTTCTCGACAAACACATGCAAAAGAAAAGGAAACATACTCAGGAATGAAAGTACTGCACAGCAAGATGTGCATTTCTTCATAAGGTATCAAGGAGCTAAACAAAATAGCTTTAAGAAACATGAACCGCTAATTTTCTCCCCTCTAGGCCAATATGCCTTCTCTACTTTGACGGACGATAACCTAGTAGTTTAATTTAGTTGAACTTTTTATGTTCTATTAACAATTAGCACAGCGTATCACGTTTCTAATTTAAAACTTCACATTTTCAATTTTTCTTGCTACCTTCCAAATGTGTTCAATAAGCTTTCCTTAGGTCTGCCTGGGTGAAGGAGAAGAGAAATGGTTAAGGTGGGAACATTGAATGCAGGATAGTTATGGAAACAAGATATAAGGCTATTACATGCCATTCAACATATTAAACCCAGTTTTTCTAAAAGCATTTCAATAACTTTAACCAGCATAATGAGGAAGAAACAAGTCAAAATTGCAGAGAGCACGAGTGGACCTGCAAACCAGAGATTCTTGCTTCTTTTTTTAAAATATTTTTGGGAAAAGTGAGGAGTTGAGATTCAAATTAACATCTCTTAAACACTGGCACTTACATTGATACACAATCTCACAACTAGTCACATACCGTCTTCACGATTGAAATCAAGTTCCTTTGGAACCTCTTTGCACCATTCATCTATCATGGGATTGAAGTCATATTGAGGCTCTGCCCATGCTATCCAGTCAACTATTGACTTGGCATTCTTCAAATCCTACCGCGCATAAGAAAGGCATAATAGCTATATCACAACTACATAATTTATTGAATTGCATTTCGTGCAACAACTTAAAAAATCATGAGAAACCTCAAATATAATTGTCTTTATGCCCTCATGTTGAACTTTAACAACTACTTCCTGTCCATCCATTAACGTTGCACGATGCACTTGTGCTATCTGCATGGAAAAAAAATGCAAAATTAGGAAATCTAGCACGAAATAGTCTCCAAATACCTCACTGAGACCAACAGTTGATGTTTATCCCAGTAAGACTTAGATTTTATTTCACCAATATCAGCTATACTTAACAGATGCTGTAGCCAAAGAGGATTCAACAAACTTAGAGAATAAGTCGTCCATAGATTTATCCAACTCCCTCCCTATAGTCCTGTGGACCTGCATAAGACATTAGAAGAACACTAATCAATGGCTCACTGAATTTTCAAAAGAGCAAGTACATGAGAATATCAGAAAGGGAGCAGAGAGCACGTGATTAAGACACAACAAATACTCTGCAAGAGATTATGATACAAACTTCATCCCACAGAGCATGTCTGCACCACTAACAGATGGACCTTTTACTACTCAGCTTGCAAAAGAAATGTAGAAATTATGCGAACAAAAAAAAGCATACATTAGGGTAACGTAGCAACATTAGGGACAGAGAACTACGATTTTTGTGGACAGAGAATCCGCTAATCACAAAAGGTATCCAACAACATTAGGGTGGCAGCCACATTACGTAGGAACAGCTTAAAACCTCAACCTTAACAAGTTTTGTATATCTGCACCATTTTCCATATTTACAAAAAACATGCTCAAGAGACAACATGAGTTTCTCCATGCATATTAAGCCGTTACTTGGAAAACAGATTCCCACGAGGAAAACCTTTAGAGAAGTTGCTTTCACCCCATGGAAGAAAAGTGAATATAGAGATAATAGTAACGCAAGAAACATGATGCACTTAACCTCTTCTAAGGGACGAGGAGGAAGTGAGTCTTGTAATTGCTTGAGAAGGGTAATGTAAGCCTCAGGAAGCACATCAGCGCATGTAGAGAGGTACTGTCCAAGTTTAACCCACAAACCTTGTAACTCAATAATCAGATTGAGAACCCGTCTTGCATTGCGCTCATGAGCCTTCACCCACAAAGCAGAACTTTTAGATTTGCCAGCCCATGTTTTTCTTTGTTGCAGCGCCTATACAATCAATATAATTATATGTGAGGAAAAGGGACTATACCTTCAGGAGACGAGCAGCTGGGGAAGGGAATTCAACGCGATGAAATCTCCACCCAAAGAGAAGAGAAGAGAGGAGAGAAATCAAAAGTCGTCACGGCGATCGCCTTGAGGGCGGCGTTCGTGGATGACGAAATTTCACCTGCGTGGGTGACCTGCATCAGTGGGAAAAGGACAAGCGAGTTGACTCAGTGGCCGGTTATAATGTTTCCGAAAAGAGGCCAATGGAAATTTCGCGTGGGTGACCTGCCTTAGTGGTGACCTGCCATCAGAGTTATAATGTTTCCGCCACTAAGTATCACCATAAAAGGCCAATGGAAATGGAGAAAATTCTAACGGAAACATCTTCCTCAATGTAGAACGCACATCGAGCACAGTTGACACTACTCAAGTTTCCCTCGGAGACAAGCAAAACGCGAGCCCATCGCCAGATTACACACAAAAATGCTCCCTAAGCATATAGCTACAGCAATTCTTGCCGTGGTGAAACAAGAGAACCTGGCGAGTTCGACGCACCTTGTGATGAATTTCGCCGGTACGGCGTTCGTCGTCGCACCAGATTCGCAAGCTTAATCTGTGACGCCGAAACCGGTGGGCACTTCAGGGAGCCGCCGTCACAACCGCCGTGGGTTGTTCCGGTCCCGACCTGGAAGCAATTGCAGGTTGACTGAGCCCGAGAGGCGACAAGAGGGAAGGAGGATCTAGGGTTCTTTGGCGCTTCAGAGAAGAAGATGTACAGCAAATCAGGTCTGACCATTTGGTAACTGAGAAAGAAAGGTGGGGTGGGGGGGGAAGAAGGTAAAAAAACTCAAGATACGTTTGATCCTTTCTTTTTGAAACGTCTCTATCGCCAATTAGCGACGAATGGAAGTTGTCGTCGCTAATTTTGCGACAAATTTTGTTTGTCGCTAATTAGCGACGAATTTAGAGACGAATAATTTTGCGACGAACATTTTTTGTCATTAATTAGCGACGAATTTAGAGACGAATAAATTAGCGACGAATTTAGAGACGAATAATTTTGCGACAAACATTTTTTGTCGCTAATTAGCGACGAATTTAGCGATGAACATTTTTTGTCACTAATTAGCGATGAATTTAGCAACGCATAATTTTGCGACGAATTTAGCGATGAAGAATTTTGCGATGAACATTATTTGTCGCTAATTAGTGATTTTGCAATGAACATTATTTGTCCCTAATTAGCGATGCATAATTTTGCGATGAACATTTTTTGTCGCTAATTAGTGATGAATTTAGCGACGCATAATTTTGCGACGAATATTATTTGTCGCTATTTAGCGACGAAGAATTTTGCGATGAACATTATTTGTCGCTAATTAGCGATTTTGCGATGAACATTATTTGTCGCTAATTAGCGACGAATTTAGAGACAAATAATTTTATTGGTCGTCTCTGATAATTCAATGATCTTATGAATACACAGAGACTCTTATCAATTGCTCTTGTGCTTAAATCTTACGTACTCAGTGCATGTTTGAGCAAATTTTAATTTAATCGAAATCCATAATCAATTTACTTGTTTGCGTATCTCACATCTGCATGGATAGCTTTGTCATCATCAAAAATGAAAAAAAATTGTTGGGAAAAGCTTCCTATGATGTTGTGAGGATGACAAAACCATTCAGTTTAATTCGTAATTGATAAGTGCAGACATTGGTATAATCAGGTGTTGTTGATATAAGGAAGATTTTGCCAATATATGTGGTGTCTTAAGCTTACAACGGAAAGACAAACTATAAAGGGATAACCCTTGATAAAAGGAGAACAAGTCTGATAGAACAAAGTGATCGTGAAGACTTAGAAGGACCATAAGAACGTGGACATCTTGACAAAGTCTTGATCGCTGGTATATTCAAGAAGACCAATTAATAGTAAATCTCAAGTCAACCTATCGCAAGCAGTGTGGATTGACCCATCGAATTACTGACAAAGCCATCTCCCTATATCAATTAATTAGGAGACGCTTGTCGTGCTTCTATCAATTATCCAAGAAGACATTGTCCATTTTTCATTTGATTCGGATGTCGGACGAAAGGGATATAGCCGTTGCCAAGACTTGGAGTTCACAAAAAAAAGCATTGTCCATTAATTTTGCGATGACTTTAGCGACGAATAATTTTACGACGAACATTTTTTGTTGCTAATTAGCGACGAATTTAGAGATGAATAATTTTGGCGACGAATTTAGAGACGAATAATTTTGGCGACGAACATTTTTTGTCGCTAATTAGCAACGCAATTAGCGACAATTACTTTTGCAACGAACATTTTTTGTCACTAATTTAGCGACGACGAACGTTGTCGTTGCTAATATTGCGACAAATTGTTTTTGTCGCTAATCAGCAACGAATAGTTTTGCCACGAACCGTCTTCGTCGCCAATTAGCGACGAAATTAGCCATGACACTTACCGGCGGAAAAGCTTTAGCGACGAATACTTTTGTCGCCAATTAGTGACGAAATTTAGCAACAATCGACTTGAAAAATGTCGCAAATGTCGTCGCCAATTTTGCGATGAATATAGTTTATAGCTAATTAGCGACGAAATTTGCGACATTTTGCGACGAATAAGGTTTGTCGCCACTTTCAGACGACTTTAGTGACAAAGTGTTAATTCAGCAACGAATCTTGCAATTAACGCGTTTCGCTAAGTTAGCAATGACCATTTGCGACGAACTTTTGTGGCGCCACTACACGCTAAGATTTGCCACAAAATTTAGCGACAAAATCATTTTGCCGAAACTTTAGCGACAAAGTTTGCGACGAACACGTTATCACAAAAATTGGCGCCAAGTCGCACCAATATTAGTGACAACTTCTATGACGAATGTGTCATTGCAAATGTGCCCTATGTATTTTGCGACGAATTTAGCGACAAATGTCACACGAAAGTTATTTTCGTTGCAAATTAGCGACGAATTTTGTATCATCACTATTTTCGTCGCAAATTAGCGACGAATTATTTATCATCGCTATTTTCGTCGCAAATAGTGACGAATTCTCTTTCATCACTATTTTCATCGCAAAGTAGTGACGAATTCTCTTTCATCGCTAAGTTTCCGTGGCTAAATCCTTGTTTTTTTGTAGTGCACAATTTATTTGCTCTAGAGCCCGATGGATTTAATGTTAAATTGTTCAAATCCACTTGAGATATTGTTGGCCAGTTAGTAATCTTGGCTGTCAAGGACTTCTTTGGTTTTAGTTTTTTGCTTTGGGAGACTATTGCTACCATTCTTTCTCTAGTGCCTAAAGTCCCTAATGCTACCGCCATGAATGATTTTAGGCCTATTGCCTACTGTAATACCATCTACAAGTGTATTACGAAGATTATGGTTAATAGGCTTGCTTGTGTTCTTCATGCTCTTATTAGCCCTCCTCAGAATGCATTTGTTAAAGGCCGTCGTATTAGTGACAATATCCTTCTTGCTCAAGAACTTTTTTGTGGGTTTCACCATGAGCCTTATTTGCCTAAGTGTGCAATCCAAATTGATTTCCAAAAGGCCTATGATACTGTGAACTGGGAGTTTATGAAGTTGGTTCTACAAGCCTTCGGGTTTCCTGATTTGTTTACGAAGCTCATTATGACTTGTGTTCGTACTCCGAAGTTTTCTGTTTCTATCAATGTGGAACTACATGGATTTTTCTCTAGTGGAAGAGGCATTTGATAAGAAGATCCTATATCACCCTATCTCTTTACCCTTATTATGGAGATATTCACGGGCATTCTTAATGTATAGACTTGGCAGCCGGGCTTCAAGTTTTTCTGAATATACAAATCTACTCAACTTTCTCACTTATTCTTTGAAAACGATGTTCTTCTTTTTGTTGAGGCAATTACGACTTCTATCTATCTATTGAAAACAGGACTTGATAAGTTCTCTAATTGGTCTGGACTTAGGCCTAATGTGACCAAGAGCGAGATCTTCTTTTCGGGGGGCTCAAAGGAACTTCGGGGCTAGCTCCTCTCTTCTCTCGGGTTCCAAGAAGGCACACTGCCAATCCGATATCTTGGAGTTCCTATTATTGCATCAAGGCTTAGCAAGGTAGAGTGTTATTCTTTGGTGAACTCAATCACCGCTAAAGTCCAATATTGGTCTCAACGGTTTCTCTCATTTGTCGACTGCCTGTAACTTATCAAATCGATTCTACATGCTATCCATGTTTTTTGGGCAAGTGTGTTTATTCTTCCCAAGTTTGTGTTATCTAGTATTGAGCTGATCATCAGGCATTTTCTCTGGAAAGGCTCGGATCTGGGCATAAGCGATGCTAAAGTTTCTTGAGATGATGTCTGCCTCCCTAAGGAAGAAGGTGGTTTAGGCATTCGCAGGCTTATTGATTGTAACTGGACGGTTATGCTCAAGCATATTTGGATCCTCTTTACCGATAAGGAATCCTTATGGTGTAAATGGATTCACACAACTTTGCTGAAAAATAAGAATTTCTGGATCGCCACTAAACTGACCTTTTGTTCTTAGGCTTGGAAGAAAATCCTTAACCTCCGCTCGGATTTTCAACACCTTTTTTCGTTGGCGAGTTGGCAATGGTTGTATCATATCCATCTGGTTCGATTCCTGGCACCAGAGAGGGTCTTTCTACAAGTTTTTCTTTGAAATGGATATTTATCGCTCTGGTATCTCTCGGAAGGCCACAGTTTTTTAGTATCTCTCCACAACTTCCCACCCTTCTCAAGTGACGGCCACCATTGCCTCTTAGTCTGAGCCTCTTCCATCTTGCTCTCAAGGATAATGATCATTTCTTATGGATTGGTCATCCTTCAGGAGTCTTTTTTATTGCTGCTGCTTGGGATCTCATCCGTTGCAAAGGACAAGCTGTGCCTTAGCACTCCTTTATTTGGGACCGGTTTATCGCTCCTCGGCACTCCTTTCACCTTTGGCTTATCACTCTTAATAGGTTGCCAACTCAAGTTTTATTGTTCAACTATCATAGAATTCTGGATGGTGCATGTGCTTTCTGTAGTTGCTTCCCGAACTCTATTGACCATCTCTTCTTTGAATGGTGCACCACAGGTGCCATTGCTCTATTCTGGGCTGCCAAATGCAATCTAGCTTGGCAAAATCATTGTTGGCATGATAATCTCCAGTGGGCAATGCAACACATCCGTGGCCAACATTTTTACCATATTATTGCTCGATTTTCCTTCGGCGCATTATGTCACGTGATCTGGATTGAGAGGAATCACATTCACCTTCAAAATCAAACCCATTTCATGCCAGCCCTTAAGAAGTACCTCGAGAAGGTTGTCAAGGACAAGGCCCTGACATTTAAACATGTCGATGACACCCCTAGAAACCGGAGGATGCAAGGAAGCTGGAGCATTACTCCATTGATTTTTTATTAAGTCTCTATTGTTGTTTAGTCTTGTCTGTCCTTGCTTGTTAGCCATTTGTTTTGGTCTCTTCACTTCTTTGTGTATTCTCTTTTTGGGCTTCTCCCCCCTGTTGTTCATCTGTATTTTCACTCACGACATCCTTGCACCCATAGTGACATTTCCTGGTGCCACTACGAGTATAAGGTTTTTCCTTGTGTTGTTGGGTTTTGTTTTGTAATCCGCACTTTTGTTGGTTAATATATATCTTACTTTACCAACAACAAAAAAACAATGAGTTTCTTCCTATGAAAGACATTGTGTTGCATGTTCTCTCTCTTACATCCGTTGTGCTTGTTGCCCACTTTCAAAGGTCAAACAACCTAGAAGTAGAATGTTTGAGTTCATCATTCTTAAAGCTAGTATCTCACTCATTCCTACTTTATCAAGCTTTAAACTACTATAAAAACACTCGCTCTTGTTACTCACCACCAACTTAGAGCAACTTACAGTGTCTTCCAAGATACGTAGTGTAACATTCTGATTTCTGGCTCACCAGTTTAAGGCGCAGAGAATAACATTTGGACATGTTACTCTATAACATCTGATGGACTTGAGCCATGAATTATAGTCCGATGAAGAGTATTGGACCTTAAAGGATTAAGAGCCAAGTATTGGGCTGTGATATCCCGAATTTTGACTGTTTGGATTAATCAAAGGGGCAATTGTCGAAGTTCAATTGGAAACAGGGATGATCAGATTTTTAGTTACATTTGTGCAAAAATAAAAGAAAGAAAAGAAAAGAAGAAAAAGGGGA
>BCNH02000002.1:10193623-10230477 GCA_001662345.2 Metrosideros polymorpha var. glaberrima | reverse complement strand
GGGGGATAGTAAGCTTATTAGTGCACTAAAAGACTTGCCCTTGTGGTGAAAACGAGTGATACATTGCTTCGGAGTTGGAGTGTTGTTCCGACTCCTGAATCTGGATAGTTGCAACTTGCAAGTCATGCTGATTTGTTCTGGAAGGTGCAGTGGCTATCTATGTAATATCTGTGTGTCATTGTGCTTTTACAGGCTGTCCAAGAAATGATGATGCTGTCAACGAGTGTCTTAATTATCAAGTGGACAATCAGAGGGAAGCCTAAATCCGCAATTTCGAGTGTGGGAGGGGACTTAATAATCAAAGTCACCTCCAAATTCACTTTGAACCAGATCAGCGGCCAAGTGATTGAGCACGAAGAAATTTGGGATTTGTCAGCATCACCACCTATTGCTCAAGCATTTTTCTGGACTTCACGGCGTCTCTTTGCTACAGTTGAGACTGGAAAAGATTTGACAGAGTACGTCAAGAATTTCACCAGCCGCTTGTCAACTACAAAAGAGAACATGGATATTTATCCCGATCCCTCTGGTGATCCAACCAAAGTGAGTTTGTCTAGTAAACATTCCAAAAATTAGTTGGCAATCTGTTGGCTTCTCTTCCGTGGTTCAAAGATATGTTAGCTCTGATGCATATCATCATTAGTCAGGACTTTTGAGCATGCATCACGCATGCATACGTTGTCATGTAATATGGGACAATGGGTGGGTGTTAATGAAGGAAGGATGAAAAGACTTGTATGAGTTGAAAAGAATAGGAAAGATGCAATCTATGTAGGGGTGGTTTCCCTTCAATGAATTAGTCGAAAGTTCATTCCTAGCTGTGAATTGGAACAGGAAAATGCAGTAAAGACTCCTATCTTGGGAAGACTAATAAAATTATGTATGAATTCAAGATTCGATATATTTTACTCCATAGTTTTTACCTTATCATCTATTTTATTATGGTTTTGTCTGATGCCTGTTCCTCAGCCGAGCAAAGCTTCACTTATTCTGACAAGGTGCTACTAACGTGACTCGATTTAAGTACAATTCTGCAGATTCTTAAGATGCTTTAGCTGCTGGTCTCCTTGCCTTGTCATGCAAGAGTCCTTTTCATCATTTCTAGTTGCAACAGGCATTTGTATCATCCTACTCTTTTGTGCATCCCATTGCCAAGTTCTGCATACTTCAGTAGCTTAAACTGCAGTCCAAACATTTTGTTGGCATATCTGCATCAAAATTTGTTCGATCGCCATCTTTTTTCTTGCATTCCCTCCCATTAACACGCAACGCAATCTGTTTGATGCAGTTCTTCCAGAGGGACGACGGCTTCCAGCAAGACCTATACCAAATAGCGCTGTTCCTGGCGGTCCTCTATTTTGTTGTACAGTTCTTGAGGACAACCTTATAGACTCCTGGCTACACGGTGTGTGTAAAAGCAACTAGTTACTGTAAGTATTGTCACTGCACTGGGCATACTGTTTCTGTAAAAAAAAATTCTGTCCCTTTTGTTTTATTAATGGTATAGTTGCCCCCTTGGTGTCCTTTAGTTAGCTCATGTATGATCCGATAATTGCCGACTAAGTAACTCGCATATACATGTATGATCCCATAAAACTTAATGCTGTTCATTGGTCGCCGGACTTGATGAAAGCTTATATGACATTGGATTTCATCATTGTTGGCCTGGAAAATAAATATTGAGATTGTGCAAAGCGAATGTAAGCAACTAGGCATGTTATCTTTGTTTTCCAAGAAGAGAAAATTTTGGAAACATGCACAAAAACACTCACTTACAAGAACATCTGTCCACATGTTGTAGAACCAGAACCTCTCTAACCTCTATTATGTACACGGGACGGTTCTTCCACCAGAAGGATTCTCACTACTGTTGAGTGTTGGATAAGTTGGAAACTGAGGCAAACTTCACTACCCTTTTGACTAGACTAGTCAAAATGAGTCGTAGACCTATTTATTAATCAACATTTGATGAGCCGAGTCATTATATGAGTTAGCTATATTTACTAAATGGGTTTAGAACGGCAAAACCTAAAAAAATATGGGTTCACAATTTACTCAAATCCAACTCACCTTTGTCTCTCTTTTCACTCTCTATGAGGAAACGATGGACTCCTAGGACTTTTTCAAGTTCAGAGAAGTTTCAGTGGGCTCGCAAGATGAGCCCGACTTCACCCTTACATATCAAGACGGCTTTACCGTTATTTTTAATTTTATTAATCTTGTAAGTTTTGCGTGTTAGTTATTAGAGTATATGTTTACTAGGTTGCATTTGACATGGTTATTTTCACGTAATATTCTAATCTTAGTTTTTGTCATTGTAAATCCATTGTCAACATAAATCATCTTCTTCAATATCTTATATTCCATTCAAATAAAATTACAATTCCTTCATGTTATTTGTTGCTGTAATTTTATAAATTCACTACCGAGTACTAACTTTCTCTTATTCATCATTGTGAATCAATACGAAAATTGAAAATTCTATGCAATGTCGAAGGCCAATCATTTAGCATCTTATTGTCGAAATAGCGATTTTATCCAAATACCATATATAAATGAAGAGCTTAAAGTGGGAAAATCAGATGGATACAAATTTTCATAGGCTGGATTAAATATGGAAGCATTTCAGTAAATGGGTTGGGTTGAGTATGAGCTGTTAAATTTGTATTTCATATAAATGATCAAAACAGGTTCGATGAGTCAATTTGGATCGAATCAAATCATTTTCAACCCGACCCGACCCATCCATTTGACATGAGCTTGGTAAGAAGAAAACTGTGATTGTTACATAGGTCCTGGATTTCTTTTGTAACCTATTGCTGCCAAGACCGCAGTAAATAGGTTGGGTCGGGTACAAGCTGTTAAATTTGTATTTCATATAAATGATCAAAACGGGTTCAATGAGTCAATTTGGATCGAATCAAATCATTTTCGACCCGACCCGACCCATTCATTTGACATGAGCTTGGTAAGAAGAAAACAGTGATTGTTACATAGGTCCTGGATTTCTTCTGTAACCTGTTGCTGCCAAGACTGCACCAGCGACTGTGAATGCATCAATACGAGATTGACTTTACGGAAGAATCCGATACGACGTTACAGGACGACAACTCTTTACATTTGCATCATTCACTTTCAACCACTTGCGAGTCTGCTCAAATGCCCACATTTGCCCACATTCCATCATAATAATCCCGCTAACATCAGTAAAAATATGTGCTCGACAAAGGAGAAGGAAAGGAATGAATGCTGCACAAGGCTTCTTGGGTTTCTTTCTTTTTTACTCTCGGCCACGCTGAACAGGTTCAAATCATGCTACAACGTGAAAGTGAGCAGCGTCGCGACTAGCGACAGCAAGACTGCTGATATTCTTAGGCTGACAAGTTTGGAACTAGAACCTAAGTCATGAGCACCAACAGCATAAGTTGCTCCAGAGTCATCATCTCTCACTGTGATGTGTGAGGAACCTGAAATCAGATATTGGAAATACCAAAAGCATGAGCTGAAATAACAAAAAGGTTCAAATGTCTTGTGCACGCTATTACGCACGTTTCACACTGCAAAAATTCCAAGAGAGAAACAGAACTAATGTCTCTTATGCGCTAAGAATGCTCTGCAGAATAAGAAGTACCAACAACAATATCCATACTCATCTACTTAAAAGATACTTAATAAACACCAAGCTGGCAGAAGATAAAATAAAGATATAATCACACTTACAATTGTAGTCAACCCAACCAATCGTCCCGTTCTCAAGATCATACAATACCAGCTTATTGGAGAGAACCAAATCTGCAAGAGAAAAAAGTAGGCGCAGTTGTCAAATTTAAGTAGTGATTTCCATCATATCAAGCAGTTCGCTACATCAGGACATCGTGTGTGTATTATCATAACATTCCTCCTTCATTAACAAATTCAACTCCATGAAAATGAAGCTCATTCATCCACGGAAGCTTGACCCTTTATCTGCCTCTGATTTTCTACAAAGACTGCCGATGGACATTCCACTACATTATCTAGGATTAGGTCCATTCTTGAACTTTCACCTTCTAAAAAGTTTGATTGAGAGATTACTGGCTAAAGTGACTTGAATATACACTTTAATTCCTACATGATTTGACCTGAGGATACCACGATGCTTAATGACATCGGTACAAGAAATATGTTTACAAGAGAAAGGAATATACCTCCCAATAGGGCAATATCTTGCCCATCCTTAGATTGCATCTCACTGCTCATAAAACCAACACACCAGACATTATCCTGTCAAATGTTCAAGTTAGGAATAGCAGTATCTGGATTCATGTATAACAGGTAACAAGTGAAATCCCAGTGTGTGTTCTACACTCAAGGCAACTGAAGAAAGAAAATTGGTTGTATTCCGAATGTACATCCAACAGGTAAAAGAGAAATTTCAGTTTGTATTCTACATTTAGTCAACTGAAGAAAGATAATATGCTTCCCTGTGAGCAAAACCAACGATTATGAAAAGAGGAGGGTTGAAGATGATTTTAAACATGTTGCATTGACGTTGAACATGTAATGAATATCACACAAACCAAGACTTTCATGAATCGTAATCCACACACTTGAACTCTGCAAAAGTGAGTACAAACAACAATGCCACATAGAGGAATAAACCCAGCAGTTACTTTTTAATATGGATAAAGAGGAAAACTAAATTTATTTGAAAAGAACTGCGAGCTTAAAAGTTCAAGTTCAACATCAGTGTAAATATAAAATGAGAAGAAAAGTTGTCTAGATAAAATCTTCACCAAGGATTTGAAAACAAGTATGACTAGGAAGGCGGTTATAGAAGAATAACGAGCATATTTTACTTACACGATATTGAAATAAGTAATCGTGAGGATAAACCTCTAGAGCAAGTGGACCGTCGAAGTGAAACTTTACCACTGGAAATCCATTGTCGACACTGAAGAAAACAGGGAAAGGAAAAAGAAAGATGATTTGGCATAAATCCTCGTAGCTTCAGTGAACTTAGAACTTCTCTTGCCTAAACAACTCAAACAGTCTGGGCCATTGTTTTCAAATAAATGCATCTAAATACATTGAAATAACATCTCAAACAATACACAAGACAGCATCCTATCGATGAGTAATATTTGTAAGACACTGATGCCAATACAGACATTGTTCTAGCCCTTACCTTCCAACAAACTGGAAACAACTAAATTGTTCCTCAACAGTATGTAGATTCAGTCCGGGCTGCTGAGCCATAATCTGATGAAGTTATCACATAGAGTTAGAAAAGTACCGAGAAAAAAGTAAGGGCAGAAAATATAGGAATATCAATATATACCTTTTCCATAAGTGGGTTATACACGTCCCCCGGAAGATAGGCCAATGTTGTGCCACTGTCAATTATTGTTCCTTTCCCATCTCCAGAGTCGAATATATCTGTTGTAAGTTCTAGAACATCACCACCCACCTCAACAGCCTTCATGACAATGTTGTAATGTGACCTAAGGTAATTGATGGAAATAGAATCACAGTTTGTAAGCTGAGATCTAACCTATTTGGCTAATGGATGCCTATAATGGTAGAAATAGGCTATTAACAATGAATATAGAATTGAACATGAATAAAAGATCAAACCAAGAACAGAGTTTAATTCAGTACAAATGAAGACGAATGGATGTCAAATAGAGATAGGAAGAGGAGACCCCGACATTGCCAGCACATTCTCTCCTCTCTTTTTTAGCGGAATGTTATTAATAAATCGAAGCCCTAAATTCAAGGACCAAATATATTTAGCCATAAAAAAAGCTTGCCTCCTAATCATCATTATATTGGAAGGCATTTAAGCAATATAAATCACTTCAAAGGGAACCCTTTAACATGGCTAGAAATATGCATCAGAATAATGTAGTAGCTGTACATACGTGTAAGAGAAAGTGTTCTGCAAAAGAAAAACAAAGAAATTAAATAATCTGAGCTGCTGAGAATCTCTATGAAACTGCAAGACTATCTTCAACTACTTCTGCGAAACCTGTCTTTTAATTCTTCGTCCTCAAATTGCTTGAGCCTTTGAAGACAAGCACAGTAATAGAAGATATGCCAAACAGGGACCCTTTGGTAAATGATAAGGATTAATGACCATTGAAGAGACAAACAAGCCAGACAAGCACAATATGAAGTAGGACAAAAGTGAGACGACAGAAAGAGTTATGGAATAAAAATGATACGCGTGACATATAAAGAGCCATTAGTGAACAAAAGAAGTTTATAGATTGTATCACAATGTAAAAAATTTGGAACTGTATCACCTTTGTCAGGCATGAGAAGAGCTTACTAGGTATATCAAACTGCTAGGTTGAAGATCCATGTAAAGAATAACAATAAAATTGCAAACAGAACAAGCAATTACACAACAAGTAAAACAAGATGTTTTGTTCAAGGATCGTGCACATACTGATTAGGTACCAATGGAGTAGTATTGACTTTTGGCTGCACCACTTCCCCGATAGCAAATATTCCACCACCATTTATACTATCCAAGCAGTGTGCAAAAACCTTTTTCACCTTTCCAGATGAAGCAAGCTGAGAAAGCAAGGATGAGTTTGCTTGTCCAAAACCAAGAATTCCATCAAGAGCTGCAGATGATGTGCCCAGCCCTCCAGATTGCTTAGCTGCACACCTGTTCACCAACATTTTAAGGATAGAGAACCAGCATGCAACTGAAAATGAAACGCATAAGAGTGAAATCTTTTATAACAAGAACGCAACAAAACATTTATATTTACATTCATCACTCTCAAAAATGTAAAACGGAAAAAAAGGGTTAATAACAAAAATCTGAACATCAAGAGACAAGTAGAACCGGTTCAAATTAAACAGCCCATTGAGGTTCACCAGCATATCAAAATGGAATCCATGTAAAAATTAGTCTCTTCTTTTAGGATTTATATCCCCAAGTGCCTGGCAACAACTCAATCTCTTCTTAAAAGGAGTTTTTCATGTAATGTTTAACTAGTAAAGATGCTTTGCACGTAATTAAGCAGCTGCTACAAGTTCTAGTAGAACTAAAAAGGATTTTAAACCGAGATTCACCCCTTTCTAGTCAATGCTGAGCAAAAACCGGCCTCAAAAGAACATGTCGAGACATGATTCTCTACAGTTACCTAATGTAATATGTGAAATCCTCCTACTCTCAGAGAAGCATTGTATTGTTGGTTGAGCAACCTACCCAAATATCACACTTGAATTCGTGGATGATGCTCGAAGATTTCCAGTCACTTGATCTAATTGTACATTATCCTCAACAAAGTATCCTGCAGTTGAGCTTCCATCTCCATAAGTAAGATTATATTCGCAAAGTATGTCAGGCTTGCAACCAGGAAGGAGGGTATTGTATGTGGAAATGCAAAAATCTTGATCACAAGTGACCAAGTCTGCTGTACTTGAGCCTTTTGGATCATAAAGAGTCAAATCCACCTGTTGTAGGATAAGAATAATAAATGAATTCTCATAGAAGATCAATGTGATTTGGAAACCCAGTTGCAAAGTCAAACAGTCATTTCGATCCATTATAGGTGCACTTTAAAGATGTAAGGAGTACAACAACATACACCGAGATCGCTCTTCGTGGGGCACTTGTCGCAGCCCATGCAGTTAACCCAGAAGATGTCACTTCCCGTATCAACTTGCACATAATAATCCTTGGAGGGAGTCCCAATTCCAATCTTGGCAAAGTAGAGCCTACATAACCCAACAATGTGCAAACGTAAGAAACAGGACGGCTATGATATCCAAGTCAATTTGGCTCGAGATACAACAAATTCAAAAGAATCAAACAAAAAAGTTGCAGACTTTGATAGAGCAGGAATTATCTCAATGGAACTTCAGACCGCACTTGTACAAACATGAACTGTACCATCGACGCCTATCTTCTCATCGTCTTTGTGCTGAGAAAGTCAGCATATAGTCTGGCAAGGATATAGACTAGGAAGTCAACGGGAAACGAACCTTGGCATATACAAAAGGCGGGAAGGTAACCAGAAGATGTCACATCAAAATATGTAAAATAAAAATCGGATGAACATTTCAAAAGTGCCTCAAGAATGAAGTTAAACAGAGGAGACAAATCCCCGAGCTCGACTCTTGACAGAGGTGACGCTACAAACAAGAAACGATCGTGAAAGCTCAAACCGATAAAGGGCAAAACAAAAGAAAATGAGAATCACCCAGTGTCGGAGGGAGTGCCCTTGCCACCCAGGGGGAGATCGACGGCGGAGAGAAGCCGGCCGTGGCGGAGGGCGTCGTGTGATCTCATCGCGCCCAGGCTCTCCCGACGGCCCTTGAACCTGTGGTGCACCTTCAGCACCATATTATCCGCGGTCGCCACCGACGCCAAACAGAGCACGGCCACCGCCACAGACGCCGCCGACGCGAGCGATCTCGTCGGACCCATTTCGGCTTACGTGCCCCCGGGTCAGGCGGGCCGTCCTCTCTCCACCTCAAGAAGAGGAGAGAGACAGGGAGGGGATGTGGAATTGAGCTGGCGAAGAGAGGAGGGGGAGTATGTGATGGACACGACGAGGGGGCTTTACGCAACTGGGTATCGCCATATTTATAGGGGAGCGGTGAACAACGACAACGTCCTTCTCGTTCTGCCTTGGTGTTCGTCATCCATTCTGGCGTCTGCTTTTTCGGTGCTTTCACGTTTCTATTCTCGCTTTTGACGTTCCCCATTCCAGCTCCTCCTCCTCCTCCTCTCTCTCTCTCTCTCTCACTCTCTCTCTCTTCAAATAATATAAAATACATTTCCTTCCTTCCTTCCTTAAAAGGAAAATTTCAAATAAGAAATGTCAATCGTTTTTTCAATTAAGAATTTGAAGTATATGTTATTTTAAAGAAGGATTTGAAATATTCTCATTTTCTCAATTAAGTGATTGAAGTAAAATGTATTTTAAATAAGAGCCAAAGTACATTCATTTTCTCAAATAAAGGTTTGACTCAATAGCATTTTTGTCATTCTTCTTTTTAATTATTTTCCTTTTTTTTTACGCTCGTGGTCTACTGGCCGGCGCCCCATGGCCAATGGGGCGATAGCCATGGCCAGTGAGGCGCCTTAACTAGGGTCGACGACCCTCTCCTAGATCTAAGCGAGGGTTGCCGGCCCTCGCCAAGGGCTGCTGGCCCTTGTGCATGTCTGGCGACCGTCGACCACACCTAGGAGAGGGTCACGACCCTCGCCTAGCTGAGGTGCCAGCAATCCCACTAGCCAATAGGCCATGAACGTAAAAGAAAAGAAAAAAAAAAGAAAAAAAAGAATCAAAAAGAAAAATGATGAAAATGCCCTTGAGTCAGGCCTTAATTGAGAAAATGATGTCACTTCAGGCCTTTACTTGAAATAAGGTCTACTTCAAGCCTTTAATTAAGAAAATGAGAGCACTTTAGGCCCTTTTTAAAAATTTTCCTTTCCTTAAATTTCATTGTCCAAAATGAATTTTTTACGAGGAAATACCACCAAAAAAGTCATAAATTATGTTCATTGCGTGATATCAATTAGGGGTGATCGGTTTTCAGTTCGGTTTGGTCCCACCCAAGGATTAGGAACCAAACCAGGAGGACCGTTTCCAATTTATAGAATCGAGAACCCGATTGGTTCCCCAAGTGGTCTAATAGAACCGATGGACGCCTAGCTTATCGGCCAAGTTGAGGGCCCAGTTGAGGAAGAAGTCAGAGAGGATGGCTACGAGAGGGTTGGGGTGGGAGGCAAATCACCAAGTGAGAGGGAGGCAGAGGGTAGAGAGGGCAAAGATTATAGGGACATTGTTGAAGTGACCGATGTCGCGGACATTATTGACACCTGACAGGAGTTTGGGGTGAGGAGGGAAGGGGAGGACGAGGGTCTGGACGGAGGGGTGGGCGAAGAGGAGAGGGTTAAGGAGGGGGATGTTCTTGGGGGTGGCCAACACGGTGAGGGAGAGTCCGCAGAGGATCGAGATCTCGCGCTTGATGTGGGCGATGAGGCCACCCTTCAGGATCTTCTCATTGTCGATGACCTTGATGGCAACACCACCTCGGACTTGACGTTGCGGACATAGTGGACCTTGGCGAAGATGTCGTGGTCGAGGAGCTTATCGACCTCATAGTGGCCGAGGAGGAGGGCCTAGCTATCTTTCTTGAAGATGGACCTAGCGGTGGCCATGCCGACCCCGATGGTGGTCACAAGGGTGTTGCCGGTGTCCACCATGGATGGGATCTCGAGGGAATCTAGGGTTTGTGCGGAAGAGCTTCAGTGATTTGTCATTCGAAGACAATGGTGATTCACTATTGATTTGATCTTCTTGTTCTTGGCGTTGGGGTTTCTTGAGTCGTTTAGAGAGAGAGAGAGATGATTTTGTTTGGTTTTGAGGTTTGGAGTGCTGTGAGAGAGATGCTTCGTTAGCATTTTAATGCATTGTGTGGTATATTATTGTTCGTACTCCATGGAGATGAAGAATATATATATAAATCGATCCGGTCTAGTCCGGTTTCCACTCTAAAACCATAAACCAAACCGCTCGTCACCGGTTCCAATCTGATGGAATTAGGAATGGACTAGCGCCCTTGAGAATCGCTTTGAATCGGCCGGTTCGGGTGGTTCTTGTTGCACACCCCTAATATCAATACCCCTAAATCATTTTGCGTGTCATTGAACTTCCGATCTTATATCAATGAGACAAAAATACCCTTTATCTAGCACAAAAAAAATCATCTAGTTTGCTCACTGTAACATCACTACCCAATTTTTTTTCCCGTGTCATCAATACCTCATACTTATACTAGTTTGTCTTATCGATATAGGTTTGAAAGTCGTGGTGATGCAAAAAAAAAAGTTTAAGGTATTAGTGTCATAGCCAACATAGAAAAAGGATTAGGATACTAGTGTCACGGTGAGCATAATTTAATTTTTTTGATGTATCCCTTTTGTAGGTGACCAAAAAAATAAATTCTGCAATTAGATTATTGCACTTTAATTAATTTTCATTTCTCGACGGCTAACACGAAATTCAGCAAATTATCGACAACACGTTGCTAACGCGACGGACAAGTGGGCTCTTCTGACGCCACGACCACAGCTCATGTGGCCATCGCGTCGACACTCGATTCGAAAATTATTCAGTTCTCGGTTGAAGGGCGACGGAAATGTAAAATTTAATGTTTTCAAGGATTAAATTCGAAATTCAACATCCGCTTTTATTGAAACCCCAAAGAGTAGAGAGATTATGGACAGAATTTACTCCCCCCGTCGATTTCACGGCGGACCCTATCACCTTAGAAAAGCACATATATTCTTGTCTGATCGTCTTTATTTGATTATTTAAAAAGTATTCACTCGTCAACGATAATCTTTTTCGAAAATTAAACTACGGTGGACTTTTCTTTTTTTTTTCCTGGTCAAAGATTTATGGTAGACTTGAAGAATGCCGAGCTTTATGGTACACAAGAGCCAATGCGGCCAGTTGGTCGGGGAACATCAATTGGAATTCGCCAATAGCTTGGCTAGTGACGTCAATCGCTCGCTCATTCCGCACGTGTGCAATCATAGGCTTAGTGAAACGACTTGTCATCAACTAAAAGAAATTGTGAAGCGAAAACAGCACAAAAACGAATGATTTAAAAAGCATTTTTTTTAAAAAAATATCGTTTGTATCGTTAACAAGAGTGAATGAACGAAAAAAATTTCATCGTCCATGAAAATTTTTAAACATAAATCGTTGTCAATAAAGAAATCATTTTTCATCTACTAATTATTTCAAGCGAAATAAGATATCATTTAAAAAAATATAATTTTTTAATTATTTATTTTTCACGGAGCCCAAATGTAAGCTAGATTGTTCCAAAACGTTTCACCCGATCCCGATTATATTGATTAAGTAACGGTAAATTAAATTATTTAATAAATATATAAAATTTGCTTAATTTTTTTCATTTTGGGAGTGTGATGAGTTGACTTTTGGGAAAATAAAAGAAGAAAATAAGAAGTTGTGAGAGACCACTAACTTAAGCGATGGATCGCGTTGCCCGACCTTTACTCTTCTTTGGGATCACGCGGCTCTCCAATTTCTTGACATTTCTAAGTCACTCTCCCCTTATCTTTTCCCTCGTTTCTAGTGTTATGGGCCAATCGGGGCACAAAGCCCGGACGCCCCGACCCGTTTGTTGTGGCGCGGGTTGATTTTCCGGTGAAGCTTCGTTCAAATTCGTGATTCCCATCTCAAGCCTCGACGTCGGCACCGTCGCCAGGGGAGAGAGAAAACAGCTTTGTTGTTCTCCCTACGAAATTCCCGGAAACGGAAAACATCCCCCAACCAAATCTAGCTCCTCCCAAGGTACCCACGGGTCCCATGCTCCGGATCTAGCTTTCCAATCCACGCATGCGCCGCCTCCTTACGCAGCGTGAACCCCCGGCATTTACACCCGATCGGAGCAAGAGCGATAGGTAAGTGATGGAGGTGGTTTTAACTAGCCAATTGACGCTTGACACATGTCATGTTGACACCGTCAAGTACCAATGGTACTTACCAATGGGTCGGATAGTTTTATTCGACCATGGCATTTCATGGCCCGACAATCCGATCTTGACCGGACACAGCTTTAATATCATTTCATCATAGCACGCAATTATGCTATCATTATCTAAAATGTGTAACATGCATTAACCCCCAGAATAGTATGAATGCATCTGTCGCACCCTTCCACCACTTGTCATTTATAGACCGTGATCCGCCCAACATAACCCGACAATCCACCAATAGCTACATATAAATAGTAATATGAACACCTAGGTACGTGCTCTCCGACTCTTTCTCTCCAAGAAAGAACTTTTCCCTTTATCTTTAAGTCCTGTAGCCTCTTCATTTCCTCCAAGCTTCCCTCATTTCACAAGCATGAAGGGACAATTCGAGCACAAAACCTAGACGCTCCGACCCGTTTGTTATGGTGCAGATTGGTTTTCTAGTAAAGCTTCAGATCGAGTTCGCGATTCCCATTTCAAGGTTCAACGGCCTTGACGAAACCGATGAGGCGACGAAGCCCGGTGCACAAAAGTCGACTCGACCAACGTTCGACAATCCGATCTTGACCAAACACCGCTTTAATCTCTGTGGGGGAAATTCTGCGAGGCAAGCTAGCCAATTGATGAATGACCGTTTCTTTTAGACTAAACTCTGGTTTCAAATTCAAGGTATGCTGACCTGAAATTGCTTGGAGGCAAAATGCATGCGCCCACGAATGTTAGCATGAGCTTACGGAAATGGAAACGGGCTCATGAATAAATGGCAAAAGGCCCAGCTTGTGGAATACCATCTTGGACCTTCCTTAAGAAAGCCCAATCCAGATGGCCAGTAGAAATACCACCTAGAGGCTGTTCCGTTTGATCTGACTTAAGCATCGGAGGGTCTCGAACAACGACTATGGCGCACTTTCTTATCCGCGGCGTGCCGGGTTCGTAGCCGAAGATTTGTACATCGTCATTTCGCTTCAGGAAAATTGTTAGCTGTTATTTTACGAAAATCAATGTCCGAATCCTAGATTTTTCTTATGCTTGAGATTTCTAAATCATTTTCTCGGTTATCAACATAGATTTCTCTTGGGTTTCCTTGAGGATTAGAGCGATTTATTGTTGAGATAGAGTCTTGACCTTGTTGAGAGGTATTTTGTTCTTTAACTCTATCCTCCTTTCTTAAATCAATTGACACAAAAAAAATGACCAACTTTCGATTGATCTCGACAAGTGGCAAGCCTAGCCAATAAGAAAAAGTTTAGTCAAAGCAGAAGTCACTAATGAACAATAGTTCATCGACAACGAAATAAATCGATAACTCGCCATAAATTCATTAACAACATATGGTGTAGAGATTATCGACAAGACCCTTTAGCAATGGACAACTTAAGGAAAATTGATTGACAAAGTCATTTATAACATACAATCTTATATTTTGACTAAGTGTCGAGATAGTGTCATTAGTAAACAAATGGAGGTTTGCTAACGGTCAATGGCAAAAACAGTTGATCAACTCAAACACATGATTGTCGGATGATTGTGTTCACGTCAGCACGGTCGTGTCACATAGGAGACATTCACGTCATCAATTTTCAGCCGAAATAACTACATGGGCAAATTATGAAAAGGTATATGACTCAAATGGCAAAATTGAAAGATTTTAGAACTGCATTGACATTAAATGTTAATTATCCATATTGCCGTTAGTTACCACGAGTGCCATCGAGTGGTGATCAAAATGAATTCATCTCGTGGAGCCGGAGGGTGTGTTGCTGTCGATTCGCATGATCAAACGGTCGTATCAAGTGCCCGTAACGGGACAGAAGATCAATTCCGTCCGAGTCGTTTTCCGAGAATTCTCCCCCCACACGACCCCTCTCCTTATCCACCACCCCAAACGGTATCTCTCGCAGCTCCGATTTTTCCACGGCCTCTCTCAACACCTCTCGTTCCCCTCCCAATATTTCCTATAATCCCCAAAACACCCACGCCATTCTCCCGCCATATCGACAAGAGGAAGGGCGTTTCCGTCATTCCTCGTTTCCAAAACGACAACGGTCCTCTTCGTACTTATAATCGCCCGCGACTCTTTGAACTCTCCGCCCAGAGCCTCTCGATTTCGTTCCTTCTCTCTTCGTCTTCGTCTTCTTCTTTCTTCTCCTTGTTCTGCTCCCTGATCAGCTCCAATGGCTCTGCAACTTTCTCTCTCTAACCCTCCCTCCCTCCGTTCCAACAGCGCTGGCAACTCCGCGCTCTCGATCGCTTCCTCCTCTTCTTCTTCCTTGTTTCTGTCTTCGCCGCCGCCGCCGAAGCCTTTGAAGAGCGTGAAGATCGCCGGTCCCGGCCGGGCTCCGGGGAGCGGAACCGGCGCGGTGAGGTGCAGCGTGGAGACGGCGGTTCCCGCGATCGGGCAGGTGACGGAGGTCGACAAGGACAGCTTCTGGCCCATCGTTAGGTCCGCCGGCGCCAAGACCGTCGTCCTCGATATGTACACCCAGTGGTAACGCTCTCTCTCTCTCTCTCTCCCACATAGTTCATCTTCTTCGCGAGTTAGATTATGCTTCTCTCGATCTCGTTTTCAGTATTGCTTGTGTGAATCGTCATCCATGGCATAGGAGAAGCCGTGGAAATTGATCTGTTGAACTTATGAACTTGTTGGAATGTATGAACTCGCTTGATCCCAAATCTAGATAAAATTTGTAATTCTTGGTCTTTGCCTGTTCATCGGCGGCCGTGGACGTAGGCCAACATTTCTAAGGGCGAATTTGCCGTCGAGGCTCTGTATTTCTCCGGCCGCTAGTCACCTGAGCATCAGTAGAACCCGCGCCCTTACTCCGAAGCTTTCCGGCCAATGGCCTCAGCATGTCGTATGCCCTCGGGAGTTCCTGCAATCCGTCGCTTGATTTACGTCGATATCACCGGAAAATTCTCGGGGTGGCCGAGTTTTCCTGGGAATTTTGCATCTTAGGCATGGCCTCAAAGATCGAACCGGGGACACCCAGTTTTCTATCGATTGTTAGGAGTGCGAAGATCTCTGTGTTCATCGAGCTTTCTTACGTTTGGCGGCAGGTGCGGGCCTTGCAAGGTGATGGCTCCGAAATTTCAGGAACTGTCCGAGAAGTACTCTGATGTTGTCTTCCTAAAGCTGGACTGCAACCGAGAAAACAAGGTAACGACCACTTTCACTTGCAGGATGGTTCTCGTTTAAATCTGTCTCGTCCACCTCTCCTGATTGTCGAAACATTGCCGGCAGCCTCTGGCGAAGGAGCTCGGCTTACGAGTAGTTCCTACTTTCAAGATCCTCAGGGACAACATTGTCGTAAAGGAAGTCACCGGGGCTAAATTCGACGATTTAGTGCTAGCGATCGAGACGGTCAGATCGAGCTGAATCCGCTCTGCCGACGAACTTCCATATACCGCGACGAACATCGCGACCTGAATAATTGCTGTATAATTGTGGTAACTCCACCTGTATCTATTTGTATCTATCGCCTGCGATCGGAGCTGAAGCTGAAATGAACTGAAGTGCGGCCTTTCTATCGATTTCCCCTTCTTTGGGCTGGACTTTCCGAGCAATGTTGCACTCGCCATTCTGCATTCGCAGGAACCGCCTATCTCTCGATCGCGGCGACACGCGACATCCTCGTTCACCCGATGTATGCAAAACTCGAAAGTTACTAGAATTGAAGAAGCTTAGAGAACCTTTCTGCCAATGATGTCTTCTGGCTCTTGGCAAACAATCTCTTGCTACTTCTCTACCCAGCTCAGTACACATGAACGTATGCATCATAGTGTACGATGTTGAAGGAATGGGTTAAAGATCATTTGACATGAACTAGCTTGCATGTCTTTTTTCCATTTAGGTGATTGGAGGTATTTTCAGAGGAAAAGTTCATTGGATGTCCTATATTTTAAGTAAAAAATTGCAATCTAATCATAAATCTCCCATTTGTTACTATTAAGTATTGAATTTATTGAGTTACATATTGGTAGGGGTGTGAACGGTTCGGTTTGGATTTTCATGATACCCGAATCGAACCGTAATACCCGAATCGAACCGTATAGGATGTGGGCATGTTTTGACCCGAATAGAAAGGTTTGATTCGGTCCGGATTTTGGGTTTCCTCCTCCTTTTTGTCTTCCCTTCGCACCCTCTGCCTCACGTGAGTCACTTATCTCTCTCTCTCTCTCTCTTTGGAATCATGGAATCGCGAGTGCTGTCACAGGCTGTCGCCTTCTCTGCCATCCCTTAGCTACGGAAGCTCTCGCGGGACAGTTGCTAATGGGGACCGTCAATGAGGGCGGGAACTTGATTTGGGGCAGGCAGCTTTGGCGAGCGGTATTGCTGGAGAGCTCGAAAGGGGCAGGGAAGAGATAAATTCTCCGGCCGCGCGTCGCCGCTTTGTCTTTGGCCGGAGGGGCCAACTCTGTCGAGTGAGGTCCGTTCCTCCGTTTTGACTCGACAAACTCGAGCTAGCGAGTTTCTGTTGACATTTTTTCTGGCTTATTACAGTGAAGTGAAGGGAAGAAGAAGAAGCCAAAAAAAAAAAAAAAAGGAAGGAGAAAATCCAAAATTCGGTCCGAACAAAACTGTGGAACTATCCAAATTGCTTTACTTATTACCCAAACCCGAACAGAACTGTCGAACTACCCAAATTGCTATACTAATTATCCAAACCGAATGAAACCCAATTCGGATCAAGTATTTTCGACATCCCTAATGGCTATTAGTATGGTGTATTGCTTAAGCGACGTTCTTAAAGATAATGACCAAAAAACAGACGCCGTTCATTTTTAGAAAAATATTTTAGCAATTGAGTGCATCAACTGAAAACTTTATGACTTATTTGCATCGAAAAGGGAAAAACCACTCGATTGCATTCCATAGATAGAACTTTGGGACCTCTAAGTTTGAATTTGCAATTTTTGAGCTTTCTTTGATGTCATTTGGTCCTTACAATCTAGGGAGTCAAAGCTCTTGAAAGGGTGTCGAATATACAATGCAAGTAAAAATTCGTAGGTGTATCACATGAAGATAACAACTTGAGTGGAGTAAATCGAACTGCTCTTGTAGAGGATAGTCCCTCTATGTCCATGTGAACTTTGGATAGAAAAATTCTTATGTGATTCCGATGCACGTGAGCCCAATTCATATGCATCGGCATCTTACAAAAATGCCCAATCTCTCTCTTTCTGCTTTTTTTTTTTTTTTTTTTTTTTTGACATTTTTGGCGCGCCATAATACCCAACTTGGAGGCAGATAATAAATGCAAGAAATGGTTGTATGGTCAGTTTCGCCTTCGCACGAGGAAACGAACTCAAGCGTGGGATCGCGCTCGCACGTGACAAAGGATCGAGCAGGCGGAAACGATCAAAACGACACGCGCGCCCGCACACGCCTCCCCCCACCCGCCTCGGTTTCATCGACGCTCTCCGTCGCCTTCTCCCCACCCTCTCCGCCTTCCAACTCTGCAGACGGACTCCCCGAATCACAGTCTCTCTCTCTCTCTCTCTCTCTCCGCCTATGCAAACTGAAGTTTCTGAGCCGAACCCACCATTCCATTCCGCTCCCTCCTCGTGATTCGCGTTGAAAGGAGCTGCCTTTTTCCCATCCAGCGGGGGGAAGCCATCCATCCATCCATCAATGGCGTCGTCTCTCTCCACCACTGCCTCGACCCTCGCTAAAGCCTCCACCTCCCGCCTGCCTCGCTCCTCCCCCGACGCCCCGCGCGCTCTCTCCTTCCGCCTCTCCTCCCCTAAGCCCAAGCTCCGATTCTTCGCCCGGGTGAGTACAATTCTTGTCGCTGCTACTTTTCTTTTGTTCTTGGGTTGGGGGGTCTGCTGTTGGGTCGTTTCTGAAGAGTCGGAGGGGAGCTCTTGGTTGTGCGTGTTGTTGTTGATTTCGAGCTTCGCCGCGAGTCGTTGGGCCGCGGAAGCAATTTGCATGAATTGTAAGCTGGTGATCCTTTTTGTGCGTGTGTGATTCCTTGCTTTGGTGCCTGCGAATTGGTGGCCAGAACGTTTGTTCTCGAGCCGCTGGCCTGATTTCCTCGAGTTCTTGCTTGTCGGGTATTGATCACAATCACAGTGCATTGCGGAAGCAAATGACGGGAAGGGTGGTGAGCTTTTTTGAGAGTGAGAAATGTGCTCCTGGTTAGTTGTCTGAGCTGATTCTAGGTAAAGAAGGACCTTTGTTTCCTCTTATGGAGTTGCAGAAGTCCAAGGCAACATGTTCCATTTTTTTTTTTCACGACTTATCCTCGTATGGCCCAGCTTCATAGCTGCTGCATGTGCAGTTTTGTCTGATACAATGAAATGATAACTCCTCGGGGACACTCTTTTCCCTCCTGGAACTATTGTAAAATGATAAGGTAGTGTCGATTGTCCAACCCTTGTTTTCTAGCTCTCAAGGAAGTTTTTACTCGGTAAATCTATTGTTCGATTATTCCAGGTTCATGTGTCGCAACAAATTTTGCTGGATTGACTTTCGATAGATTCTATGCCGAACCTTTTATGCTGCACGAGATTTTGGTGCTGCGGTGAATAAATTATGGGGTTTTGATACTATTGGAAAGCTGGTAATTGTACTTTTGAGAAAGGTTGGACTCATTGAGTTCCAAAGAATTTTTAAAGAAATTCTTATTCGAGAAGTGAGCTGGAAAATGAATTCTTGATGGAGCACCTTTTACTGCATATATGGTGACTCACATTTCCTCACAAGTCACGGTGGTTGTGGTTTTAATTGTTCCGGTCTGTTCTAATACTTATTAATCTGTACTTTCAGAATAATAGAACAACATATGGATGGGCTATATTTTACTCCATTGTGGTTATTCTTCCAACCGCCCTAGTGATTGGTGGGTTACAAGTTAAAGGTATCACCCGCATGCAAAATTAACTGGACATAAATGTGGGTGATGTCCATCCACAGATTAGAAGGGTGGCTGGAGGGAGTGGATTGGATAGTGAAAATGGTCTTGTTCTCAGATTGTGTTGGAAATGGTACTTTTAGGATTCATTGCAAATTGATGCCCTCAATTGTTAGGGAAGTTGCAATGTGTCTCCCATCCTTTGATTTAGCAATTAGCTCCTACCCTCCTTAGCTTGACCATTCTAGGACTCCAAACTAATCGTGTGAGGTCAGTAGTAAACCAATGACATGCTCTAATTTGCAGTTGGCAACTAAATCCTCGATAATCTGGTTACGAGCTACTAGATCTGAGAAAATAGATGCGGTATTGGTAGTTGTCGGTTGGGGTTGTATATGTTAAAATGGGAGAAAAGCAGTAGCTGTCTTGGCCACACTATTTTCGAGGTCTACTTGCAATAGAGTGAAAAAGCGCCACCTGCAAAAGTTAAGCAATGTGGGGCGTATTGGAGTTAACTCATGGATTTTTAGTCAATCCAATTATTTCTGCATGTATCTTTTCTTCTGCAGCAGGAGCTCTGTTTCATGTTATTGGCTTTCAGGTGAAGGCGGACGATCTGAATTGTATCTCCTAGGGCTTGTCAAAACAAATACCATAAAGAAGCTTGAGTTTAACTTTGCACTTGCACATGGCAGAATTTCTTGTGCATGTTTTTCACGAGTTTTAAGGATAGAATCTTTAGCTGACTGCTACCAAAAAGTTGCCACTTGTTCAGTCGTCAAAGGAGATTGGCATTGCATGCCATTTTTCTTGGTATTGCAACGTTAATTAAGAGATAGTCGAATAACCAAAAAGAAAATACTGATGATGTACTCCGGTTAGTGGCTAGATATTCAATGTGAGATTCTCTCTCTCTCTCTCTCTCTCTCTCATATTTGTGTGTCATTCCTTCTCTCTTTCTATATACCAATTCACGCTGAAGAACACATAATTGTGAGGTATGGTGGTCTAAAGTTGATGCTTTCATGGCAGGGGTTGCATCATACCTCAAGGAGCTCAGTGGTGGTGAAGGCCCAATCAAAGGAGGTAAGGTACTTCCAGCAGTTCTTTTTAGAGGAACTATTTTCAAATTTGCGCTCCTTCATGGACATGCTTCTGGGGTCATCTATTGCCTTAAAGGTTGCCGTTGATGGATCCTCAAATGCTGCTGATATGCCTCCATCAAAACCTGCAGTACCAGCCTCAGAAACAAGGGACGCTCAGCCACCTGTTGATCCCTCTTCTGCAAGTTTGGCTACCGAGGAGTCAATCTCAGAATTTATCTCTCAAGTTTCAAATCTAGTCAAGTGCGTGAACTTTTTCTTTATAGTTCTGTACATCGTCTTTTCCAGGGCTCGCTTGTCGTAAATTGTGAATTGCATCTGTTTTATACATATCTGCAGGCTTGTTGATTCTAGAGATATCGTGGAGCTGCAGCTAAAGCAGCTTGACTGCGAACTAACTATTCGCAAGAAAGAGGCCTTGCCTCAACCGCCAGCTCCACCTATGATGTTCCATGCGCCCTCTCCTGTTATAGGCCCACCTGCCCCAGTTGCACCTGCCTCTGCACCTGCCACAGTTGCACCTGTTGCTCCCAGGCCACCACCTCCAAAGGCTAGCAAGCCGGCTGAATCATCGCTTCCACCTCTTAAATGTCCCATGGCAGGAACATTCTATCGAAGTCCTGGACCAAGCGAACCCCCATTTGTAAAGGTTTGTTATCTCTTACTGTGGCCCTACTGAGATTGAAATGGCTGATGCTAAGTGACTTTTAGACCTTTCCCATTTATGCCCGGATTGTTTTTCTATTGTTTCAAATGATTTGACTTTTCTTTCAGAAAGGAGACAAAGTACAGAAAGGACAGGTTGTATGCATTATCGAGGCCATGAAATTGATGAATGAAATTGAAGTAAGTGGTCTTTTAGTTTATAATGTGCAATCATTCTTTACATTTCAGCTATGGTCTTTTGTCATGATCCGCCCCACAAGATGCATCAGCTCGCATTAAATAGGGCTCCCGGTCCTCTTATGGGCTTGTGGTCATCCTACAGATTGTTGGTTGTAGAGAGAATTCACTGCTAACTTTGCAATAAATTGTTGCTTTTATTTATCTTGAAGGCTGATCAATCGGGAACTATTGTCGATGTTCTTGCGGAAGATGGCAAACCAGTCAGCATTGACATGGTGAGTTCGATAGGCTGATTGACAGAAGTTCAACTACCGGTTATCATGTTATTCTTGTACATACTAACCTAACGATTTTCGGTGTCTTTGCAGCCACTTTTTATCATCCAACCATAAACCTTTGATCTTGAGGAGGCAAAAGCACGACTCAGTGGGACGTCAAAGAAGAGTAATTTTCTTGGTACTGTGGTGACATGCGGCATTGATTGATTTGAGTTGGGATATTTTGAAAGTTGAGTTGATAGGTAGAGAAGTAAAGATGGTTTGCTCGTTATTCCTTTCAATACTGCGACATTGCTGGGATGACATACACGAATAAACTTTTGTCTATTGGCATCAATTCTATTATGTACAAGCAGTGGAGTGCTATGTGGACAACAATGGCTGATTCGGCGATCTATCAACTTAGTGAATGCAGTTATTTATGTGCTTGGGTTAGATATGTTATGTTGCTCGAGTTGTAGAGTCTCGCCCGTAGGGGGAAAACCTGCGTATCGACAACTGGTTACTGGGTATATGTTATGGTTAGCAGATGTTGTCGGGCATTGTTTAGGGCTAGCAAGGACTGCCTTTGTTTGGCTTTTCTGCCGGCCTCGCTGAAGGAGGAGCGATGTTGCCTCTATCCAGTGATATGAGGGTGAGTTTAGTCCCGCTCCTTGGTTTCATGCCGAGAGCTAGTTGACAATGGGAATGGGAATGGGAATGGGAATGACTTTAGGTGGGATATGGTCGGCTCGTCCCGGCCTTGTGCCCTCGCCTTGCCCTCGTTTGCCTACCATCTATACATAAATTTCTTGTCCTGTTACCCATGAGCCGGCCGGCTAACCGTGTGATTACCCAAACATGCGAGGGTTGATTGCATTTTATGTATCTAAATCTAGTGTGCCATTTAATCTTTCACTGGCTTGGTTTTCTTCTTCTTGAAATGTTAAATTTTGTTTAGTGACTTCGATTTTGATATTTTGCCTTTTGCGAATCTTACTGCCCGAGCACTTTGGAAATTTTTTTTTTTGGGGGGGTTAAGTACAGATCTAATCCTCTTAGTCTTAGCGCTTCTGCAATTTGGTTATCTAGCTTTTATTTACTGTGATCAAGTCCCACTAACCTTTCGGATTTGTGCAATTTAATCCTTTGAGTTTTGTTTTGTGCAATCAAATCCCCTTAGTTATTTGATTTGTGCAATCAAGTGTTTTGTTTGTCCACTATAACTTTTCGGATTTCTCTTTTATTGTTTTCCCTATTGTTTTCTGCTCGTTTGGCGTAAAATTAATATCATGTGTTATTTTTTGTCGCATGAGCAATGCCACGTTTTTATTAGTTTGATGGTTTAGTTAGAGCGGTTGATCGAAGGATTTGATTGCACAAATTGAGAAATTACAGGACGTGATATAGCTCAAAATAAACTTAGAAGTCCAAACCGCATAAATTCGAAAAGTTGGAGGACATTGAACAAAATAAAATTATGATCAAATTGCATGAACATAAAGGACTAAATAAGTGCTTTAAAGACGTACTTTACTCTTTCCTTAATCGTATGCACGTCGACACGTATATTTACTTATAATTATACGTAAAATGTTTTGTAATTAAAATAGCATTTAAATTTTAAATGGAAATATAACTTTGGACTTTTTAAATAAGTTTATGTAAACGAGGATTGGTTGGCTTGCTTATGATCGATTTAGTGTCGTGCAGTATGACACCAAGGCTCCATTTATTTTGCGAAAAATGAATAATTTGAAAAATATATATTTTTAAAATGATCGATTTCATCACTCGTAAAAATGAATGAATAAAAAAAAAACTTCACCATTCACAAAATATTGAGATATAAATTGTTGTTCATAATGAAAATATTTTTTAATGGCTAATTATCTCAAGTAATATAAGCGATTATTTTCAGAAAAATATTTTTTAAATAATTCATTTTTTTTTTAAGCAAATGGAGCTTAAATCGATTGCTTTTGTGCCCACTTTCAGATTTGCAGCGAGCCTCCTCTTATGCGAAAAAAATAGTAGGAAGGGGTGTGTGCGGATGCATTTATTTTGATTGTTATTATAAGGTCTCATATTCATTATAGGAATGCTCGATTTTTAATCATAGGGTCACGAGAATTTGAAGATACATGGTTAACGATTTCGTCCTTGTAATTTGATCAACATCTCTTCGAAAATTCGGTTGAGAAAAGGGCACTGAAAAATTATCCAAAAAGTCGTAAATCTATTGCTCTTTTGTCACTTCAATCCTAATAATTTTAATTGTGCTAATTGAGTCGTTTTGTCAATTGAGTTCATTCGGTCAATTTTGGCAAAATATCGCTGACGTGGAGACAACGGTTATCCTATGTGACCATATGGCGTTTACATGGATAATTTTTAATAATTTAATATTTTTCTTTTCTTTTTTTTCTTCCCTTCTTCGTCTAGCCAATCACTGAGCCTTGGCATTGACCAACAACCTGCTAGAGGCGAACGCCAATGAGGTCCTCATTGGCCTTGGGTAACCGTCGCACGCCTTTGGCGAGGCTCGCCCTCGTCGACCATTGGTAAGGTCGACCTCGCTAGCTTGGCGATGGCGAGCCTTGCCCACCCTTGGCAAGGGTTGAGCCTTGCCAAGGGCAAGCAAGGCGCCACCAACGAGGGCAAGCTTTGCTAGAGGTCGGCAAAGTTGACCTGGCGACTGGCTAGAGGAAGAATGCAAGAGAAGAGAAAATAAATAAATAAGTTGAATTTTTTTTTAATAATACACGTCAGTACTGGATGTGCCATGTAGAACGGTTAGCCCACGTTAGCGATAATCAGCTAAAATTAGCTGGATGGATTGAATATGTGAAAAGGTTTAAAACTCAGTTGACACAATTAAAATTAAAATTATTAGGATTGAATTAGCAAAAATACAATAGGCTTATACAATTTTCCCTGCATGATGGACACTTGATTTTATTCCCTAGCTCAAAATCAAGGAGGGCAAACCCCCTAGGAACGACATTATTGGTTGAGGCGCCGGAGGATTTCTACGGGTCATCTGTCCAAATCGTATCGATCGCACATAAGCTACTTTGGATTAGGTAATTAGACTTAATCGATTTACGGAGCTTGCAGAGTAATTTTTACAAGTTTCAAGTAATTGGGTCGCCATGTCTGTGCCCTGAATTAAAAAAAAGGGGGTTAATACTAAGAAAAACCCCAAATTGGTACACTTGTAATAAATTTATCCCAAACTATTTTTTTGACCACGAAAAATCCCAAATTGATACATCTGTGATAAATTTATTTCAAACTGGTACACTTATAATAAATTTGCCCTCCATCAGTTTTCATTAAATTTTACCGTCAAATTGCTGAGTTTGATTACACATGACAGTTGATAGGGTGTATCAGTTTGGGATATTACCCTCCGTTTGTCTCAGGTGTGCCAGTTTGGAATTTTTTGTGGTATTAATCCAATTTAAGAAAAATTAACGGAGGGTAAATTTGTCATATGTATAATTGTCATAAATGTACCAGTTTGAAATTTTTTGTGGTAAAAAAAATAATTTGTCGTAAATTTGTCAGTTGTATACCAGTTTTGGATTTTTCGTGGTCAAAAAAATAGTTTGAGGTAAATTCGTCACAAACGTATCAGTTTGGGATTTTTCGTGGTATTAACCCTTAAAAAAAAAAACTAACAACGACAATCCTTTGGCCGAGCGGCTTAGTTAAATCCCCCTCAGGAGGTTACTTACTACTAACTACTAAGTTAAAAAAAGGAAGCGCGTAGGGCGCAGACCCCACGTGATCGCGCGAAGGATTCGCAACCGTCGACCCGCTCCCCATCTTTTCAACTGTTTCCGAACCCCCTCCACTCCAACCAGAGAAAAAAAAAAAAGTTAAAAAAAAAACTAAAAAAAAGAAAGACAAATCATCCTTTTTCTTCGCTGCTAATTTATTTAAATTCCAAGAAAAACAAAAATTGAAGCGCCTCGCCGGGAAACTCCATTTTCAACGGAACCCATCCCCTCTCTCTCTCTCTCTCTCTCCTCCGTAAACGAAGATGGATGGCCACCGCCACCGCCTCCGCCTCCTCCTTACCCTCGTGGCCCTCCTCGCCGCGCTCGCCGCGCCCTCGGAGGCCGCCGACACGATCTACGATTACCTCCGGCGCTACGGCCTCCCCATCGGCCTCCTCCCCAAGGGCATCACCGACTACTCCATCGACCCCGCCACCGGCCAGTTCCAGGTCGGCCTGGCGCGGCCCTGCAACGCCAGGTTCGAGAACGAGGTCCACTACGACCTCAACGTCACCGGCACTTTCCAGTTCGGTGAGATCGGCGGGCTGTCCGGCGTCTCCGCCCAGGATCTCTTCCTCTGGTTCCCCGTCAAGGGCATCCGCGTCGACGTCCCCAGCTCCGGCGTCATCCACTTCGACGTCGGCGTCGTCGACAAGCAGTTCTCCCTCTCCCTCTTCGAGTCCCCTCCCGATTGCACCGCCGCTGAGCCAGACGGCGACGATCCTGATCATCCCGATCGCAATGATCCCCAGCTCTCTCTGCATGTCCAGGTTTGAATTGCCTCTGTCTTTCGCTTCACTGTAATAGTCTTAATTTCTGGGAAATTGGGATGATCAGTGTTGCTAATCATTTTTGCACAATTCGATACGCTAGTCAGGCCGCATTTCTCGATTTCTGCATATGTATTTAGATGGATGCCGGAATTGCTTCCCTTTCTTCGTCCGGTGAGGCGACCGCTTATGCCCTTCTGCTTGTCCGAGCTTATGATTCTGTGTTACAAGATATGATTTTGGGACCTAAGGTAGTCCGTTGTGCTGTTCTCTTTGGTTAATTTGGATGATTGATCCTAGTCGTTCTCGTCGAGTTTTGTATTTGGATTCATAACCTCGGACTTTGTTAGAGGTGTGCTGGTGTTCTTTGGGCATTATAGGTTTCTAAGTGGTTGCGTGGTGCTGCCCGTATGTGGTTTCGCACATTCGCTATAACTCTCTGGTAGCCTGATCAGCGCATTGCGTTTCTTGCTCCGAAACATGGTGAATCTTGTCATAAAACTCTCTACAATTCTGTGTCTTGGGATTTGCCCTTGGTGATTACGCAGTTTCAAAAGCAGATTAGTATCTGCTCTCATTGATTACTCCTTGGCAGCATATCGAAGGCCACTTGAAATGCATGCGCCACATCGTATATTTGGCTGTCTAAGCATCTTCCTCTTTAGATCAGCCCTCAAACCAGCCTTGGAATGAGCCAATGCCTGGCGGGTCCTACTACAAAGAATAAATCTTTAGGCTTCACACCCAAAGCTTCCTAAGCGTCCCACCGAGGTTTTCTTAAGCATCACACCTGATAGAAGAATTGCATCTCAAGATCCTAAAGCAAAGAATTGTCAAATTAAAATAATAATCAACTCACCCGAAAGAAAGAATTACAACGATATATATGGACTCTCTAAAGTACTTCTCCAAGTCAAAATAGGAGACCTAATAAATTCCAATAAAACAAGGAAAAAGAAACATTAAATCCAATCTCAAATAAAATCCTGTTAGACTCCAGTCACTTAAGAAGACTCTTGATTAATTAAAAAGAATAAATAGCAAATCTTCATTTGGTGTGCCTTTTGTAAGTCTTCAAAGGTTGTCGCTATTGTTCTCCATCAAGTGTGAGTTGTAGCATTTTTTAAAAACAAAAGTGTGAACTGTGAATGAATTCGTAATTCTATGTTATAGAAAGATAGCGTCTTATGAATTTTTACCTGAGAATTGTTTTCACTGTCGAATTGCTTGGCATGAAATGTGTAATGGCTTGAGCACTTCCATTGAAATCACCTTTGACCATGGAGATTTGGTCCTTGGGTTTCGGTGTTCTTTTTATGATATCTATGTTTGTCATGTTCTATATAGATTCTTGTCTATCATTTTGAAAGAGCTTGCTGATTTTGTAGGATTAGGTACCCCCAAGTGTGTAAACTTCACCTTGTTTGATGCATTACTAGTCTACATAGTTCTATATGTCACTTTTAGGTGTTAACTTTGTTGTCCCATTGCCTTTTACTATGTTTTTCGATAAGGTGGTGGTAATGAATTAATATGTTTCTTCTTCTGGTTTTGTCAGGAGAACGTATTAAAGGCCGTCTCATAGGTGGTGACGAGAAGATGAGGAACAATATATGATAGCTCAGTTGCTTGTGGACCCGAGTCTGTAAGAAGTCTGCTTTGGTAGGTCTATGCTTTTGATATACATGTGCTTAGTGCTTTCATGTAGACTTTGGGGCCGAAATCTATCTTTAAAGGAGGAATGGTGGCAATGTTTGCAAAGAGGAGAGAGAATGGAGTATGTGAAAATGAGGAGGAGATGGGTTCTGGCAATCTGGTGGTCTGGTCATTTCGTTTCAGCTTTAATAAAGATTTCTGGGCGTAGCCTCTGTATCTGTGATTAAACAGACAGGACAATATTGTTCTCGTGTCATCTGTATATGGGGAGAACTGTTGGTTCATTATAATTATCCACTAATATATGGTTTAGATTGGTTTGTATGGAAGAAGCGGCTGCAATGTATCTTTTGGGCTGTGACTGCTGTCTGGTATCATGCAATCATAGAGTTCTGTTAGCTACAGATATATCATTGTGATTTAAAGATTTTACCCAAAAAAAAGGTCTGATTCAAAGAAAAAAAGGGCAGGAGGAGGAGGAGGAGAAGAAGCTACAGAACAGATGTATCGACGGTTGCTGCTCAAATCCTCCAGCAGGAAATCTATACGTTCATAATTCTGAGGAATCTTCGCCATGTGAAGATCTGGGTAAGTTTGTAGTTCAAATTGAAATGCAAAAGACGGTAACTGTTTTTCTTTTTACTACTATGGGCTTCTAGAGATTTAATGCTCGTTTTGTGGCAATGACTGGTCTAGTTCCTGCAAATCCAGTGACTAAAAAGGATTGGAATACGAGTGGTCAGATTAGACACCTCATTCAAACAATCGACCATTGTGGAAGGAAGAGAATTAAAAGTTATCGTCTGCTTGTAGCTGCATGGATTGATACTACTACCCGAATCGTTCTGTGAACCGGGGTGTGCGAGGTCGAATCTGTGCAGTCCATCCTGTGTTCCGTCTTTATTGACCTCGCAAAGTCCATCCTCGGATATTGCCATAGCATTGTCAAATCAAATGAAACTTGAAACCAACATGTACTTGTTTGGTTGGGGCAAATGGAATGCAGTCCAATGCCAAAACTGGATTTGCTTCATCTGATAGATATAGCAGACAATCTCACCCACGATTCTTGCTTACACCTTCACTGAGCTCAGATCATCTGCTGCTTCATCAGACATGATGTGATGCAGTTCATGGGATGAGAATAGGTTGGAGTGGAGCTTTCATGAACCTAAGCCTATTTGTTAGAAGTTCTTGGACCGTTGAGAGACTCGTTACAAAGATTATAATAGCATTCTGATTTTAGCAGCTCTGAAAAGTGATATATATACTGAACCGGGCAATCGATAAATTTCTAATTTGCGAGTCCGAAATCGCTCTTTACTATTTGAAGATAGCATGATGGATCGTTGTTTCTTAAGAAGATAGTAGTGTGATTCCAATTGAGAGAGTTTTGATGTCTTTCATTCGTTTGCACACCCTACACAAAAAACTAACGTATAAATACTTAACATGTAAAAGCACCATAATTCCGTTATGGGTTAAGCACATATTTTAAACCGTCAAATTGATTAATAGCGTGGCATTGCTTATGCAACAGAAAATAAGTGATGCTAATATGGCGCCAAATAGGTAGAAATTAAACGGGAAAATAAGAAAAAATTTAATTTGACAATATTAGTTACAATGATAGACAAAGCACTTCGTTACACAAATCAAGAAATTTGGGGAATTCGATGGCACAAAATAAAATTTAGAGGACTAAAGTACACAAGGCCAAAATGTTAGAGGATTTAATTTCACAAAATGAAAATCAAAGGATCAAATTGCCCAAAAGCTAAAACTTAGAAAACTTAATCTGTCTTTGACCCTTATTTTAAGGTTCTTCAAATTTTGGTGTCAAATTCAATAACTTTTGAGTTTTCTAACACATTAAGGGTGCAAATGATAAAATTCTGTTTTAAAAATCAATTTCTTGATTTCTGAAAAGAAATAGATTTTTCTATTTTTGAGTAGAGAAATACATTTGATAACAACACAAAATTGTTGTTCCTAAAATAAAAATTCATTTGATGACAGAATAAAATTTTTATTTCCCTAACAGCATCGACGATGGCAGCAAGTGAATGGCAGTAGCGAACGGAGGCAGCGGGAGGCGACTGGTGATGGAGGGCCGGTCGGAGGCGACCAGTGGAGGAAAGGGAGGAGGCAGAGAGTCAGGAGAAAGAAGAGAGTGAGTCGTGAAGAGAAAGAGAAAAGAGTTTTTAACTTATGATTTATGTTTCAGAAATAAAGAAGTAGAAAATTTTAATTTCTTATTTTTGTTCTAAATCTATTTCTAAAATAGAAAATTATTCTAAAAATAGAAAAATGAAATTGCGTTACCAAACGGATTTTTATTCTAAATATGTTTCAAACCTATTTTTAGAGTATAAAATATGTTCTAGAAATTTTATCATGCAAGCCCTAAACAATCCAACCATCTTTGCGTGGGGATTGCCAAGAGGCAACTCAATTTCCAACTCATCACTATATTCAATTGGATTTATTTTCATTCAAAAGCTTAAATCAATAAATTATGATCCAGCTAGGAATATTATTAATTACTACGCATCACGCCAATTATTCGATGTGGCGTGTATCTCAACAATCTATAGAATGAGAAGAGTTTCCTTATTTATGGCCGTATAATGTAAAACAAATTCGGACGCAATGGTTTCAAGTAGCAAAGTGAGGTTTACATCCAAGTGAAAGTGTTTTCTTTGCGACATGTAAGCGTGAAGACGTAAGTGTTTCAAGACGTGAGGTAATTCTCTGTGAGATTAAATAGGTTTGGATGTAATCTAGGTTGTAGAAATACTCAAGCGTGTGAACAATTGAAAGTACGTAATTTTTCGATTGATTAGTGAATTATTTTGTTAGCGACTCTCCTCATAGAGCGAATATTGATACTCAAATTGAATTACTTAAATTTCGGTGTTGTTTTTTTTTTTTTAACCGTTTCTTCTTTATTTCTCTGGTGATTTCGCATTAATTTGATTTTCGTTTTATTTTACAAAACATTATAAGCTGTCGAATGGTGAATTTACCCGGCAATGAAAATTATCTCGAATATTGTTGGGTGGTTAATCTCATTACAGTCTCTTAGATTTTGGAGAAGGCATCGTTCGCCACCGCAAACACAAAGCACCGAGACATTTCCTTAGCACAGAACCAGCTGAATTCCGACCCAAGAAAAGGAGATCAAGCACACACCTCTCCCTACGTCTCTCTCTCTCTCTCTCTCTCTCTCTCGCATAAGAATTGGCACTCGGTTGGAAGGCTTGATTGAGCTTGCTGAGAGCGAGAGACATGGCGATCAAAGCACCGCCCATCACCGGGTTAAGCATGGCTTCGCTGCGTCCTGCTTCTTCGTCTTCCAGTAACAAGCCGTGCGCGCTCAGTGTGCCCCAACTCAAGTCCTCTTTCCGCGGCAACCATGGAGGTAACCCCTTTTCATTTCTTACCTCGTGCCTCTCTGGGTCTCTCTCAATTTCGAATCTTGATTGAGTTTTGAGTCTCTCCATTTCGCTTCCTTTAAGAATGCAAGAGAAGGAGAAGAGAGCGTTTCGTACTTGTTTTTATTTTTATTTTTTTTTCTAACGTATGTTAGTTTAGTTGTGCAATCGGCGGGTCGCTTTCACTGTCATGGGACTTTGTCTGATCTTATGAATTTTGCCTTCTCTGCTTCATTTTGTTTCATTATACTTGTGATGGGGTGAACAGCCTGCTTGATTGTTGAGATATTCATGCCGAGATTGTAATGGCCAAATTGCAGCGCTCAGGACCACTGGGGTGAGAGCTGCCTTTTCCAACAGGTTAAGATGTAATGGCCATGGTGGAGGCACCCTCGGTGCCAGCATGAATATTTTCGATCGATTCGCTAGAGTCATAAGGGTAAAATGCTCATTGCACTCTTGTTGTTCTGATGTCCAGTTGCTTGTTGAATTGAAGTGTATTTTTTTTCTTCTTTTTTTGGGTGATGTCTAGTCATATGCGAATGCCATCATCAGTTCGTTTGAGGACCCCGAGAAGATCTTGGAACAAGCTGTGCTTGAGATGAATGATGATTTGACCAAAATGCGTCAAGCCACTGCTCAGGTATGTCCATTCGACTTACATATTAGTAGAGTGCTATTTTTCACATGGTCTACCAATGACCAGAGTCTATGAACGTGTTTAGTTACTCAATATATGCATGCTTTTTTGACAGGAAGTATGTCTGGTCTAGTTGATTATGCAGTATTATAGGGAACATGGATGGTTAATAAAAGGTACATTTAATTACTGAAATCTTACCAAAGGTTTTGCTCTTTCATGAAGGTCTTGGCATCTCAAAAGCAATTAGAAAACAAATATAAAACGGCACGGCAAGCTTCTGATGAATGGTGAAGTTTTTCTTCCCGGCCTTGCTCTATCATCTATGAGGTTCTTTGAAGCTTTGCTTTTAAAAGAAGCTCTGTCTTCTTAGATGGTTTTATCATTGTGCTTCATTGGATGATAGGTACAGAAGAGCACAGCTGGCTCTTTCAAAAGGCGATGAGGACCTTGCTCGAGAAGCTCTTAAACGCAGAAAGGCTTATGCTGTAAGTTCTTTCGGTCGTAGTGGAATTAGGTTTAACGAAATCATGAATGGGTAGTTGCATTGTAGAGTTTCTGTAGCTATACAAGCTGAAATTACAGCTATGGCTAATTTTCATCGCTCCAGATGGTTGGGGTGACAGATCTTAATGTGTTCGTATCCTATTGGCAATTTTATGGAGAAAAAAAGGGGGAAAGATCATGCTCGAAATAAATTTGACATAGCCTTGATTTTTTCTTTTGTATTGTGTCATAGGATAATGCAGGTGCGCTGAGAGCTCAGCTTGATCAGCAGAAGACTGTTGTGGATAATCTTGTCTCAAATACACGGGTGAGTTATGCTGTTGCACTCTACAATAACTCGTCCCATCACAAAGTGCTTGTAGCAAGTTTTAGAACTGCTTAAGCTGGCACACACAGATGCTAGTAGAACTTTCTCAGCTTTGTTGTCCAAATCTTTGTCCACTCCATCAGCCTTATGAATTTGCAACAGAGAGGGTGTATCTTGTCCTTTTGCTTAAGTATTGTCTTTTAATCTATATGCTTGAAAATTAAGGCACTACTTTAATATGGGGCTCACCTAGCCATGGCATTGCCTTATGTTGAGTCTTTCACACAACTCAAGGTTTTCGTTGGTTTTCTACCGTGTTAGTTTTCTCTAGTCAGGAAAAAGACTTCTTTTGTGCAATCCCCCTTAATTTGCTTCTGTGCAGGATTAAGACTTCTTTTATGCCCTAATAGAGTTGCTGGTCTTTTACTTGTTTCTTAAATTGGTCTCAAGTTGGCCTCTGTTATTTTGTCCATCAGAATGGATTCACCAAGATCGTGTCGGAAAGGTCTTTATTTCAAGTTTCCTAATTGCTTTTCTCACCACCAACTTGTCCAGCTATGCTGAGTTTAATCAGCAAATGCTTATTCATCCTGTTGCTTTATATGTTTTGTGCTCTTAGTCTATATCATAGGTTAATTAAGTTAGTTTTTCTAATTTTCTTCATATCAGCTTCTGGAAAGCAAGATCCAGGAGGCAAGGTCAAAGAAAGACACCCTTAGAGCACGTGCACAGTCAGCGAAGTTTGTCTCTTCTCTCGCTCCCACTACTTTAGTATTATCTCCCCACTTTATAGAATGAACAACGATGCTTTTGGTCAAACTGCAGGACTGCAACGAGAATGAGTGAGATGCTGGGAAATGTGAACACAAGCAGTGCTCTTTCGGCTTTTGAAAAGATGGAGGAAAAAGGTAGCCTTTTGGGTTGTTTGAATGCCTCTCTTATGCACTGCTGCTAATATGAGTCTTGTTTTACAGCCAAAAGAATCTTGTCCATCTTCTGCTGGAATTTAACTGGAATGCGTCTATGTTCGGCTCTTTTCCAACTGTTGCATTTGATAAAGCACCTATTTTGGAATTACCCTCTAATAATCAATAGACTCTTTCTTGTCAAAGTCTCTGAGTCAATAATGAAAATGAATGTGAGTCTTATTGGCCTGCTGTGAAACACCTAATGATTCTCAACACTCTGCAGTTGGTGCATGATGTCCAAATACTGTAGATTCCAGAACAAGTACTGAAATTTGGCATCCATTAGTTCGCATATAGACCTATTCTACTGCTATGCGTTAGAATTTACTTCTGATAAACTAAAAAGCATGAGAACCATTAGAAATTAGAATACTTTGAACTCATTTTAACCTTTCTGAAACCATTTCCTGGGATGTACAATTGAGGGGTAAAAAGTTGGTTGTATAACTTTCAAACTGTGGTAGCTGGAGATCTTGCAGACTTTGGAATTGGAAGTAGGTAGAAATCACACGTGTTTTAGTAGAACACAATTCTTCAAATCAGTTCTCTTTTTCTTTTTTTGTTTATGCTTTTCTGGGTCTTGTCAATTCCATATGAGGTGTTCTTAACATATGGAGGACCTGCTTTACTTGAATGCGACATATGACGACGTGAAATACATGGCTATTATTGTTGTAGACTTGCTCCTTTTCTCTCTTTGGTTGGCAATGTGGCATACATGGATGTTTTGTTGGTGATATTGCTTGGCGGGTATCAGAGGAAGAACATGGAGCTCCAATTATCATCATAATCTAATTTATCATAGCATTGGTCAATAGGTTGACTGGTTTCTCATTGTGACAGTGTTGGCAATGGAGTCTCAAGCAGATGCACTTAATCAATTAACAAGTGATGATCTTGAAGGAAAGGTAGCATTTCTTTCCTGCTCTATTCTTTCCTTTTATTTTTCCTAGACAATCAAAATTTTCGCAAGTCAATAGATGAAATTTGTAATGGATAACGAAACAGTAAATGAATATAGAATTGGAAATGATCAATGCGCTGCTTGATGTTTTAGTTTCTTAGGTCCAGGTTTACAGCGTTATGCTGATATTCCCTCTTTAAAAGCTCTTTTTGGGCTGATGCAATGACTTGAATCTTCTCCAAAGTAGTGAATGATACTAAAATGGATTAATAAGAGAAACAATCAAGTAAAGCAAAGAACTGTTCACATTTTCTTGAATCAATCAAAAAGTGTTATCTGAACACATTACGAAAGGCAGATTTGGATTTTCTTTTCAGTTTGTACTTTTTGGAAACTCAATCGTAATGTCAGGGAATGGTAGTCTTTTAGAAATTAGAATGCTTGCTCTGCTCGAGGCACCAAAATTATGTTAAGCATATATTTGAGATTCTGATCTAAAACTAAGGCATAATTATCATATGCAGTAGTAGTGCCATAAAGTACAAGGAGAAGTACATCTCTTTGTACCATGAAAGACGAAGTAATGCTAGAGTTGTATGATGTGAAGAGACACAATACATAACTGCATTGCAGACATTGTGTATCTGAATAACAAGTCTTATCACGGGACTCATGTGTTCACCCTTGATCCACGATTCAAGGTTGAGATAGTTGAACTCAGTGGTGTGTCTTTCAGATAAATGCTATTCGAGAATGTTTTTACTTGCTGAGGAAACTCACTTTATGATTTTTCTTTTCCCAGTTCGCATTGTTAGAGAGTTCTTCTGTGGACGATGATCTTGCAAAGTTGAAGAAAGAGCTTTCTGGGGCGTCGAAGGTAACTGTTCTGTGCTCTTCTTTCTTGTTTTGATGCACTCTTATATTTTCTCTACTCTAGTAGAAATCAGGATAGAAATGCAGCTCAAGTAATCATGATCCCATATACTTTTGCGATACATAGTCGGCAACTGCATTGTGATCGAAGAGTACTTTTAAAGCTTGGTGGGGACTCCATGCAAGTTTGATAGAGAACACATCATCTTTGTTAATGTTCTAATTTGTATTATATGTTTCGTAACAGAAAGGAGACCTTCCGCCTGGCAGAACCACGGTAGCAGCGAACTCTCCATTCCCCTTTCAAGACTCTGAAATCGAAAGGGAGTTGAATGAATTGAGGAGGAAGGCCAAAGAGTACTAGACACACTTAAGACACATAGACAACTTCTTTGTTCTTACTTCAAGTACTTACCTGCCTCAATAGGTTAGCTCACTTTCTTCCTTGATGGCGGAAATGTCTTCATGCTGTCGCAGTTCAAATTCGGGAACAGAGCTCATACATTCTTTTCCCTGCATGTGACGCTCGGGCGATCAGTGACATATTTAAGATTAGAATGTGAGCATTTTGTTGCTCTCCTCTACTGTTTGTTTCCGCGGTATGCTCGAATTCGTCCCTCATGTACTCTGGAGAAGAATTTGAGGCTTGTGTAGCAGCTGCTTGGGTGTGGGAAGTACACACAACTGGCAAATGAATTTGCACTAGCTTATGTTTTTATGGTGATTTTGCTGTTGAGGTAGGTTTATTGGCTGCGGATTTCTTTGACCAACTCATTTCAGCATTTGTGCTTTTATGTGCAACAGAACAACACTACATCATTTTTTTTTATGTAATTATTCAAGATTTGAATTATGCTATAATGAAATATAATCTACATTCTAAACTGATCATAAGGCAGGAGAAAAATGTGAAGGTGTAGACATAGACTGGGTTTGGTTCAAAATTTTCAATAAGCTTTCAGCCTCCAAAGCTTCTTGAGGAAATGCTAAGGTATTTGGTAAGCAACTTTTGGCTAAATTCTGGTCTTAGGAATGCTGAAAGTTTAATGTTGGAGGGTCCAGCATTGGGCTTTTGGTATTCCCAAAACTGAACCAAAGCAACCCATAATCTACAACTGGAGAATGTATGAGCGGTCTAATTGTTATTTTACCAAAAGAACTCAAATACGAATTATCTGACCTGTCTGTATTATATTTCCATATTTGGGAAAAAAAATTATCTACTTATAATTTCTATATATGAATTTCACCTTCAAACTTTGAAAATGAAAACAAATTATGTTAAATTTCCTAAAAATCAAGACATAGTTTTATAGATGAATCTACATATCAATATATGAATATTACGAAACTTTTAGGTATTTCTTGTTAAACGAAAATATGAATATTATAAACATGTAGAACTTTAAAACTTA
>BCNH02000002.1:10152086-10187786 GCA_001662345.2 Metrosideros polymorpha var. glaberrima | reverse complement strand
TCGCTCGCTCGCTCGTATCTTCAAGAGCTTCAGCAACAAAACCCTAAATTCCTCATCTCAGCTCCCTGCGTTGGCTTCGAGCGGCCGAGCTCGGCGAGAGAGAGAGATGGACGCGATACGGAAGCAGCTGGACGTGCTCATGGGCGCCAACCGCAACGGCGACGTCCGCGAGGTCAACCGCAAGTACTACGACCGCGACGTCTGCCGCATGTACCTCGTCGGCCTCTGCCCCCACGAGCTCTTCCAGCTCACGGTAACCCCACCGGAACCCTCTCCCCTCTCTCGGTTTCCCATTCCCCTGTTCGATCGCCGGCGTTCCTTCTCTTGCGGATTGTAGTTCCTGCGAATCGGCGCGCGCGCTTCTCAATCTGGCGATGGGTCGGTCGTCCTCGTGCTCTCGTTGAACGTTCGATTTGTTTCTTCTGTGTTGTTTCAGAAAATGGACATGGGGCCTTGTCCGAAGGTGCACTCGCTTCAGCTCCGGAAAGAGTATCCTTTTGTAAGTTGGGTCACGTGTTTTCGCCACTCTCTCTGCATTGCCATGCGTCTCTCTCTGGTAGACAACAATGTATCGTGATTGACGCCGAGAGACGGAGAAGAGAAAGCGGGGAGGGGGTCTCAGTACCTGGTGAAGTTTAGCTTTGGTTAAGAACTATAATTTGGTACGGAAGTTGAGTTGTTTTTTTCTAATGTGTGGTTGTGGATTTAGAGACCCTTCCCTTTTGAGCTGGGCTATAGGATTCCGTACTAGAATTAGGTGATAATATTGCATGGATAGGATTTTCCGCCGACCCTGTTTCTTTTTCATTGTTGAAGACAACCTTTTGAAGAAACGTGTCTCCGGGTCGATGCTCTGGCTGCTAGAGCTTTCCAGGTTCTCTCGGCATTTGGTGCCTTAATGACTTGTTTCAGATACGAAGAAGCCAAAGCGAAAGGTGTTGACAATTATGACCGAGACTTGGAGGATGTCATCGATCGTCTCATCGTCGAGTGTGATAGAAAAATTGCTAGAGCCCTCAAGAGGCTGGAGGAGGATGATGCAAAGGCTGCTATTGCGATCTCTGTGTCTGAGGTTACACAGGTGCCGCTTCAATCTTCCAATTCGTATACTTGGTTTGTACGTCCTTGAAGTGGTTAACATTATGGTCTTGATAAAAATGCAGACGCCCGAGGTACTTGAGTTGTCGAAGCAGATCAAGGAGAAGCTAAAAGAAGCTGACCAACATGGTTAGTTTAGCAAGCTTCCTTGTAATCTTGACTAGCATACCTTATAATTTGTCTCCTTTGACTGGAGATTCATTGACATGGTGCATGGAGAACCTTGGACGATTGTTAATCATTTTTCCCAGATGCTTGAACCATGGTCTGGATTAGGCGGTATTTCTTGCAGGGATATTTGAGCTTCTGATAGTGGTCATTTTTTTGTAACGTAAATTATGTTTTGAGGATATGGACCAATATGTTGATTATCTTGAAGAATTTTACTTCCTCCATGCTTCATTTGGTTCATGCATATTTTGGAATGCGTAGTGCAGTATGTACTTACTCTGAAATTGCTTGCAGATCTTGAAGGCAAGACAGATCTCAAGATTCGAGCTTTAGAGATTGTTGAAGAACTCAGAACTAAAAGAGCGGACAAGCAGGTAAACTGTTGCTTCTTCAGCTTTTACGCTTTGTTTGGGAGTGAGAGGTGATGAAAATTAGGGTTAATATTCAAATTTCCCCTCCTCTACCTTCTCACAAAAAGATCCCCACTTTCCACCTTAGGTTTTATTTCCCCTATTTTCCCCCATTTCCCTAAAGTACCAGTAGAGATGATCTTTGGTATGATATTGCGCCTGAGAATTTTGAATACATGTTTGTTTGGGAAATAGGAATGTTAACAACGTGACATTTGCAATAACTTGTGCAATTACGAACAGATTCCTGGTTCTGATGGTAATTTGATGAATGTGTTACTTGTATGTGGATTTTGACAGTCCATGCTTCTTTTGGATGCATTCAATAAAGACAGGGCATCTTTACCGCAACCTCTGCCAAACCCACCACCTTTGGCCCCCTTGCCAGTGGTTGCTCCTGATCCTCGCACTCAAGAGATGATAAATGAGAAGCTGAAGAAAGCAGAGGATCTTGGTTAGTCTTGAAGCTATTGCTCGTTACATTTTTCTTTCAAATTTAAGATTTTGTTGCAGAAATTTTCTGAACGATACTTTGCTGCTAAGTATTGGGTTACCCTTTCATTTATATCTGTTTGCTTATTGAAGCGCATCTTTGTTTCATCTCGGTGTTTAATTTAAGATAGACCTATAAGATTCAACTGTCAGTGCATAGCTCTGCAGCATCACTTCATGATTTTAATCCAATTCCATTATCTCAGGTGAGCAAGGTATGGTGGATGAAGCACAAAAAGCATTGGAAGAGGCTGAAGCACTTAAAAAGGTTCTCTTGAAATCTCTTTTCCGATTTTTTTATTTGTATGACAGTTTTACCATTTAACTGTTGCTATGTCTATATCCTCCAGTGAATTAACAGTTCATTTTTTGCCTCAGCTGCATGCCAGACAGGAACCTGCACAGGATTCTGCTAAGTACACTGCTGCAGACGTGCGGATTGTGAGTGCCATTATATTGAAATTGAGTTGTTTATTTTTGGGATGCATTCCTTCTCTTTGGGTTGGATTGCAATAAGTACACTCTACTGTTGACCTACCCAGAAGCACTCAACAGATTGCGTTGCTTTTGCACCAGAGACCAAAAGAAAATGAACCTGATTTCTTGATATTCATTTATTACTCAAATTGCTTCATTAAACCTTCTGGCTCAATAGATTGGACAGGAACTAAGGAAATGTGCTCAATTTGACAGTGAACCCTTAGCTACTACATGATCCCCATTATCTTTTTATGCTTGTAAGTGTTGTATCTGCTAATTATGCAAACATTTTGAACACATCCAGAATCCCATTTGGAGTTTTTATGACATGTCTACCCAGGAAAACAACAAATATTTTGTTACCTTGATGTCGTCTCTGTCGCTGTTGGGTCCATGTCTAGTAAGGAAAAGTTAAATTTAGACACACACATTTTGTATGATACTACTCTCTTACTGTTTGATAGTTGCTCCCTGTCCTCATGTTAAAAAATAAAAAGAGTCCCAAGTTTCATTACATGGTATTATATGCATGTCTCTCTCCAATATGGGCTCATCTTTCAGAAGAATTACCCCAACTATTGGTGCTCAATTCATTACCTGCCTTTTGGTCATCAATAGTTCATTCTGATTCACTTTGTTCATACTTCAACTGACATGCTGATGACTGCATTCTTCAAATTTTTTTCAGACTGACCAGAAGTTACGTGTTTGTGACATTTGTGGAGCATTCCTCAGTGTCTATGACAGGTAATTATCTCGAGTTTTTACTAGTCCCTCTAGATTTCATAGATTGTGCGTGGGAAACGTAGAGTTGGTCTTTGGGTTTTAAGTGCTTCAGCTTTTGACCCGACAATTATCCCTCCTTGTCACCAGCAGGCTTTTGGGCCCAGTATTACGAGGATAACTTTTCCAGCTAAAGAATGTGCGTCTTTTTTTTTTCTGTTTTATGCTTGTAGATCATGCTGTTGTTAGCTAAGTTATCAGAAAACTTCACTATTCTTATTCTGTGAACTATCTAACCACAATTGGTGTTAGATTAAGCAAATTATTTTGATGCCTCGTGTTATTTCAGCGACCGTCGTTTAGCGGATCACTTTGGCGGGAAGCTCCATTTGGGTTATATGCAAATTCGTGAAAAATTGGCAGAGCTACAGGTGAGATAATTCTGGTTCTTGTGACATGGCTTCTGTACTTTTGTTTGTCTTATATTCTCTGCAATAGGAGATTGAAAAAAGATAGGTCCTCTTGAGCTTATTGGATCCATAACACTTATTTGTGACTTCATTGAGCATAAATTTTCTTCCTAATGCGCTAAGAATATATATGAACAAGCAAATTGTCTGTGTGCATCTTCGGACTTGTAGTGGTTTTAACTTTTGTCAGATGACAGGCTTGATGAGCTTTAATTATTTGATGGTGTAGTGACCATCTCTGACTCTGATTTGGTTTTCACCTCATCCTGCTATTTAATAGTCTCTGTGTGACATTTGATTAGTTGATCTTAGTGATGAGGAATCTGAATGGTTCTTTATACTTCATTGTCAGGAAGAGAGAAACAAGAGCCGTAAGGTTGATCGCCATGATGACAGAACGTAAGTTCCTGTATCCCATCAGCTGGCTGACCTATGCGAGTGTGTGGGGTTTTCTTTTTATATCTGTCAGATGAATACATGCCTTCCACTATTTTCTTGTTTTCCAAATTGCTAAGCAAATATACTTTCTTTATGCAGATCAAAAGAAAGGAGTAGGGATCGTGATAGGGAACCAAGTAAGGATCAAGAACAAGGAGACAGTCGTGATAGAGGGAAGGATTATGATCGTAGGAGTCGGGATCGTGATAGGTACCATGAGAGAGATCGTGGATATGAAAGGGAACGTGACCGAGATATAGAGCGTCCCCGCAGCTATGACTCCAGAAGTCGTCGCAGATCAAGATCGAGGTCGCAGGAACGTTCTAGGGATTATGACCGCCACAGGTATATTTGTTTCCGCGTAAAAGGAAACAAAATTTGGTTCTATTGCTCCAATCTTCATCTTTCAATTCATGTTCAGCTTTTAGTGCATATATTTATCGGGATGAATCAAACATTATGTTTATGCGTGAATCTATGGAGTGAAATAGATGGGTTTTCACTAGGTTCAGGAGGTTAGCCTCCTGCCTGCTGTAGAATTGCTCATATGAAGAGTTGGGACAATAATGGGGTCGTGCAACTATGCTTTAGTGACTTTTCATTTTTCATTTCTTGGCTAATCAAGGGCACTACTGTAGCTCCTCTGTTTGTTACCGGATATCAAATAGGGATTATTGGGAACTAAGTGGCTTTGGTGGAGTGGTCATATAGGTCTTTTGTGATCATAGATATTCGATTAGGATACAAGTACTGGACTCTGACTAATGTCCTCCTCTATCAAGGATTGGGACTGCCAGGGAAGAAATTCTTGCAAATTGTCTGAATTAATGCCGTCCTAGTGGGAGATGCTGCTTCTGCTGTTGGTTACATATTTTTATTTCTTGCTTATGTGTTCCATAGTAAGATCTTTTCTAAGAATTAACCATAATATGGTAAAAGAAGTGCAGTGACATTGGTTGTAGATAGAGTGGATTTTGTCAAAATCTGATTTCAATGACTTGGTAGAAGAAACAGCAATTTGTTAACATTGCGCCCTTACAGGCATAGTTAAACTTTGTTTGACATGCTGTAAATTGTTTAAGGGTAAATTTTCATATTATAATATCTTCTAATTTGTGGTTGCCGCATTTTGATCATTTTGATGCCTTTAAGACTTACATTCCTGTTCTGAAGGTATGTTGGAAGATTGCCTTGAGACTCGAGATAACCTTTGAACAAAACCCTTAAGAATATTATTTTGTTTCTTACTATAGTTTGCAAGATTGCAGAACCGTAAGATATGAGATGAAAAAGAGAAAGGTGGAAATCCTTGATTTCTGGATAAATCTGATGGAACCATTGCAAATAATTTTCTTGTTGGTGCCTATTTCTTCTTCAATTCGTGTTTCTTTCTCAGCTGAATGGTGAATTGCTTACTGAGGATTTTATATATCATTTTGTGAACCACCATTTTTTCACACCCAGTCTCTCCCTGCCTTGGATTTGAAAATGTTATTATCTCGAGTATAGTTAAATGACCATCTTCAAGTTCAATACGTACTTGTTTTATCTACAGCATTTGTTTTAATGCACAGTGGTGAGTGTATTTCTTCTCTATTTTGATTACTTGGTGTTTCGATTTTCCTCAGGCGTCGTGACCGCTACTAGTCGATTATGGATATGAAGATGGAAATGATGTGGTTTCATAGAGATCACTAAACCCCTGTAGGGCAAGCTTATCTATAACTGTTTGTTCCAAAAATGTTCTGACATGATCTGTGGTTGTTTCATATGAAAGAGTCTTGGGAGTTTGTGCTTAGGAGGTATAGGTTTGGCTTGCTGGGTACCATGTATTTTGTACTTCGATTTGCTGGTTGACCTCTGCATTTTCTTACTGGAAGTACCGTTACCCAAGTTTTCATCCTCGAGTTGTTTAGCTCCTTCGAGCTTTAGACTAGAGTTCTTATGTCTGTGTGTGATCAATCTGAACCATTTGAGGGTTCAACTACATATAGGAAGTACGCGCACAGTCGAGTTAATTTTTGCTGCAGCAACGTTAGAAGACGGATAGGGTTTTTGGGCCTTTATCCTCGGGTTGTTTGTTAGATCATGTTCTTTTGACTTGTGATACTCGAGATAATGTCCCTCGGTTACGAAGTGACAACCAGTGAATGCATCAAACGCACCAATGTCATTCGAATTGCAAGTTGCTTATCAAATATGCTTTGTAAGATCCCATCAAGTACCTTTAGTTAAACTTCTGTGAAGAGAATAGTTGGCTGCAATCAATGGACTTTTTGGGAACGGGACTATAATGCGTTTGTTTCATGAGAAACTCAAGATTTGGAAAATGTTTTTGGATGAATGGTTAGTTTTATTGCTTAGAAAAATTAGTTAATAGGAAATGTTTCCATTATTGATAATAATTTATGCCTGAATATTTTCGAGAGATGAAAAATATTATTTATTTTTTTATTTTTGTAAGCGATACAAAGTATTATTTTTTTGGAGAATGTTTTTCAAGTCTTGAGTTTTTTTTGAACAAACGCACCATTAAATAACTGATAAAATTTGCCAAATTACTGGTTATAGCTGATAATTTCTACTGTGCGCGTTTTGCTGTCTCATTATTAATTTCATGATGCGTTATTGTAGAGATTTTTCTAGTGACATGTTTAGACAAACTTCTCTGTATTGAAGTTATTTTCCATGCGGAAAACTTGCTAGTCATATAGACTCGAAATTGCTGGGTGCTAGGAAAAATTACGAATCATATGTACAGATTACTGGTTCTTGATATGCTTATAATTGCTTTTTCTATAAGAAAGAATATTAACAACAATGAATAAGTTACTTAGTGTGTCTAGTTGATACATTGATATTTGCTCTTTTATACGAGAAGCTACCAAACGAAAGAGTTATTAGTTGGTCGAGAGTCACCGCCTTCGGGAAAACTTGCTTATCGAATGAATAATTGCGATGTGGTACGTCCATATTTAGCATTCGAAAACGAGGATTAACCGCCGGCGAGACAAAAACACGTTTATTGGTAAGAGGTTACTAAGGGCATGTTTTGATTATATGACTTCTTAGCATGTAAGAAATGTTGACTTTTCAGTAGATGTTTTTATTGGAAAAGCAGACCTTGGTTAGGGTTGATAGCCCCTGCTAACGACCCCTATAAAGGAAATAGACAAAGTCCAATCGATTGCTTTATTTCGTCCACTTATGTTTTGGATGGATACTGGCCCTTTCTTTCCTTCGGTGGTGCAATCTTAGAACGGTCCAACTTTTCAAACCAGTGATACCAGGAAAGACCAAGAGGAAGTGGGGGACATCCAGATTGATCTGGTTGGTGGCACATCTCAAGTTCCACTTCTTGAAAAACATTAAACTAGAGAACACATAGCATCAAGAAACTGCACCGCCATTAGAACTTTAGAAGTCCCAAATCGACGTCCGAAGAGTTTCGGCGACACGGATATAATCGGGGGAACTAATCACAATGTTCGGGAACAGCCAATTATGCTACATGTTACAATTACAGCTTGAATCAAAACTCTAGTAGTCGAAACACGAAAGTTGCAGATGAGGGTGGATGGTGGTGCCAAAACTTCCTCATTTCCCCTGAAGATGGACTTGTCACAGCTTCAAAGCTCGTCCTGCAACCAGTTGGAGACATGCAACTTACATCATCAAGACTGCAACTTACATTTACATGAGAGAGAGAGAGAGAGAGAGAGAGAGAGAGAGCTTCCCCAACTGATAGAAATCTTTTAGCAAAATGAAATCAGGCCCAGGACCAGTATAATTCAATGTTTAAGTCACTTGGTATTAAAAAAAAAAAGAAAATTGGTGTTATAAACACTATGAATGGCTAGTCACCACATGATCCCATTTTGATATTACAAAAAAATTGCGGAAAGATTTGCTTACATGATAATCGTCCAAGTAGTCACGGCGATCATGCTGCAAAAGAGAACTTCCCAGTAAGAACAAACAAACTTGGCAAAATGCAAGATGACCGATAATGCAGTGCATAATTAGCAGGAAAAGTTCAAGAATCAATCATTTTCTATCGGAAGATGAGCGACTTGAAAATATGACACGACTTTAAGTTTGCAAGAGCATCTCTACAATTCTTGAGCCTGTTACCTGAATGGATTCAAGCCTATGGAGAAAAGTAATATCTTTTTTTAGGTGAAACTACATTAACGAGTCTCAACAGATTTCCAAGTTCATCACTACTCCAATATACCAAGAAACATGGGAGACAAGCAGGATCCAATGCGCTGGTAAAAGCAAATTTAAGGTTAAATCTAGTAGATGCCATTCTAGCCAGAGATATCTTGCCAAAGGAACTAAATAAAACTTGATGCATCCAACGAAAAGGAATGCAACCAAGTGAGAAAGTCAAGGATCTGATATACAAACCCTTCTATATTTATCTCTGTATCTATCTCGATATCGTCGATCATGACCCCTCTCGCGTCGTCTCTTTTCGCCTTCCTCCCTTGCCCTTTGAGCTTCCTGCATATACAAGAGATCCACCACTTGAAGATCATCTCAAGAAATTTAAAGTGAGGGACGAAACATATGATCAATAAATCACTCCAATCACCTCTTCTTCTTGTGCTTTCCTCACTTTTTCTGCTTCTTCAAAGGCCTCCTTTTCAATCTAAAGTAAACAAGAGAAACACTTAAAGCAGTCATAGTCTAGGAAATTGCTAAATGGAGTCAAAGAACAGGACCAGACCTCTCGATTGGCGAATACTTCCTCCACCACTTGCTTTGCATAGTCTGGATCATCACATATCAAGACATTGTCGAATATTGAACCTGCCTTTACCTGCACAAGAAATGTACTTTAGTTCATTCTCATAGTCATGGATATAGCTGTAGCTTCACAAGGTGAAGCCCGTACATGTTTTCTTAGCAAAATCCTACCTGCCAAACCTCAATGCCTACATATTTTATTGGCTTCATCACATAAAGGTCGGGGTCATCTTCAAACTCTGCAGACAGGAATATAACCCATTTATTGTCTAGCAATCTTCTCCGATCAACAGTTAAGATTTCTAACATGAATTAATTCTGCAAAAAGACTCAGGTTCTAATGAGATGGTACCTGGATTGTCGATCCAAGGGATCTTCCATTTTCCCTTATAATTGGGATTCTTTATTTTCTGGAGCAAAGGAAAGAGATCAGAAGTTGCAACAATTTATTGAATGTCAAGGTTCTGTTCATTTTAGTTACGTATTGTCGCACCTTCCGCTTCCATGGTCCTTTATAGGCAGGGTTTGGTACTTTTGGTGGTTTCCATACTCCATCCTCTTCTTCATCCCAAGTATCAGGCTAAAAGATATAGGGCTAACGAGTAAGCACTCAGCAGTAGAAGTTCTATTAAGCGAAAGGCCAGAGAACTAAAGTAGCTTTCTTCAGATGCAGCTAAAATAGACTGAAAAAGTGGATGCTACCATGTTCAAAGCATAATCTCTAACAAAAACAAACTAACCTCTTTAGCTTTTGGATCAGGAATCTCAGCAGGAATTGAATCATATCCCTGTATATGGTGAGAAAAAACCTCAGTAAATCATTAAAATTCTCGAGAAATCTCTGAAGGGACTCGTTATTGGTGGTGATCGAAACAGCCTACCTCGGGTCTGACTCCATTAGGGTCTTCAATGTATTCTCTGTCATCCCAGTCTGCAGGCTGTGATAGACAGCCAGTGAGGTCTTGCTCATAAGAAATGAAGTATGATAGAATAAACGTGATGAAAAGGTTTAAGCTACATCTTGCTGCGGCTTCTACGATGACGACAGGAAGAAAAAAAGTAATCGACCTCAGACAGACAAAACACGATACGAACTGACATATCAAATCATGGTTCAGGTCCAACTATCAAACATTTGAAGACCACAGCCTAAGAGCAGACCTTTTTAGCCTTGACATCTTTGATTTTCCGTGGAGGAAGGATATCCCAATCTGTATACATGCTTCCTGAATCCCTTTCTCGATTATCAACCAGAATGCTATAAGTAGCATCTGGCCTGAGGATGAATGTGTAAAAATGAGTCAACTTGTCCGTTTCACATTGCAAATCCTTCTTGATGGGGTAATTTTGCCCTTGGTAGGAAAGAATGACATGGAGTTTCTTTGTCTGTGTACCACATAGATCTGGTCCAAACATTATGCTGAACACCCAAAATTGACAAAAAAAAAATGTAGAATAAGTGAAGTGGAAACTTTGCACAATAATTCTGCTGGAAAAGGAAATAAAAAAAATGAATATGAGAGTCACGAGGTGAGATACAGACATCAAATATAAATAGAGTCGCGGAGGGAACTGGTTATAAGGATATAGCTAGAGAAGCTTAGATATACTGGTTATAGTTTGGTCATGGGGTAAACTATTCTCTTTTAAGGTGTCATATTAGCTAGTCACGGCTTCAAGCAATAGGGACATTTAACGTAGTGGCGTGCTTGACAGTCTAATTAATTATCGAGCCTTGATTGCTCGTGGGATAGCATGGGCAGAGGAAACTTGTCGAAATCCGTAACATAAGCACCTAGGTAATTACGTGTTGTCTATCTTTGCTTCAGAACAGAACTTGACGATAAGAAAACCGTGACGGAAAATTCTCGTAGAATCTTTAACGATAAACCAAGAACCAGGAGTTGCTTTTGCACACACCAGACAGACGGCCTATTAGAAAATAAGAACAAACCTGTAAGGAGTATCCCCACCAAACTTCTTTTGATTGACAAATCCAGAGAGAAGCTTTATGTAACCACCACCGCACTCGATATCTTGTTCAAACTTAAGGGAGTATTGGAGAACCAAAGTCCTGTCCTTGTTGCTGAACTCTGGCAGCTTCGCAGATATCGCAGAGTGCGCCGCATCTTTAGTAGTCTGGATACCTGCGAAACGAAGAGATCGCATAAGATCATAAATACCAGCCAAGCATCGATTTTGGCACTTTCATAAATCTGGCCTACTAGACCAAGTGCACAATTTACAAATTGCCATGTATAAACGAAGGCCTTACGACGCAGTCGGGTCATAACCAAAGCAATAAGCTAACATCAAGAGAACTTGAAATTTTTGTGACAAGATACACTGAGGTTCCCAAGATTTGCATGACTGAACATTGACAAAATAAACACAGATAGAAATAATCTTATCAAGAAAGAGGAAGGACGGAAACCTTTGTCGTCGGGATCGCCAGGCCACTTTCCGACTGTGTGCTTGAATGTCCCTGCCTTCCCTTCGCTCCTCTTCCAGTCAGATACCACCCAACGGCTCTTCCATCCATCTTCATTGCGAGAACCAAATCAAATCATTCAAGCCCGACCAATATCAAGACCATACAAAGCAAATAAGGAACTGAGAATCGGGGGACCAAGAGCATCGACAGCAACAAAGGAATAGATTTAGCTACAGTGCTTGTGAGAAAGAAACTCTCCACCAACAAGATGGGCCTAATGAATCACATCTTCAGAAGCTAAAAAAGCTTCCATGGGTAACAACTAAGCTGGCTTCCATCTTCGCACAGTTTACTTATAAAAAAGCCAAGAAAAAAACAGAAGAAAAGGCAAAAATCAAGAAAGAAACTTGGGAAGAAAGCAATAGAATGGATCAACTAAGCTTAATATTCTTGATTGCTGCTTCAAGGGACTGTCCCGTGCAAATGTGAGCATATGGGTATTGAAATCGGCAGGCGTAGCAGTAGACACAGGAGCTTAGTAGGAGCAGCAAGATGGAGAGAGAGAGAGAGAGAGAGAGTACCCAGAAAGCGCTCTTCGAAGATGATCTCGGACAGGGCGAAGCGAGCGAGAGAGGAGAGAAGAAGAAGAGCGAGACAGAGTGGCGACAACGGAAGCAGCGGGTGCTTGTTCCCCGCCATTGATGGAGTCGAGGGAAGCTCGGGACTTGCTTCAGTGGCTTCAGCACTTCCACTTATAAAATGAGCCCACCTTTCATCTTCGGACATGCCATCCCCTCCTATTTACGAAAATGCCACGCTGCCACGACATACCTACTTTTGTGTTTTGCCTATCCAATAGGAGGAGGCCACGAAATCATATGTACGCTCGAATTTTTTTTTGACACTTTCTTTCCATTTCCTTAATTACTTTAATTAATTGGGCCATGAACTCCATTTACGTGTTTCGCGTGAAATGAATAGCTTGGCAAACATCTTCATCGCACACAAAAATATTTAGACATATTATTATTGATAGTGAAAATATTTTTTATTAGCTAATTATTTCAAGCGATAGAAACAATCATTTTTTAGAAAAAAAATATTTTCCAAATCGTTTGTTTTTTGCAAAATAAATGGAGCCTTAACAATTATCTAGCGTCGCTTATTTACGGAGTTTTGTATATTCTTCATATATGTGTAGAGTTTCCCTTCACTTATTGGCTTGAATTTATGGATCGATTATTCTAACATGATAATTTATATGCTCTCCTCTATAATTTCGATTAACGTTGCACGTAGTTTTATCTTTAACATAATCGAATCTAAAACTCTATGTATCGAACAAAAGACAACCCAAGGACGAGCGGAGTTGAACTATAACAATCATGATAAAAAGGGCATCAATATTAGACAAGTATAGTAAATTTTATAAACCAAATATGCATAAAGTTTTCATTTGTGAATCAAGTAAAAGCAAAAAAAAAATAAAAAAAAATGTTGTCTTGTGTTTGACTTTGACTCTCCTTTGTTTATAATTGTGAAAGGACCTCTCAGCCAATGAGAAGGAAGAGAGCACGTAGCATCCTCCAATCCCGGTTGCTCCTTTGTTCAGTCAAATCCAAGGCCGGTCGTCCTCACTCCTCCATTTCTCTCTCTTCCCTCGTCCTTCAAATTCTCCTTTCTATTTTTTTAAAAAAAAAATTTCTATTTTTTTCCCATACAGATTATATTATTTCGAAACTAGTAAATCAACACTATCTATGCTGGCTAATATAAAGACGATTTGAAGGGAAAAAAAAAAACAATTTCTTAGAAAGTACGGTCCGACTGACGTGGCAATTGTTCCTTTACAATTATGCCCTTTGAACTGTGCCAAGTTCTATCTAGCGTCACGGCTTGCTATTTCAATGCCGGCAATGGTATTGAACCAAGAAACTCGTTTCCGAATATAGAAGGCAAGTTGTGCAGAAGGTCAAAACCAACCGGACATTTCACAATGGGTTATAGTTATAGACCTATTTCTTAACCCATATTTGATAGACTAAGTTGTTATAGGTAGGGATGAGCATGATTTCACGGTAGAACCTAATACCTAAGAACTGTACCGGTGAAAACCTGTCTGGTTCCACATTCTAAGGTAGGCAAGGTATGTTTCAGGTTCCAAAAATTAAGAAATTTACTTCGACGGGTGTGTTTCGAGTTATAGGTATATGAAACTTGAAATAAGTTTTTGTATTTTTCTTTATCAATATCTTCGTACGATCCTATGGTATTCCATGTATTCGATGATGAGTGTATCATTTCCAACGATATTTATGATTGCGACTTTTTCTTTGTTAATGTTTTATATTTTTCGTGCGTATAAATATAAATTGTGGCTAGTAGATTGTAGCAACAAGTGGTGGTCATTAAATGTAATGATTTACCGCAATCGTTCAATTAAGAATACATGTTAAACTTGGGTAGATTTTGGAACCTATGACAAGGTAGGTGCTAGGTTCCACAAAATGAAAAACCTATTTCGACAGGTAGATTTTAGATTCTAAGTGGAACCTGTACGAAACCTGAAATCACCCACTCCTAGTTTTATGGGCTAGTTATATTCAATTAATGTGTTTAAAATGGTAAAACCCAAAATAATATGTGTTAAATGGGTTCATAACTTACTTACACTCAACCCACCTCTTCGCTCTCGCTCGATCTCGCGCTCGCTCACCTCGGTTTGGATTTGAGTTTTTCTAGGTTGAGCTAAATATGGAAGTGTTTTAGTAATATAGATCGGGTCAGTTATTGGTTGGGTATGAGTCACTACATTTGTATTGCGTGGAAATAGATCACACGGGTTAAATGAGTAAATTTGGATTGGACAATTTTCGACTCGACTCGCCCGTTGTTTGACAGGTCTAATACCAACCATCGCACTAATGGGAGATGTCTGTATACATATGTTATGAGTTGTGTAGTCGGAGGACAGACTCAAACTTTACTGTAATATGTTGAAGGACTGAAAAAGATAGAACACAAGATTTAGATGAGGGATCAATCATCAGCAAAAATCCAAAAGAAGAAAAAAAGGCAAAAGGATGAATATTCTCCTCGTACAATTTTGATACAATCGGTATATCTTCAACCCGCCACATGCGCGCAGCTCTTGAGTTGAAAGGGATTCAGTAAATGATAATGATAATCCTGCAACTGTTGTGTTTGTATAAAGCTATAAAGCTGAGTATTGTCCTCTTGGTAGAGGTTCAACACCTCCAGGCAATTATAAATCATGCTTATATCCTCCTCATCATCATATACCTTCTTCTCACTTTGCTCCTTGCTAATAATTTTAACAAAATGAATCAAAGGATCATGATTGAAGGCCGGATCATCGTTGAAGGCGGATAATATAAAGATGATTTGGAAAAAACAAAAGAAAGAAAAAACACTTAGTATTGCCTCCTGGTATGTGTTGAGAATTGACGCACAATCACAACGAAAAAAAAAGAAATCGAGAAAGAGAAATTGAGTCATAAGATTTTTATCCTGATTCACCCTTAAACTAGGGCTATATCAAGAAGAGAATTCTACTATAATTAGTACCTCACACCTCTTGTTACATTGCTCAATTACAAGAGAAAGAGAATATATATGCAGTAACTATTCATGAATCCTAGTGCTTTTTTGTCGATGGAGAGTATGAACCACACCCCAATAATATGGCACATTTCAAGCCTCTTGTATTATGAGGCTTTCGCTTATTTGGAATAGAATAAAAGGAACAACTAATCATATCGCATAATTTTTTGCGAGAAATCTCATAGCAAGTAAGAAATTATTAGAAAATATTGGGAATAAAATTATTTGAACATGTGTATGTTATTTCCCCTCTTGCAAGAACTTTGAGAGGACAAAACTTTGAGAGAGTATGACTCATTGCTCAGGTATCTTTTTCGAGTGATATTTTTCTTGATTCCACGTAACTTTTTGAGAGGCTACGAAAGCCACGCTGGGCTACAATGGTATTAAAATGTAAAAAAAAAAAACTAAACAATAACAAGGATATAACTTACCAGAGATAAAAATCACATAGACATGCATGTGTACAAGTGAGGTTTGACGCCTATTGGGGTTTCTTCCCAACTTTGGAAGGAATCAACATTGGAGTGAAAATGCTCGACATGTGAGTAGGCAAGACTTACGATTCGATTCGATTCTCGATTTAGGTTCTTCTAGACTAATAGGTGGTATTAGTATTCTACAAGCTCACAGACAGGTGAAAAGTTGTGACCAAGGATAAAAAGCAGGAAAAGATCTCTGATAAAAGCAGACATTTTTGCATGTAGAGTCGATGAAGAATTAGGGAACTGATCACTGCTATGTGAGACCTTGAGTTTGGTAGCTCCCTTATCCAAGCAGACCCCAAGTTCATTACTTCCGAACTTTTGAGATCTCCCATAGAATCAGATAACTCTCTGGTTCTTGTTGCAACTCAGTCCATTTCCTAGCCCAATTATAGTGACCGCAACAGTCCAGGTTTGTCAGGTGAGTCTTCTTGCTATTGTTAGCTTTAATGGCAGCAAGTTCTCTTGGGATCAAAATTTTGACACATGGTTGAAAATCTGTCTATGTAACACCTAAACCAAGGCAGAGTACATTTTATCGGCATCTGAACATTTCATTTTTTATGCAAAGGGAATGTTAGGTTGGTTGTCCCTTTTTGGTTTTTGGTGTTTAACCAAACAAAAATAAGTGGATGAGTAGCCTCCTCGCTTTATTTTCTATGTATGATATGAACATGTACGCACAAATAAGGCAAGAAATGTGCAATTTCGTGAACCTATCGTGGCCAAGGAGGTTCGGGTATATTTGGCCTGGGATACCATGAAGGTAGAGTGTGTTGGAAAAATTTGATCCTGATGAAGATAGAGCAGTAGTTTATAGTTCTTTGATGCTTTGATACGTGATGATAATCGCTGTCTTTAAAGTACTGTTTACCCCCACTATTGTTGCGACTAGGTTTAGAACAAATATACCTCTAGGATATACACCAAAGCTATAGAGAAACGAGGTCAACAATTACTCAATTTCTCTTTTGTATTTTCACCTTGAATGTGTTGTTAAACTTGTGTGTGAAAAGAGAGAAAAAAAATAGAGAATATTGTGAAGAAGAGAGAGTTATGAAGAAGAAAAGGTTGTTGTTCTTGAACACGTGTTATGAACAATGTATGATTTGATGCTATCTACAGGCAATCAATTAACACATCTCTTGAGAATAGGTACCTTATTCCTACTATCACCACTTTTTATGATCATCTATCACCACTTTTTATGATCAATCATCACTTCTCTTCATATCAACAATCACTTTTTTTCATATCCAACAGTCACCTCTTTTCATGTCCAATAATCACTTCTTTTTATAATAACAAACTATTTCAATGTGAAGGACACAAAAGCACAAGTCTGACCTCCTCTTCATGAAAAAGAGACAATGGAACTCTTTCTCAAGACACTTTCTAATAAATTCTATGTGAAAATGATTAGCTCATGGTGCCAAACCTTCCTGCAATTGTTTACAACTTGAGAAAGAATTGAAGAAGCAATGCGTGATGGGAAGATAAATGAAGTAATGGATCGAAATCCCAAATAGAAAGGAACGCGGAGGTAGCGTATGTTCAAGCTCCATTAGTACCGAGACCTTTCTCGGCACCTCCTTAGAGACCATCGGCATCACATGGATTACATAGAGGAGTATTCCAGAATTATGATCAAGTTAAAATAAAAGGGCACCTAGGCAATTCTCCTCGTTGCCTAGGCCATTGTCAAAGCTATTACCTATACTTCTAAAAAAGGAGGATGGTAGCCAAAGAAGTTCCTCGAGACAATCCTCCCAAATTTGCTGGATTCGATCCATCCAAGTCATGTCAATATCACATGGGTGAGATAGGGCATAATACAGATAATTGCTTGACATTAAAGATCAAAGTTCAGAAATTACTAGATAAAGGAAAAATGTCATTCAAGAATGCTCAACCCAACATGCAACAAAACCAGTTGTCAAATCATTGAAAATCAAAGCTCTTTGTCATTGCTCTTCGTTGCAACCTTCTTTGCCCTTCTAATCCTTTCTCCTGCGTCTTTAGGTGAGATTGCTAATGTTGGTCTTCTATTTCGACGCGACATTGTTTCTTGGAGCTCAGACTCATGTTCTCTATTTCTATCTAGCTTTTCGACAGATCTGTAATCTTTCATCCTTCTAAGTGCGCATTTTCTCGTGATTCTCTTTGTTATTGCTTAGTTTGGGCTCGTATTCTCTCGCTTCCTTGTAGACGTGCTTAGTTTGTTTGTTTTGCTAGCTTCAAATCAAGTGTTATTCAATGGGTGTTTAGGGGATTCATTCATGATTCATGGAGGCCTTGGATGGGTTGTGGAAAAGAATTGATTTTGCTTGGCGTTTCAGTAAAGGTGCGATATTGGAATTTACTTTATGACTTTGATTTGGTAAGGCGGCTCAATGGTTTAATCAAAGTATTGCAGATTTGTGCTGATTGAGATTCTTGAAGCTGTGGGAAGTTTATGCCAATTAATTGTCCTGTGTGGTTGACTTTTAGATGTTTTGCATTTGTGATGATAGTTTTTCCCATCGCTGATTTAAGACTGAAAACCACTATGATTGCATAGACTAGATTTGATAATTACAATGCACACACACTATTTGTCGAAATGCCGTTTAGACATAATTGTGAAGTAACTCGTGATTTTGTGTAATCTGACAATGCGAATTGCGAAGTAACTCGTGATAAGTTTTGAAATTTCTAATTATATTTTGTTGTTGTGTATGTTTGAAGTTGATGTATCAAGATACCATGTCAATAGAGGTGGAGGGATGTGAGGAGAATGATTCCAATCACAGAATTAGAATTGTTGGGTGATAAAAGAACCTATTAGACTTTGGAACTTGTGACAGGATAAGTTCCATGTTTATGAGTATACAAGGTAGGTTTCAAGTTTTAAACAATGAAAAACCTGTTCCGACGGGTAGATGTAGGTTTCAGGTTTCACCAACCTGAAACCGCTCTCCCCTACCTATGGCCATTTCAAGCATCTTGATTTACGAGGCTTCATGCTTATTTGGATCAGAATAAGGATATGCTCTTCGAAGAAAAATTGACAAGCCCAAACTACAGATCTATAATTGTGCCCTGGAAGTACTCCATTGCCAACCTCACCAACACAAGAAGACTAGAAGATCCAAACCAGAGAGAGAGGGGGTACTATTTATAAATGAACCCCTCTAATTACAACCATAGATCATCATTTGATCTAATGGTAGAGATCTTACCACCTATTTATTTTAACTACATGAATCTCTAGAATATAAGTGTACGCTTTCCTTAATTACCCATGACAATATTCAAGAGCGTTCTTGAAACCCTGGAGGTTTAGAAGCTTCAAGACTAGCTCAATTATTTGAGCTACTTCCTCGACCTATTGTGTCTTGAAAATCTCTCGTCCGTGACACCCATGTAAAAGCCCCTTCCCTCACGTCTCTATTCTGTTCTTCTTATTTCATTTGTATCAACACCACCATGCACTGCAAGGAAATTATTTATTTTTTAATGTAATCTATGCTTCTTTTGAAGAACATAAAATGCACATAATTCACAATGAAATCGCAATCCGCAACCTTTCATACACACTAGTCGTATACCTGCGCATCATGGGATAAAATTACATCTCATTTGAAGAAGGCCACATATTTTTTTAAAGGGTTAATACTACAAACAACCACAAATTGGTACGTCTGTGACAAATTTACTCAAAACTATTTTTTTGACCACGAAAAACCCCAAACTAGTACATATGTGACAAATTTACCTCAAACTAATTTTTTTTACCACGAAAAATTTCAAACTAGTATATCTATGACAAATTTACTCTAAACTGGTACACCTGTGGAAAATTTAACCTTCATTAGTTTTCGTTAAATTGAATTAATACCATGAAAAATTTCAAACTAGCACACCTAAGACAAATGGAAAATAAAACTCCAAATTGGTATACCCCGTCAACTGTCACGTGTCATCAAACTCAACAATTTGAAAGTAAAATTTGATGAAAACTGACGGAAAGTAAATTTATCGCAGGTGTACCAGTTTTGGGTAAATTTGTTACAAATGTACCAGTTTGGGGTTTTTCATGGTAAAGAAAATATAGTTTTTGATAAATTTGTCGTAGGTGTACCAATTTTAAATTTTTCTTGGTATTAACCCTTTTTTTAAAAGATCACGCATGCATATAATATATGTTAATATCATAAACCACAACCTTCCACATGCACAACCTGTATAAAAGTACCCACCTATAGCAGTGAAAGGTTAATGTTTGGTTGAAAAATAACACATTAATTTTTCTCAAAAGATCGAACATTTATTAGATACAATGATGCAGACAATATCGCGATTAGAACAGTGCCGTGCTTGGGCTCTAGCCAATTTGCCACCTTGTGTGGAGGAAAGACTTTCTGACTTCTTGCACACATGTGTGATTTCTCCAACAAGTTTATCAACCTCACATTTTCGGGTGAGTTGAGTAGATATGTCACCAACTAGACATCTCGTATTGGGTGTGGGACTCTTATGATAAAGAGGTAGTGATGGCGCTTATCCCTCTTTAATTCTAGATCTAGCCGCACCTTCCAATATGGCTACCTTGTTACGACTTCACTTTAGTCACTAGCCATGCCTTCGAGAAAAATTGTCAAAAAAATTGTAAATCTATTGTACTTTTGTTAATTTAGTTCTAAACTTTTTAATTATGTCAATTGAGTCATAAATCTTTTCATGTTTTGCTAATTGAGTCCATCCGTCTAATTTTGATCGGAAATCGTTAACTTGGATGCTAGCCCCCCTACATGGCACGATTGGCATTAACGTGGATAATTTTGAATAATATTTTAATTTTTTCCTTTTTTTTATCTTTCATTTTTTTCCTTTCTATTCTTTTTCTTCTTTACTTTTTCCTTTTCTCTTCTTTTCCTTTTTTATTTTATTTTTTATTTTTCCCTTTGCCAGATCAAGCAAGGTTTGCCCTTGCCAGCCCAGATCCGAGTGCCCCTGGCCCGAGGTCGACGAGGGCGGCCCTTGCCTAAAGCCGACGACCTTGTCGGCCATTGACAAGACCCTGCAATGGCTGGCGAAGGAAAAAAGAAAAAAGAAAGAAAGTAAAGAAGGAAAAGAGAAGAAAAAAATTAAATTTTAAATTTTAAAAAAATTAAAATATTATTTAAATTTGTCAACGTCCACGTCAGTGCTTTCTAGCCAAAATTAACTAGATGGACTTAATGGGCAAAATGTGAAAATGTTTAGGACTTAATTGAAACAAATAAAAGGTTTATGACTTAATTGACAAAAGTACAATAAGCCTAGAACTTTTTGGATAACTTTTCCTTATCTTTGGCGCCACCCTCTTTGCAATTAAGAACAATGAATCTTTTTATGATAGACAAATTCAACAAAAAAGTATTATTTGTGGTTAATTGTTTTGAAATTGGAGATTTTGACTTAGTATCGCCGTTTTGTATATGAAACAAAGTTCATTATTAGCGTCATGTAGTTGTATATTTTATTAAGTGCATAAGATGATTTGATCAATCAAATTAGTAAACTTGATTCATATAGATGAAGTAGGTCTAATTTAAAATGATTTCATCACTTCATCTCAATCTCAAACCCGATTCAACCCTTGTACTTGTAGGATCTACATGGGCTTTGGATTTCAGATCATGAGACGAGATCGAATCCCATTTTACAAAACACGAAATCACGCATTGAAAATAGTACCGCATTTTATGTGTTTTGCAAAGTATATCTAAATTTAGGGATTGAGTATGCTTATGTTACTTTTTAAGCAATTGCTCTTATTCCATCGAACCAGCTATTACTATATTGGCTTTACGAAAAAGAAATTGCCACGTGTCCACGTACATTGTGGTGAGTCCAAAGGGTGGAGTGGAGTTCAAGGGCACAACTGTAAATCAAGAATGCCACGTCAGACGGATTGCTGTTTGGCCTAGGTGACTGCATGAATGGGTCAGTAAAGTAATTACGAGGAAAGAAGGAGGGCAAAATGGTCCGGGTGGAAGGACGGCACGAAGGAGAAGACTTGACTCTTCCGTTGACTCTCCTTTCCAAGTCTGCGGCTGGCTTGACCCACTCCCATCCCCATCCCCATCATCCATCTGTCTGTCTGTCTTTAACCCAAACCCAAAGTATACGCAGCTTGACTTCTGACCCAAATTCTCTCTCTTTGCAAGTAGTCACACACGTGAAATTCCACGAGTAATTGAACTAGAAGAGCGAAATCCACGGCCGAAAATTTTCGCCCAAGACTTGCGATTTTTCGATTCTTTAATCGAGTTTCTCTGTTAACTCCGTTCTTTAGATGAAAATCCAAAGACGCTAATTGTTTTCCCCGTGTGAAGAAAATCGACCGGGGCATCCGCGTCATAACAAGTTCGCCAATCTTCTTTTAAATCCATTGTGGAGTCGTAGCCCACACCTTCCCAATTCCTTTGATAGCAACCATCATCATGGTCCTGGATTGCATGCCCTCTTTTTCTCGGTGGACTCGAGGCCCATTTTAGCTTTGCGAGCCGCATGCAGCCCATCAAGCCCATAGGGTTTGTACATATTCTCAATTTTGCTTATAAAATGATCAGCACCAGACAATGACTTTTAGGTAGGGGGTGCAAAGGTCTTGTCCAACTCGGGAATCGGATCAAACCAAACCAAATTGCCCTGTTCTGGGTGGGTCCTCGTTCCACGTAAGGAACTAGCCCGACTAGACTGGATCGACTGATCCACTCGAATTACTTATTTTTTTTTGTTTAATTATTATTCTAAAGCAAACCCTAAATTTAGTAAATAAAATTTCAATTTTCACTAAAATAGAGTAATGAGTTCCATGTATATAGAAGCAAATCCTACACATTCCTCCGTTGTTGGTCAGTCTATATATACACATTCTTTTATTATTTAATATATGTTGATATGATGCTATGTTATAGAGTCATGACTACAAAATCCATTGGAAGATTAGTCGATCCTTAATTAGCGCAGCACCCTAAATCATGTAAATATATATTTAACGAATAAACTGAAAATAATGCTCTTATATTTCTTTTAATGTTGGGAAACTTCCACTTGTAAGGAATAGAATAAACCAAAAAAAAGAAAGGAATCACTGGTTTTAGGACTTGGTGGGCTAGTTCTTGGTTCCACCTACTAGCCTGTTCGGTCTGATTCTCTAGGCTAACCCACCCCGAAACCGATCACTGATATAAATCACCTCGTGAAAGTAGTCAAAGTCAACACGACCGGACGTAAGTATAACGTTTTCGCAAAAACTCAACTCAGGAAAAAAAAAATGTCCAAAGGCTCAGGCCCTTTTTCATGCGGCCCAGCGCATTGGGCTCTCGGCCCAATTCAGCTCCGCGAGTCGCATGCGGCCCATCAAGCCCATAGGGTTTTTACATCAGTATATATAAACCACCCATTAGGGTTCTTTTACGCCCTCTGCAACCTTCCCAAGTGCTCCGGCTGTGAGAGGAATCATCATGGTAAGTACTCCTCCTCCAGAAGGGAACTCTCATGTGCTCCGTACACTCTTGGTATATGTAATCGCGAAGATGTTGGCATATGTAATCATGTTTCGATCTAAAGTTGTGGTCTTTACTTGGTTTTTGATCTCCTGAAGGATTGTTGAGCGTCTGGTTGACAATTTAGCTGTCGATTCCTAGTGTCGGGTCGTGGCTAGTAGTTTTTACTTCGTCTTTGTCATGTGTGAGGTCGAGCTGTGGATCCAGGATCCTGTTTTCTGTGTGAATTTCTTGGCAATGTTGTCCTTTCGCAGGCATGAACTTGGGTTCTGCTGTGATGGTGGAGGTTCTTTATTATCTTCACTGTTCTCGTGCTGGGATGAAAATGGGTCTTGGTATTGCTTTGCGATGTTGCCCTTCTTTGCTCGCGCGGTATTGCTGGATTTGGGCTTTCGCCCGTTGTCCAAGATTCTCCACTGCTGCTGCTCCCATGGGAGTCCGGGCGGTGTCTCAGTCCCAATGTGGCTGATCATCTGTAAAGACCAGCCCAAGAATCATTGTATTGCATTTAGGCCATGCGGACAGAAGATGAATGAAACCACCTTTAGTAGCGGCTGTTAAAGGGGGAAGAAGAGTTTTATATAAGAAAGTAGGTCGAGTCGATCACATAAAGTTTTTTGAGTTCTTCGGTCAGGTCAATCATTGAAGTTAACTCATACACAAGCAAGCCATTGTCATAGAAACTCTCAATCCCCAAGTCATACACCTTCAAGCTGATGAGGTTGCCAACCTCTGTAGCTTTTACCTTGAATTCAGCTCTTTCTCTAGGCATGATGTAGTGTGTGCGGTTATTCAATTAAAGTGGTGTGTACAGAAATAGAAGAACATGGTATCTACTTACTCATTTCAAGCTTGCGCTGCTTATTCCGAAACTTATATCTGTTTGTGAATGAGTGGGTTAATGTTGTTAGAATTCATTGAGCCAACAATGGCTGGGGTTGTCATTCTGATTCTGATTCTGGAGTCTCTGCCTTTGAGTTTCTTGGGGTAAATTCATAGTGTGCCTAAGTTATATGATTTTTGGTTGTATTTTTCGACATTAATCTGAAAAGGCGTCTTCTATTAGATTTATTGAGACGAAGCTATCATCCAGTCTAGTGCGGTGATGTATAGATGTGGACATGCCGTGGCTATAGATTATGTTTCGTCTGTGGTGTTTTAAGTTTAAACCTGCATATAGTTCCTCTTTAGTGAATCCAGCGCCATCAAATGTTATATATCTACAAGCTCCTGACGAGAGATTTATGTTACTAGATAAGGTTCCCTATACCCGTTAGGAAACTGGATTATTAATTTGCCTTTGGTTGTCACAAATTTGTTTAAATCTTTCTTCTTGTTCTTTGATAAAAATGACCAAAACTTCTTTCTCATGGTTGTTTTGATGCTGTAGATTCACACACCGTTTTGTTTAAGATATTTGATATCTTCGACACCCTTAAAACTTAACTCCTTTTAAATTTTGACAAACAGCCGAAGCAAATCCACGAGATCAAGGACTTTCTCCTCACTGCAAGGAGGAAGGATGCTCGGTCTGTCAAAATCAAGAGGAGCAAGGATGTTGTGAAGTTTAAGGTTCGCTGCTCCAAGTACCTCTACACCTTGTGTGTGTTCGACACCGAAAAGGCCGACAAGTTGAAGCAATCCCTCCCTCCAGGTGTGTAACTGTGCTTGTACATTCTAATATGTTCATGGCAGTGCATGAGAAGTTGGCTCGACATGCCTTGTGGTGCACCTACTGTCTGGATGTGATGACATGAGTTAAAACATTCTCCTTTTCATTCCCTGTGGCATCTTTGATGACCCCTGGATTTTTTTTTTTCTTTTCTGTAGGTTTGAGCGTGCAAGACCTTTAAATACACGCCAGTTTGCATCTCGTGGGAGAACTCAGAGAATACCGAGGAATCGTGTTTTGAACCCGTTCAATCATTGTTTTTAGGATTTTGACTGTTATATGGATTGCCCAGTGTAGTTCTCTTCTAGACTGAATCAAGTTTTCAGTCTATTCTAGACTGAACCGTTGTGTGAGGTTATTCAGGTTATTGAGTTTTGGGGTACTATGCTTGCTTTGGAATTTGTTTGATTTGATCCATGAACAAACGTTTGATGTTGGAACGCAAAGAAAATTCTCATATGCACGCGAAAAGGATCATCTGTTGATGGGGTTCAAAGGGATTCTTGATCAAGCAGTCGTTGGTAAATTCGAAACAATAGTTGGTAGTTTCAATTAGTGTTTACGAGAACTCTTAGCAGCAATCAAATGCTGGTTGGTAATCTACTGGTCAGACTGCAAAGTGATGATTTCCAATAATATGTTATGAACATTCTAATACAAAACAGAGGATACCATTCCTCGGACATTGGCGTTTGACGACACTTTCTTGTAATGCATCTTACTATTGCGGATTGGGTAAAACTCTACTTTGGAATAATCAAGAAGTCAGAAGAGAGAGCACGAACGATTCCTTAGGATATGCTACTGGGTGGGGCCCCCACTTGTCCCCATCGGAGGAAGTTTATACGGTTTGCAAAAGCGGAAAGACGAACATGTCACGGCTCCCACGGTACGAATTTTGCATTACATGCAGATGCAGATGAATTAAAAAAGCGTAGTGCTTTGGTCGAACCAGTTAAAGATAAGAGGAAGACGACTTGAGATGAGGATGTTAACATGGTCAAGAGCACAACCTACCCACGCCACGTGCGGCGTCTACCTAGAAGAAAGGTTTGAAGAGAAGCGTCGTCTTGTTTCTACCATCTTGTAGGCTGCCCCTGTAAGCTCTGTAGCTACTCTGTATGTCTCTGTGTCCCCGGGCCAACTACCACTTTCCTCCTCTGAACTTCGAAGGGACCGTTTGGGAGTCGAGTCTCTTTGAGTTTGGTGGGAGAGAGAGAGAGAGAGAGAGAGAGAATCATCATGTGGAGGGAGAGAGTGTGCCCCTGCTTCTGGTTCGGGAACGGCAACCGCCACGATCGTGAAGCTTCTGAGGAGAGAAACCCAGTGTTGCTGGTGTCGGGGATGGGTGGCTCCATACTCCATTCCAAGAAGAAGGAGGACAAGTGGCTGGGCTTCGATTCCCGGGTCTGGGTCCGCATCCTCCTCGCCGACTTGGAGTTCAAGAACAAGCTCTGGTCCCTCTTCAACCCCTCGACTGGTCTCTCTCTCTCTCTCTCTCTGCCGCCCGCATGCTTGGGATTCCATTTCCACACCCATTTGCATACTCGCGCGCGCGCGGGGTATCGTAGCTTCTGCTATTTGTTGCTGCTACTTCCCTCGCCCCATCGTTATCCATTCAACAAACCTGTACCTGTGTTGTTTGTCATGTTACTTGGTCGCACTCTCAGCGGTCTGGGACTTCCACTTTGGAATCTGTGAGATGTTTCACCATGGATCCTCGTACTCGTTAATTGCCACAATGGTTCATCAGTTTATGCACTAGTGTACCTTGAAACACTTTTTGACCTTCTGGGTTGGTATGGTTTGATTATTTAGTTATTGCAGATTAAGTATCAATCGAATCATTCTTTTGTGTATTGAAACTGAGTTCTGGTTCAAACCCGCCTAGAGTTTTCTGTAACCTGAAGTCGCTCTAGCGAGTAATTCAATTTGATATACTTTCTGAATAAAAGTCGACATCTCAATTGATCATGTCTATAGATCTGATTTGTGTGCTCGGTTTGAGCAAAAGGATTCCTCCTCCTGAAATAGCACCACGTTACAGATGTTTCCTACTCGAGAATGTCCTGCTCATGGATGTTTCCTATGAATTTATTTCGTACTTGCAGAAGTTTCTGTCTTCCTTATATCTTTACGGCACATGCTGCCTATGTTGTCTATGGAATTTAAATCATCTGGTCCGACGTGATCTGCTGTATTGACATTAGATCTCTTTCCACTTTCCATGTCAACGTTGTTCACCAACACACGATGATTTAATCATTGACGAGCTTGTGCTTTTTGTCATCCTAAGGATTGAGCGAATCATTGGATGATGATGTTGAAATTGTGGTTCCTGACGATGATTATGGGCTCTATGCCATTGACATACTAGACCCATCATGGGTGAGGCTCTAAGTTATTCTTCACTCTTTTGGTGGTTTGTCAGAGAATTATTTTGCTTCTGTTTACGCTGTTTCCGCAAGATATTTACTACTAATGAAATTGTTTTGATGAAAATTCTTCACGTTTCAGTTTGTGAAACTTATGCATCTGAAAGAGGTATATCATTTTCATGAAATGATCGACATGCTCATCGGGATAGGGTATAAGAAGGGAACCACGTTGTTTGGATATGGTTATGATTTCCGGCAAAGTAATAGGTAATTCAATCTGTTTATTAACTTGTTGAGAAACAAAGTTGGTATCTTGACTACTGCATTCTTAGCTGATTTATCGGCCGTGGGTTCAGAGTTTAAGTTTTTGATAAATGTGAACCCCATTATCTGCTGCATCATCGCAGATCTGACAAGCTCCTAGAAGGTCTTCGATCAAAGTTGGAAACTGCTTACAAAGCTTCTGGAGGTAGAAAAGTCGACATAATTTCTCATTCAATGGGTGGATTGCTGGTGTCGTGTTTTCTATCACTCCATCAAGACGTGAGTGTTCTATCATTAACTGCCAAAAGCATTTATTGAAGATTGTCTAGTTGCTTACGATATTGGAATATATGCACAAAATTAGCAACAAGACTATAATTTAGTTGTTAATTGACAGGTCTTTTCAAAGTATGTAAGGAAGTGGATTTGTATTGCATGCCCTTTTCAAGGTAACTGCCTTTGGGCAAAGTTCCAGATTCATTCCATCATGACACTCAAATGTCTGGAAAGATACTCAAAGAAACGTAGATACAGGCTGTAATGTCCTCTATCTGATAGAGAACATCTGTTTCTGATGCCAGGCTAATAGAGCGATCATGATTTTTCTGTTGGCTTGAAATTGGATACTTTTCTTCTTTTTATCTTAAAATTTGAAACTTGTCATGTTTGTCAATTGGATCTTCAACTTCAAGTGCAATAAGATATCTCTATTGATTTTCCAACTGTTGAAGGCTAAATGCTCATTTTCATCTTGGTTCGGTTATTGCTTATGTAGTTTTTGAATAAAAAAGTACCTCCATGTGCTTAGCAGATTGTATTGCTCCTAAGGTTTCAATGTGTCATCATCATTTTATGTGATAGGTGCCCCGGGATGCATCAATGACTCTCTCTTAACCGGACTGCAATTTGTTGAAGGGTTTGAGAGCTACTTTTTTGTGTCTAGGTGGACAATGCACCAATTGGTAATTTCTCTATTCGTCTCTCAATGTCACTTGGCGCACATCCTACCGTTTGTGTAAAACTAGCATAAAGGAGGACGGAATACATAGAGGGACGGATCTAGAAACTTTTGTCAGTGGGGTCAAAAAATTAATTGATGAATGATTAGAAGAAAAACAAGTGTTATGTTTTAGTAAATAATCTTCTTATGCCTAAAAAATCCGATAATAATTAATATTGTGTAGGCTTTGCTCATCTAAAGCAAGTAGTTTTTTGGCATTGCTTAAAAACCCTAAATTCTTCCAAAACTTTAGAAAAAGGAGTTGGGCAAGTGCCTCCACTAACCACCATGCAATAGTTAAGTCCGTCCTGAATACATCTATCAGTCACTTTTACGCACTAAATGATGAAGGAAATTGCAAAAGTATGAGGGCTTCTACCTAAAACTGCTCAGAAACATGTGAAATGGATTTTACCAATACTATAGCATGAGATGGTGTAGCAAGTCAGGTTGTGTTGTGTGAGTCACGATTTGGAGTGGTACTCCTTTGTTAGCTGACCCCGACCTTTCTTTTGGCAACGCCCTTTTTCTCCTCTTGTAGTGCTAGCATACATAACGCGTGGAAAGACTTGTGTACAAAAGCATATGCTTTCTTGTCTTGCATTTCTATATCTCATATTTGTGAGCAATTTTAGCCTATTTGCACTTCACTCATGGATCGTTTTCAATGTTTGGATTAGCTAACTCGATTATTCTACAAGAGAAGGTCTTAGAGTTTTTTCTGCTTTTTGTTTGGTGCGATCTTGTGCTCGCTTGCTAATAGCTCGTTCTATTTGAATATAGTTGCTTGAGTGTCCATCAATATATGAAATGATGGCAAACCCTGAGTTTGAATGGGCGAAGCAGCCTAAGATTGAAGTCTGGCAAAAGCACTCTATTGATGGGGATGTTTCTGTCAACTTGGAGACCTATGGTCCCCTTGAAAGCGTCACTCTATTTGAAGCGGCATTGCGAAATAATGAGGTAGCATGTTCAAATTCTTTCTTGGTTACTTAGTTATTCTGAACTCTTCTATGGAAGCAGACATCTAGTTCAGTTTGGAGTCAACTTTTGCTCATCTTTTGATGCTAAAATGTAGCTGGTTCCTCTATTTGCTGAAAAAACTCAAAAATCTTGAGTACCCATTAAGGGCCTCTTTGAAGTGGCGTTCAAGCAACTGGAACAAAAAACATTCTAGTTTAGTGTTTCTTCAGTTATACAGAAAGTAGGGGAACAAAAAGAATATATGCCAATGTCGGGCATTCTACCCAATCTTTAACCCCTAAGGAGAACTTATTGATTATATGTATCCTGTTAACTAGATAAAAGCTGCCTTCGCCAGGTCTGTCCTCCTTTTCTACTAGTTGTACCCTTATTAATGAGCCTCTCTGTAATCTCTTCTGAAATGTTTTGTGAAACAGCATGATAAGCTGTTTATTAGATGGATCTTCAGATAAGCATGTAGAGTGTTTTTTTTTTTTTAATTCAAATTTTTGTAATCCTCATTCCACAGTTGAAAGTGTCAGCTTCTCTTTCCCCTTCACCCTTTTCTTCTAAATGTCAAGGTCTTCTCATTGCTTCTTCTACGAAGTTTGAATTGCATTCTTTGTGGTTACAGCTAAATTACCAAGGACGGACAATAGCCTTGCCCTTTAACCTCTCTATTCTCAAATGGGCTGCTGAAACTCGCAGAATTGTTGACGACATTAAACTTCCTAGTGAGGTCGAGTTCTATAACATCTATGGAACATCTTTGGAGACACCTTTTGATGTTTGGTATGCAGCTTCTACTCTGTGTTTTGCAAGTTAGTATTATGTTTTGGTGGAAGACATGATGACATGCTCCTGCGACAGTTATGGTTCGGAGGCATCCCCCATCGAGGACTTGTCTGAAATATGCCACACTTTGGTGAGTAGTCTTATAAAAGTTTCTTCTGAGTTCTGATTGGATGACATTCTATTTGTTTGAAGGACTTCTTTTGTATAGTCATGATTAAAGAGTTGTTTAATAGCACTTCTTGGAATTGTTAATATTCTCCACCAAATTAAAGTAGAATGGCCTAAAAAAACTTGAATGACCTCAGCTGCATCTTACGCTGACAATGGAGCGAGTTCTCATTGAGAAGCTGATATGTAGCTTTGCAGTATTCAGGAGATGTAGAACTTAGACGTGGGCCTCAAAGCTGAGTAATGACCGCATACCATTGGATTTTCAATTTTCTTTTAGGGTATCTGGTGTTTCATAAGTTGATGCGCTTGGTTAGCAGGAGATAATGTCCTTCATTCTGATGCTGCCATTTCACAGCTGCTCAAATTTCCCTTTGGGCTAATTATATCCTCATGCTTCTCACATATATCTGAACTGCAAATGTACTACTCCATTTCTTGTTCTTGGCTCTAATTTGCTATGGTTCATCTTGCAGCCCCAGTACTCTGATGTGGATGGAGATGGGACCGTCCCTGCAGAATCAGCTCGGGTAACTATTTGGCAAAGCCTTTTCTCCTTTTACCATACATTGTGATGACGCGCTGCAGTTTGATTTGTTGCCATGCACGGGAAGATGCGATAGATATTTGTCTTGTCTTTAGCACGTTTTTGTTTTTAGTTATGTCATATATTTTAAATCCGGATCATACTCCTTGTTCTGGTCATCATCCTGTTTGCTTACATTCGATCTGTTAGCTGGTGCACCAAATGCAACTCAAACAATGTATCTTGCATTATGACGCAATACGTTGTGCGACAGTGTGCAATACAAAAGTTTCCAGGTTTTCTCAAGTGAACTCTTATAATTGACAGGCCGATGGACTCAAGGCAGTGGAGCGAGCGGGGGTTGCTGCTGGTCACCGACAGTTACTACGCGACCCTACTGTCTTTCAACTCATCCAAAAATGGTTGGGATATGAGCAGGTCAGCTACACCAAGCGCGTTAGGACTTCGAGAGTAATGCATTCTTCTTGAAGAGTATAGACATAGCATAGGAGTTGACTTGTACTGGAGAATTTGTTCTCCAAGCCTTTAGCTTTCTCTGGAAATCGGAAACTGTTAATGTGGATTAGCATTGTCAAAAATTTCAGAACCATCACCGTTTGAAATTTGAATGTAAAAGATGAAAATCGATTTTTCGACGATGCATCTGAAAGTTGATGTCGATGTCGAGAATACAATCATCTCTGAACGGCACAGCACAAGGGAGTCGACAAAGAGAGTATGTACATTTTAAAGCTGCATTCAATGGCTACAAGCATTGAACAAGACAAAATGGGTCGACATAGCAGAAACAGAGCATCCAAAGAAACAAAGAATACAACTTCATGTGTAATTCTTGTTGCAACGTGGTTCAAAGATTTTAGCCAAAGAGGTAAGGGAAAAGAGAAGGATAGGCAAAGTAAAAATATGCAAAATCCAAATGTATCTTGCATAATGAGGCAGTCAAGCAAAATCCATATGACGAGTGACCGATGATAGAGTTACAATAACTCAGCACATTTACTGTTTCCATATGTCAAAGTGAGTATGTCTGATCGGCATGCTCATTTTTCGGACTTTACAACAACATCGACACTGGTGCGATGTTGTGAGTCATTGTCCGTACAGTCAAGATATACTTGTATTATTCGCTATGTAGGGAGTGGACGCATGAAAGAGTAAGAAAGAACACTAGAGCTGAATCCACAAGCATCTGTCTATCTTTGTATCATCATGAACATTTTTTACCGATCATTTGTGTTCAGCTTTAACACCTCACTTCCTCAGCCTGACAAGCCACATTGCAATTTAAACAAAAGCAGATGGATTAGAGGTATTCATGTGCAAACATAAGCGAGCCCCATTAAGTGCACACAGAAACACACGTATTCAGATGCACATTCAACAGTCACGTAGTCACAGAAGGAAAAATACTCGAACCGACATTGGATCATATGTATCAACGGCATCGAGTATACATTTGAATGGTTTATTAAACATATGCACTGGTTTAAGAGAACACCCAATTCGGATTTAGAAAGAGTCAGGGCACAAAATCCTCCATTTTACTATTTGCGGTTTCTTGTTTGGTTGAATCATCGACACATGATGAGGTTATTACATAGCTAAAGGGTATCTAGCTACCTAATTTGAAAGCATCCACAAAGAGGCCTAAACAAATGCCAGATTTCCAGTAATTCATCATCGTGACAAAGGACTGAAGTCTTCTGCTCGAAAGAGAAGGGGGTTTTCGATACATAAGCATACCAATCCCCTCAATGGCTGCAACCACGACACCTGCAACAAGCACATCCCAGTCACCCGTCTGCCCAAGAATTGTCGCCAATGCATTTGCTGTATAGAAACCCAATAGAAGAAGGAATATCTTCATGGGGAAATTCCTTCTAGCCGAGTTCAGCTTTTGCAGAAGTTGTCTGCCCCCAGCACTCACTATCCTGCCCAATCGAGTACGATTGAGATCTGCGTCATCACCATTGAGGCCCTCTTGCTCGCCATTACCGGGAATCCTGCCTGTATTCAGGGAAAAGGCTATTTTCCAGCCATGTCTTCTCATCTGAGAACTAACCAATGTAAAGAAAATGACTGGCTCGTTCAAAATCGTATGAAGAGACTCATAAGAGTGAACTAGATAGACAGATCGCATACGACTCAATCTAAATCCAAAAAGTTTTTTTAACTACAAGCATAGCCACGCAAAATTTTTCTTGTAACCAACACTAGATTACCACAATCAAAATCCAAAAAGTTTTCACTTACTTTAGAAATTTGACCAAAAGGCATTGACAATTAGTTTAATATGATTGGCTTATGCAGCTATATACAATTAAACAAAATAGGTAAGATTGAGTTGCCATTCTATGTCAAAATCATAAGTACAGCTCAAAGTCTAAGTTAAGAAAACAGGAAATTTTCTGGCAAAATTGATGAGAGCTCATGAGTGCAGTGAATTTGGCACAACAACAATTTGAAAGAAAACCTGACCTCCATGAGATCGCAACTAAGCTGGCTTATAAGAATATGAGCAGAAGATCTCCAACATGTTAGAAATGCAACTGTAATAGAACTGGGTGAGTGCTTATTATTGGTTACTGTCGACAGTCACATATGCCATCCCATCCCAAACACAGCACAGCAAAATTTTTGCAAACTAAAATGAAAAACACGATTGATGGTCTCAAAGTACCTGTTCCAACAAAAAGATGCAGGCTTTAGCTGAAAGAAAACTCGACCGCTAATGCAGGATCCGGTTCTTGAGTTTGAAACCATACAAGGGCCTAGGGCCATGCAGGAACATTCGGAGGCTTCATTTTCCCATAGCGGCGGACTCAACTGCATTACCATGGCTCCAGATTGGCACGCCATGAGCTGCAAAGGCGGGACTTTGCCAAAGAAAAGATCGACAAACACCATGGTCAGACACCGACTTACCCCAAAAAGCTCACATAGTATCCACTATCCATGTCTTCGGGATGATAGCCACCATAAAGCACACACATGGCAACCAAGTCTAATTCAATCTGGGTAGGTTCAGTATCGGCAGCTTTGTAAGCTGACCAGATGATATGATCAACAGTTCTTGATAATCTAAACCCTCACATGTTACACTGATCACTCAGCGAAAAGGAGCACGGGGAAGCTTATATTCACACTAAAGAACCTTCATTGCGATGTCCAAAAGGAATGGTACACATTCAGAACAGAGGACACAATTCGGAAACGATGGAAAAGATGGAGGTTCTGGGTCACTTACTTCTGGAGCAGAGCTCGTGCCCGACGTCAAGAATCTGAGCGTCGCTCTTCCGGTCAGTCTAACGCAGCGACAAGGAGACAGTCACGGCCGCTGTATTGCCTCTCGTTTCGCAAAATGCATGTAGTGCCTGCCCACTTTGCCTTGGACATCGAAGGTCCCAAGGCGAAGGACGAGAGAGAGAGAGAGAGAGAGAGAGAGATGGGGGGCGATCAGTGGGTTGCTTCTGCTTCACTAGTTCTTGGGTAGGAGAAGCAGAAATTGCAGTTCCCACGCACCTTCTTCCATGGACGGACGACTCTCTGTCTCTCTGTCTCTCTTCTTCAATTTGAGAGAGCAAATAGAGACGGACGGCTGATGATAACCTGCTATTCTTATCAGCAGGAGGAGTGAAGTGTCAATACTACCCTCTCTCGGCCATGTCCTTTTAATTTTTTGTTTCTCTCTATTTTCCACAATTCACCTACTTTATTGCCGTATCAAAATCTCAAATCGATGACCCATTGTCCAAATTAATTTTCGTTTCACCAAAAATTCTAAATTGATAGCTCATGAAACATTTATTCGAAACTATTCTTCATCTTTCAAAAACTCTAAATTGGTATCCTTAAGCCAAATATGTACTTCACGTTGGATTTCAAACAGCCAAGAGAGGAAGAATTCGTGTTAGAATATTAGTTTGAAATTTTTCATGGGACGAAAATTAACTTAAAGTAAATTTTTCATAAGTATTAATTTGAAATTTTTAATGGCACTAATCATTTATCAAATAGAGATGTTTAAATCACAATTCCTTTTTTTTTTATTCCTCGATTTCATTTTATTACGTTTGTATCAAACACGAAATAACTCCTAAGATGAAAGTGGGAATGAGAATTTGGAATGATTTCCTTATGATAAAATATCTCTTTGGCAGGTGAAAGTATTTCATGTAATGTTGAGAAATTTGAAAAAAAGTGATCAAGAGATTTTTCTTATAGGGAAAAAGTCACCAAAAATCCTAAACTATACTTATTGTGACACATTTATCATAAGTATTTTTTCTATGACACAAAAAATCAAAAAATTATATTTATGTGGCAAATTTATCCTCCGTCAAGATTCCCTCAATGAGCATTGTTAAAAATCTGCCTATATAGATGCTGGAAGGCAAATGATATCCACATGGCGTCCACGCGACTTAACTGAAATAAAACTCGAAGCTGTTTTGGCTGAAAATTCATCTGATGAAACCTTTTTTGGCAACTAATCATTCATATGTTCCTAGCATTGCTTGGAAAGGATTGTCTCAACACGATATTGTTAGAGAGAGAGAGAGAGAGAGAGAGAGAGAGAGAGAGAGTTTATTTGACAAAACCTTAATGTAGAATAAATGTGTCATATAAATAAAAGTTTGAGATTTTTTATGTCACAAATTTTTTTTTATAATAAATATATTATAGTGGGTATAATTTAGGATTTTTGATGTAAAAAAAAAAATTCAAGATAGTGGGCATTAGGGGTGAGCAAAAACCGGGCGGGCCGGTCCTAGGCCTAGACCCTAAAACCGGC
>BCNH02000002.1:10115875-10143532 GCA_001662345.2 Metrosideros polymorpha var. glaberrima | reverse complement strand
GGGGGGGGGGGGGGTTGTGTTGGGATTTGTTCCTCATTCAGATGCCCTTGACATGGGGCTTTCAAAAGTTTCCTTTTAGCGTTACTGTCTGTCTAGTTTTGCTTATTACGTATCTATGTCGACAGGTCATTCAACATCATGATTATTTCCTCGAGAAGTGTTTGAGAGAATGTCTACTTCTTTTGCCTGGATTGTTCAAGGTATGTCCTGATTGCCATATTCAAATGAAAAAGCAAGCTTTTGAGTCATTGTATATTTTTCGATAAAAAAAAAAGTCACTGTATATTTGTTTAAAATAGTGGTGATACATTGGAGATATTTTAGTTTCACGTGAATACTGCAATAGGTATTAGTGGCAGGGAATTTGTTCCTAGAAGACTGCCCAGAGAAAGCCTCTGTCGCGATACTCGTAATGCGACTTTACATTGGTTGTGCAAGCTCCGTATCCAACGCATTTAGTTCTATGTTACGATATAAACCGAAGCAATTGATCAGATTGATAACTGTTAACTGTGGCAATAAATATATAGAATTTAGCTGAAACTGCAATCCAGAACCATATGCTTTATTTGTTTTCCGTGGTTCACTTGTACAACTGAACTTAATGATGCAGAAAGTGGAGAAGTTGAAGCTGTTGTGTGTACAATATGCTGCAGCCACTCAGTGGTTGATATCATCCTCCGTAGACATCCCGCAGTTTCATGAAAAACCAGATAACTCCCTAAGGTCAGGAGATCCTAAGTCACGGAAATCAGTAACCCAGTCTCAGGCTTCAAGATCAATGACAAAAAATGCAACAGTGACCAATTCTGTCCTGTAAGTCTGGAACAATGACAAAAAATGCAACGTTGTAGGTAAATACAAGGTCCTCTCTGCCGTTCTCATTCAATTCGATGTTGCAGCAAATTTGAGAAGGAGTTTAATGCTGAGATCCAGAGCCTGGGCACAATTTTGAGCAGTCATTCACAAGCGGAGCCGTATCTGACTCACCTTGCACAGTGGATCCTCGGCGTTGGAAAGAATCAATAGGTTCTGGTTCACTTTTACTTGAATTGAAATAATCTATTCTGTAGGTCTATCAGGTATCGTTTTTCTCATGCTTCCATGTGAAAGCTTCATGTCTATTTTTCCCGTGACTCTCCCTTTCTGTTTCATATGTCGATCGTGTCATGTGTTGCGAGCATGAGGTGTGGTAAGCCCAATAGGTTTGAATTTTAGTTGGACTAGAAACAGGGTAGCGAATCAATTTGTTGTTGAACTGATTTGTGCACTTATGCTTTTTATCAAAGGAAATGGGCAGGGACTAGTAGAAGCCTTAGTTTGACGCTTGAGCAACAATCTGGTATTAGCTCTTGACCACTCTGATCATCTGTAGTATCTTCATGAATGCTTATGTGGCATCCCTAATGCATCGAATTTTGACACTAATTCAAAGTCAAGTAGGCAAAACAACTAATAAAGTTGCAAAAAAATAAAATAAAAATAGAAAAATCAGAGAGAGAGAGAGAGAGAGAGAGAGAGAGAGAGGTGTCAGTGCCTTATAACTAAAGTTCCATCACTCTCTATTTCTATGTCGTTTTTGCTACTCAAGCAGAAGTGTTAATGCAGCTTCAAATTAATGCATTCCTCATGATTGTGGGACATAAAAGGTGCCTAAACATTGTGAGCAATGACTTTAGTTATTTAACACAATTAGATAATCACAAGATAATGACATAGTCAAATTCCGGTGCCAAAAATTGTCAGACGGTTGCTGCTTTAAGAGAGAGAAAATCGGATATTTTATTGGTGTAGAAATCTGGCTGTGTTTTGTTGTCTGGACTTTGAAGCATTGACAAAGAGGTCACACCTATCAAAAGAACATTGAACGATCAGAACCAGAAATGGAGAACAGAAGTTGGAAAAGAATGAAAGACCTAACTAAGCACCTGAGAGAACTAGAAGAGTTTTACAGCCTCCATTTTGCCCAAACAGAATATCGGTATCCAGTCTGTCCCCTACCATGCAAATTTGAGACTTTTGAATGCCAAATCTGCCGAGACAAGACGAGAAGTTTGGCAACCAAATAGATGAGTGAGAGTAAGAAATGCTAAGTTGGGGAAAGATCTGAATGCTAATTGATAACATTAATCGCGATTGAATGGTCCGACATCTATCCATATTAATCAGTAACATCCTACCACCATGATACAGTAGTTTCTCCGAATAGGGAAAGAACTAAGTGAGACTGAGAATTCAATTTTATCAAGCATAAAACCTACATCAGTCGTCACAACGACAGGAGTTAACGGAAAAGGAATACTGGGAATTAGTCCTTAAGTTATACCATTCAAATGAAATAGATTTACTCATTGTTTAGCTTCTTGTGGCTGCTGCACTGTTTTCTCATTAGCCAAGCTATACGGCAAAATTGTAGTAGAACAATAGGAATAACATACTAGAAAAAGTCTTTACTCCAAATGTTTAGCACAAAGAGACGTAGAATTATTTGGTATTTCCAGACTTCCAGTGCATTTCTCAAGGATGATGAAAGAGCACCTCAGTAGCGGCTTAAAATCTAATAAGTTGGCCTTTCTCTCATTGATCCTATCCACTTCCTAGGCAAGGTAACAAATAAATTGAGTGCAACACCATTGCAATGGGATGTGTATGCTCATATAACCTGCATTAGGACTCCCAGGACACAAGATATAAAGGATGGAATTCAGAGCCTTACTTGTTTGCTAGGTAGTCCATCATAAAAGTTGATGGCTTCCCTACAACCAATGGCTCACGCTGAGTCGATCCCCTGATGGCACCAACCATAGAACCGCCACCTGTAACAAGGATGCACAAGGGTAATTGGTGAAAATGAGGGATGTATAGCAAATCCAGCAATCTCAAGGAATCAAAGCAAGCAACTTAAGCTGGTCCTCTCTAAGCAGTATTTTGAGACCTGGAAAAGTTGATTAATTAGATGGATCAGCTTCAAGATCATATTAAGAAAAATGTACCATTTCACTTTGTCTGCATGTCCTTTAAAACTTCTTCCTAGATATTTAAGACAATTTAGTACAAACTATGAACCAAGAGGAAGAAAACACTCTTTGCATGTTATACATTGCTATAGAGGCCCAAAACCTCGCTGAGAAACATTGATGTGGCATTCTTTCTCATCTTAATGATTGATCATCAGCTTAGTTCACAAAATTTGAAACTACGGAACCTCACATAAGAGATGCAGAGTAATAACAGAATCATTGGGAGGCAAGATGTGTGTATTTCATGTGAGGACAAAAAGTGTGGGCAATAGCAAACCTGCCCATTCCTGTGCATCAGTGAGATGAGTTACGGCATCGCGATTAGTGGCAATGAATAGACATCCAGGATTTTCGCGTATACAAAGTGTTCCATACCTTCAAAAGCCGATGAAAACTTTTGAGTGAAAGACCATTAAACATATAGGTATTTGCATGAAGAAAAAATTGTAGGTTCATAATATAGATTTGACCATGCAGCAACTTCCTTCCGGCTCTGTAGAAATGAGCTGTGTTTTGCTAGGGTAGCAAAGAAATGAAGCAGTTATATATACAAATTCGGTTATCACTGCACAAAAAAAGTAACTTGACGAGAGAGCATCTTATTTTCCAAATAATTTGCATTCTCTGGTTATACATATCATGGGGTGATGCAAGGGTGCTATATGATTTTCCCAAAGACCGCACGTTTCCATAATGTTGAACTTACTGGATTTTGTAGTAATTGAAGTATCGATCAAATCCAACCACAACAGCCCCAACCTTCATTTCCACATTGCAGAAAAAGACCAAATAAGCTCATAGGATATTCAAACGAACAAATGGAAAAGAAATTCTGAGAAAAAGAGAAGAAGCTTACATCCTCGTCATGCTCCATGTAGAACCCAGGCTTGAGCTCTATCTTTTTCCCACCATCTTCCTGTTAAGTGGTACGTGATTGTCAGTTAGCACTACAACATCTCTGAGTGGTTGCAAAAATTGCACTGGAAATAACATTTTGGCGTGTGAGTTTAATTTGCACGACAGATGCTTGGGGTGGTTGCTGGTTGGGGTACAGAGGGAGCAAAATGGCTGATGTGGAAATAATGTATTGTTGGACCGTAAAAGACAGACAGATGAAGCATGCACTTAATACATCCAGGAGACACGAACATCCTTCAGTTATTATGAGACAACACACAGGACCAGTCAACTCACAAAAGTAGGCAAGCCCACAGACGGGTAATAGTATAAAAAGACGATTCTGATATCTTGGTCATTAGATCCATTCACAAATCAAACACCAAACCTCAGGCCTTCCAGTGTAAATAAGTTCCAAGGAAATAACAGAAAGAAAAGGGAAAATGAAAACGATTCACATAGCATCTGACATTTCAATATGATGCCTGCTTGTACTGTATTAGGAGATAGACGGATTTAGAAGTTGTTCGTACAGGACCGCCGAGGTATTGAAATCCAGCTAGCTCAAGCTCCTTCAAGATGCCATCCTCACCAATCACATAAACCTGAGCCATAATTAGTCATTAGCACTTCAATAGCATTGGCTAAAGAAGCTATGCAGCAAAGCAGAACACTTTTTGGAAGCCTGGTCCTGTAATTGGAAGTTGTAGTATACTTCAAGACCAAAGTTGATCCCTTACATTGTGATTTAGAAAAATACAATTACTGAAGAGATGCAACTAGTTTCCTTGCTGAATTGGATTCAACTCCTGAATTATACTATCTATTTCTAGCATTCATGGTCACATGAGCATAGTTCCATGCGCCAAAGAATGAACCGATTTGCAAAGCATACCTTTTTATCCTTGGGGAAATCGATAGATTTTAGGTACGCAGCAGCTGCAAAAGACGATGCGAATATCTCTTCCTGAAACAAGTTAATTTTGGATAGAAGCAAGCCAGAGAATCACCACTGGAAAGGATGCAGAAGCCGCATGCTAACCTCATTCACACTGAGTCCAAGGGTCTCAAACTTCTTTCCATATTGCTTCCTAGACTTGGTTGAGTTGTTGGTAACGAAAACCAATCTCTTGCCCTAAAAGTTAAGGATGATGAACAATCAGTTCATAGACAAGGAGAGACAGCCTCCCACACAATGTTCTAATGGATTCAACACCTGAACAGAAAGCTAAAGCACTCAGCAAGATAGCTCAATTTCTTGTCCAGTGCAGGTAGATAGAGTTATGTCAGTGAACCCATGTTCAGCTGGTATTAGCAGAAATGGAGATTGAAATGGGAAAACCCCTTCTGCTACACAACTAATTAGGAAGAGAAAAACATGACCCTTGCCCTTCTATTTTTCTCCGAGAAAGATCCTAGTTAAAAGGTAGAGATGGATACTAACCTTCGAGCGGAGCATATCGAGCGTTTCAGGGACTCCATCTATCAGGCTATCCCCTTTCCATATAACTCCTGAAAGAAGAAGAATACGTGCAAACGTGATCGTTGTCGCTAGACAATGTCACTAGTAAGACCGATTGCTAGCGTGTTTGCAGTTCTAACTAAATGCCACTTCGACTAAACCTCCAATTGCATGTACAAAGCTAATAATTGGAGGAAATGCTACGACGGGCGACAACGGTTACATTCTCAAGCATCGGGCAAGCCGCGAGTACATGAATGTCTTAGCGCATGAGCATGTAAAAGGGTGAGGGCGCAGCAGAGAAAATAGGAGTAACTAAGGGTGCGATTAAGAATTCAATGAATGAAAGATATTTTCATCACCTAAATCGTTATCGATAATGAAAATATTTTTCATCGACTAATTTTTCCAAGCGATATAACCAATCATTGTTTGGAAAATATTTTCCGAATCTTGAGTTTTCCGTGGAACAAACGCACCCTAAATGAAAATGTTGTGGTGATGGGTGGGACAAGTCTGCCACAGCTAGCAAAAGTTACAAGTAGTTGTAGTAGCAACTAGCAAGCATCCTTGTCCTTGCTTGGGACTCAAGAAAAAGCTCCAAGCATTGTATCAACAAGAAACCCAGAAAATTCTCGCGAATGTTCGGGTGCTAGCCCAGCATCGCGTAGCAGAAGAGGACTCGCTACTTTGCGACGCAATCGCTCTTCACTCAAACCCACCAACCGAGGGGCAAATTCGAAGCAATGACTCCCGCGTGATCGCAACCGGCGCCGGAAACGCGGAAGCGAGAGCGACAAGCACGGAGATGCTTTACCGTCGCAGTCGAAGATGAAGGTCTCGACGGAGCTGATGAGCTCGTCGGCGTCCTGGAGGGGCTGAGCCGCGGCGCGGGCCTTGTGAGACTCCATCCTCGACCCGGACTTGGGAAAGCCGCTGGAGCAGAAGCTGCTCCTCCGCGCGACGCTCGCGAATCTGGACGAAAGGGAAGACGACGGCGGAGGAGGGAGGCGAGCGGCGGAGGATCTGGGGACGACGGAGAACAATCGCTGCGGTTGTGCGCTGCAACCGATCACTCCTCTGCTCAACATCTCCCTCCCTCTGTTTTTCTCGCCTGTTCTCTCTCTCTCTGCTCTCTCTCCGACACTCGCCTTAATTTCTTTTTTTTGTCCTATTTTTATTTATTTATTTTTTCAATTTTGGCCCTGTTTTTTTTCGTAATTTTACTTTTTAAAAAACAGATTCATAATATGTGGCTTTTAATTTCTGTGGCCGTCAGCTTCCCGACCAGGAGGGCTTCGGCTTCCATGCTGACGTGGCGGTTCGGATGGTGGATATCGCCTTCTTTATCCTCAAACCACCCCCCCCTCCCCATTCTCCCTTTGATGATATAATCGTCGACAGACTATCTAGTAAGTATGAATCACGTCTCTTGTACGGTTCTTGTTGGTGGGTTGATTTCATGACACGTCATAGCAAAATGCATCTGCGTCGACCCGTTTGTTTTAATTGTGTTACACGGATCGTGTCGGCCCTGCCACTATTGCTTTGGTCACATCGTGTTTTGGAGGTTGATATGATTAACTGATTGTGTCATGAGTAGACTCGATTCCGTGAGATATCTTTATGTCGGCTCGACATAAACATGCCTCGAAAGTACGAATTTACCACCTGTACTCGAGATGGGATTTCCCTGACTTGTGACGTATATGAGTGTCTCAAGTTTGATGACAAGAACTTACACCATGTAAACCATCAAGAGGATTGCAAAACTTCTCCATGAACTTAGAAAGAAAGTTTCTTGTGAATAGACTAGCCTGTTAGATTATTAAGTAGAATTAGAGATTGTAAAATATGGGAGCGTTTGAGTAATAATCTCCTTTATATTGTTTGATGTAGGACGAAATCTTCCTATGTTTTCTCCCTAAATGTTAAGGCACGCCGATTGAGCCATGTAAATCATGTGTCCGATTTATTTAACGTCTTATGATTTATTAATCAGGAAATCGATGACTATTACCAATTTGAAATGGTACTGCTTGGGGTCGAAATCACGGCCCATAATAATTACATAAAGGCCCAGCCCACGTTCACATAGAATGGAATTGGTTGGCGGGATCCTGGACCTGCAACGAAACTCGACAGAGTAGCAATGGAAACTTGACATGGTTGTGTTCTTAGAAGACGTGTATGGTAGGCCGAGGAGCAGCACGCGATGCCATAAGCCTACGAGATCATGAAGCGATCACGGCAACAGCTGAGCCAAGATGTGGAGAAGCTCGTTGGCAATGTCGGAAGAGGATGTAATAGTGTAAATAAGCAGAACAAAGAAGAAGAAAACGCGCTCAACTTATGCTTCAGAGTGTGCTTTCGCTTTTCGAGTGCGATTTAGATCCTTCCGATGTCCGTAGGTTTAGCTTCCGGCGTCGTTTAGTCGACTTTTTCCTTGACATCTGCGGTTTGGATCTCAGTTATTGGTATTGTCATGTCTTTGTTCGGAATGCCGTCTTTCCCGGTTCCTCCTTTCAGGCATCGCTTACCTTTTCCATGTGAGCGTATGTGAACACTTTTCGATCTCCAGTGAATGTCTTTCATGTTCAGTTTAAGCCCAGCATTGAGCTTTTGCATTTACATCCTAGAACTTCAGCTTCAAGGTACTTCAGTTTCCTTCCGAACGCAATTTCAAGCACTTCCTATCATTGTTTTCAGGAGTCAGCATGCCTTCAACATAAAGAACACATCTTTCCCACAAATTTAGCGCGGTTTCACCGCTCGAACACTTTGTGTCGAGCCCCGGATTAGAGTGCGGATTCGAGCTTCGCGTTCCCAGTCAGGTTCTCGCCTTTGCTTAGGGATTTTTCTCCCCCAGCAGGTAGTTTTCTACAGTGGATCTCAATCTGTCGGTAATGGACTCCTCAGTATGCTTGCTTGATGCTGAAGGAGGTGAAGATGGAAGCTGATACCGGGCCTATTGCAAGGGCTTCTCGGTTTTAGTCCAAAAACACATGCAAAGAAGAGGGTCTAACTCTTCTCCTTTGATCTTTTTCTCCAGAAAATTATCCAAAAAGTCCTAAACTTTTTTACGATTGACCAATTTAGTTATAAACCTTTTGATGATTGGCCAGTTTAGTCATAAATTTCTTGACGAGTTGCCAATACAGTCATTCCAGCTAATTATCCAAATAATTAGTTTAGGACTGGATTGGCAAATTTTCAAAAGGTTTATGACTAATTGACACAATAAAAAGGTTTAGGACTAAACTGGCATATTGTGAAAAGATTTATGATTAAATTGATACAATTAAAAGGTTTAAGACTGATTTGGTCGATGTATAATAGGTTTAGAACTTTTTTGATTATCCCTTCTTTTTTCTTCCCAATGACTTTATGACTCGCTCTGGTACTTGGAACTCAAGAAGGCAAACATACCAATGCAAACTGGTGAAATCAGACTGCATGAACTGAGTATTTATCTGAATCTTTCGAATGGTTTAGAGGCCTTCCCTTCGTTGGATAAGCTCTCTCTCGGAAGCCAACTTACTGACGGCGTCCATAAGGTAATTTCTACGAAGGCAATCGAGAATTTGTTATACGAACAAGTATATGTACTGAATTAAATATGGTACATTGAAATTGTTAGGCCCCACATGGCATCTATTGGATCCGACGGTCTAGATTCAATTTAGCATGTGTTCCAGATTGATTGAATGGTTTCACCAATCAGAGGGGACAGCGGGGAATCATTAGAAGACTTTGATGTGAGCAATATGATAATGGATTGTGCGTTGTTTTATTTTTTACGACCTTAGTGCTGGTACTAGCAGAAATTCTTCCCAACTTGATATTCGATTAATGGGTACAAACAAAATCATTCTTTTACAGTACGGCGTATTCGGACTTTTGGCTCGACTAATCTGATAGATACATACAAGCGGTCTTGTCTATGTGCATCAGATAAGACCCCATTTACTAGGTGATTGACGTGAGAGAAATTGTCACTTAAACATGAAATCTATTGTTTTTTTTTACCAAACACTTAACTCTTAAGCCAAAGGCCACTTTGTGGTTAATCACACAACAAATCGTGCTTTTTTTGCAATCTAGATAGAACCATGTTTATATAAGTAACTACAAATCACAACCAGAAAACCCTAATATGTTGCCCTCTTTCTCTCTTAACCACGCGGAGCGGAGGTGATGGCGTTAGAGGCGGCGGCGGCAATGATGTGAATGATGGAGCGGGTGAAGAGAGAATTTGTGTCATTGTGAGACAAGATTTCAGCTGAAGTCGCATGTTGCTTATGAAAAGAACTCAGAGACACATGCATTTCCCTTTTTTCATAATACTATTGTTAGGGGCCGAAAGAATGTCTAGTTCTCTCGTACTCATGTGCCCTTGTGAGTGAAGCTAGTTGTGTCACTGTGAAGAGTTTGAGATGTAGAGGGGATGAATGCAATTGGTCCATGGGAATGGTGTTAGGGCGGTTTGTGCTAGGAGTTCTAGGTTAAAATTATTATACCCATAGGAACTCTAAAGGTGGGGTTGGCTTCTTGTGTACAAACTAGTCGGGAGCTGATGTCGCTCTCTTGATGAGTTCATGCTAGGCTAAAACCAGTTGCCGTACTTGAAGGAAACAGATTCCTAAATCTCACACTTGAGAAAATGTGGAAAAACTCTATTGAACACATTAGATTAAACATATAAATATCTTCAAATCATAAACTTGAATCACTGATCGTAAAGGCACATTACATAATCAAACGTATATATTAAATGCCCTTTTGGCAATCTTGAGAGAGAAAGACCGGAAGAGTGTTCTCTTCGTTTTTCGTCACATGCGTTCTTTTTCAGAGAGAGAAATGTGTTGTTTGACGAGCATTTTAAGAAAACGACGATCGTTCTCTTGTATATACCAAAAACAAAAAGAACACATCTTTTTCTTGCCTTTTCAATAGCCCTTAATATCCTTTGATATCAATTACCTTAATTGCCCACCTTTATTAGTCACTTTGAAAAAGGCAACATGGGCGCAATCAATTAAGTCTATCATCTCCCACTTGCCTATGATGGGCCAAAAGAAAATCTCTCTACTTTGCAAAATTTATATTGGCAAATAATTTGTGCGACCAACATACTCTAAGAGCTTGTTGTCATACATCTGTTAGAAATATATAACAGTTCAAAATTGGACACATTTGCTTCAGAGTAGATCTTGTATGTAGTACCCTAGATCAATCAGTCACATATATATCTGTCTTGATCCCTTTAAGTATGATATATTGTATTCACAATTATGATTAACTCAAAACAATCATAATCGGTCGACCTGTGAATGCGAAGTTGGAATGTGACATCAAAGACAAATTGATTTTTCTCTTCACTCAAACCTTTCAATTTAAGTTAAACTCGCTTTTCTAGAAATGTCCTATTAGGTCGAATCAATTCATGACCATTAGAAACATTCTAAGATAGCAAATATTGAATAGAAATCTTGAGAATGAGTAAAGAGTCGTGAGGACACTTAATAAGGAACTCTTTTCCTCAAGAGTCTCATACGGCCTAAAAGTTGAGATCAAAACTTTTGCCAAGTCTTAATTGTCGTCTCATGCATACGTAATATGAAATACGTATTACGATATTCTCTCATTCCTCACGAAGCATATGTCTTTACACTTAATATTGTATATATGATAGTTTAGACGCTCCCAATATCTAACTTGAGTTCACAAATCTACTCTCTTTAAAGAATCCATCAGAATTCACATCTGGTATAGAAGACAGATAAAGTGAAATATGTGAATCATTTCACTTTCAGACATCATGAATATTATGTCCTCATCTTAACCTTATGTTAAGGCGATATCAATATTTTAAGCTTGAGCCCTCAATTATCACATAGATAATAAGCTTAAAATTATCTCATCTCTATTTATCACACAATAAATAGAGGAGATTACTCATGTGAGTGGGCTAATATCTTATCTGTCCGACATGTTTTCTTTATTTAATGCACTAAGCATTAAGATGCATAAATGTCAAATAAACTCATAGGCATTAATAATGACAGAAAACTTCATTAACAATGAACATTCAGGGAAAAAACAATATTCAGTACATCGGCCTTTACGCAATCCTAGATATTTTACATGACCATGGAAAACCTCTCTAGGAATTGGCTCTGTCATAGGATATGCTATCATTCTTTGCGTAGGTATATATTGTACCTTCACATCCCTTCGTGCCATCCTGTCTTTTATATAATTGTATTTGATATCTATATGTTTGGTTTTCTAATGGAACTTGGGATCCTTGGTGTAAGCTATTTTTACTTGGCTATCACAATTAACCAATAAAGAATTTATAGCATTCTTAGCAACACCCAAATAATCCAAAAATCTTCTTAGCCAAACATCCTATTGTACTACTGCTGATTGAGCCACGAATTCGGCTTCCATTGTAGATAAGGCTATACACTATTGCTTCTTACTGCTATAAGATATGGTCGCATTATTTAGTAAGAACACATGCTTAGAGGTGGATTTTCTCTCATCCAAATTTCCTCCCCAGTAAGCATCAATATAGCCTTCAAGGTACAGATCACTTCCTTGATAACTCAGCGAATAATCAGCAGTAGCCTTTAGATACCTTAAGATTCTTTTGACGGTAACTCAATGTGCTTGACCTGAATTGTATTGGTACCTATTTACCATTCCAACTACAAAACATATGTCAAGTCTTATACATATCATAGCGTACATTAAGCTCCTAACAACACTAGTATAAGGAACACGTTTCATTTGTTCATGTTCTTATGGAGTCTTAGGACATATTCTATGGCTCAATCCTTCACCTTTTACAATAGAAGTATCAATGGGTTTACAGTTTTGCATACGAAATCGTTCAATGATTTTGTTTATATAAGTCTCTTATGAAAGAGACAATGATTACTTTGAGCGATCTCTTGAAATCTTAACTCCAAGAATGTACGCAGCTTCACTCATATTTTTCATCTCAAAATTGGAAGATAACCAGTTCTTAATTGTATTAACTAACTCTATATTGCTTTCGGCAATTACTATATAATTAACATATGATGATAGGATCACAAACTGGTCTTTGGATCTTTAGAGGTATACACAATGATCTTCTTCAATCATTGTAAAATCATATACCACTTTGGCATTTATACCATTGTCTTGAAGACTGCTTAAGGCCATATATCGATCTAAAAAATCAGCATACCTTTTATTTTTGGCCTTTTGTAATGAAACCAACGGGTTGTTCCATATAGATTTCTTCATCTAATTCTCCATTGAAAAATGCAATCTTTACATCTATTTGATGTAATTCAATATTCATACTTGCTACTATTGTCAGAATAAGACGAATTGAGATAAACCTCACTATAGGAGAAAAAGTCTATTCATAATTAATTCATTCTTGTTGATTATACCCCTTTGCCACAAGACGAGCCTTATATCTCTCAATTGAGTCATCAGCTTTTCGATTTATATTGAGAACCCACTTGTTCCCAATAGCTATGCATCTTTTTGGAAGATCAACCAATTCCTAAACTTGGCCATTGACTCCATTTTTTCTTCCATTGCATGTATCTATTTTTCCTTATCATGGCATGTTAGAGCCTCATTTACATTTCTTAGCTTATCTTCATCTTGTTTAGCGATTATGAAAGCTTCCCCTTCAATGTCAAAACATCTATGGGGAATGCTTTTGCGACTTGTTCGCTGTATAGGAGATTATACACTTGGTACATCTTTCTTCATTACGCTCCTACTTGGATAGATAATGACGGCATCATCCCATCAAGGGATTGCAATTGAGACTAATCCAAATTTAATTCCCCACATCTCATATTGCTCCCACTTGGATGAACTTCACTAATTTCATTAACACGATCTAAGGTTTTAAATAAGGAGTAGTCCTCACCTATTTCGTTCTTCTTAGAAAATTCATTCTCTAAGAATGTGAACTTGTGATTTGAATTCAGTTACATTTCCACTTTCTTGCTCACCTATGAACACATACTCTTTTGAGTGTTCTAAGTATCTTATGAAAATATTATTTTTGTTTCTCGGACCCAATTTTTCATACTTGTGAGATGGCTCGTGAGTACAGGCAGCACCATCCCAAAGTTTAAGCAGACTTAAATCGGGTTTTCTGTAGGTCCATAACTCACATGAAGTAGAAGTAACTGATTTAGAAGGCATACAGTTAAGTATATAGGTAGAAGTTATCAAAGCATCACCCCAAAAGGTGATTGGTAAAATAGCTTATGCCATCATAGATCTAACCATTTCCATTAGGGTTTTGTTCCTCCTTTTTGGAACACTGTTTTGTTGAGGAGTGTATAGAATGAACAATTGTCTTTCTATTCTCTTTTCATCACATAAATTTTTGAACTCATCAGATAAATATTCTTGATCTCGATTGGATTTCAATGCTTTTATCTTCATGACAAGCTCATAAATTTCTTAAAGCAACTTATCGCTTCAAATTTATGAGAAATCAAATTGACATGACCAAATCTAGTAGAATCATTTATAAATGTGATGAAATAAATAGCCCCATGCCTTGCTTTTACACTAATCTAACCACAGATGTCTGAATGGATTAATTGCAAATGAAACTCAACTCTTGTTCCTTTTCCAAATGGTTTATATGTTCTTTTTTCCATTAGGTAATGCTCACAAACAAGCAAATTGACTTTTTCAATATTGCCTAATAAGCTCTCTTTGACTAATCTATTCATCCGTTGTTGGCCAATATGACCAAGTCTAGCATGCTATGCATTCACATCATTATTATAAGATGCAAAAGATGTAAATAGGAAATAACAAACATTAAATTTATTGAATTCAATATCCAATACAATGAAATCATCTAGAAATAATCCAGAACCATAATAACTTGTTTTTAACAACAAGTTAACACCATCTTTATGAAAGTTCAAACTAAAACCAACACAGAAACTAAATTCCGATGAATCTCTAGAACATATAACACGTCATGTAAGAACAAAGTGCGACCACCATGCATGTTTAATTGGCAGGTGTCAATCCCTTTGACTTCCGCTCTGGAATTATTTCCCACATATATCCATTTTGCTCTATGTGGAACTCATCGAAATTCCATGAAGGCATCTCTGTCCTTCACTACATGGTCTGTGACTCTTGAATCTATAGTCCACAAAGGATTATATTCATTTAGAAAAATTGAACTTGATGCACAAGTAGTATTCTCGAGAATACAGAGGGTTTCTACTTTCTTCGACTCACCATAGTCGTGAGCGAAGTAACCCTTCTTGCCGCAATTGAAACATTTCACCTTTGAGATATTCTTTTTGAAAGAATGCTTTCCTTTCTCATGTTGGCTGATGATGTGTATATTTGACTTATATTTTGATTATATTTGGTGGTATTTTAGGCAAATATTCGAATAAATAGAGTGGAATTTATTTGTTTTCAAATTTTGTGGTTAGGTGATGGTGAATGATGCAATCGTGAAGATTTTGAACGCTTTTGATGTGTTTTTGAGCTGTTGGTTGGGATTCTGCATGTAAAAGATCAATTTTCCAGATTCTGCGCAGAGAGTCGTGCCCACGGCTTAAGATCGCGCGGATTCAGAGCTGGTGCAAAATTTGAGGACGTGATTTGGCCAATATTCTCCATATTTTCCAGATCTGATTGTGGAGAATTTTTGTACTTAAATAGAACTCTTAATTAGGGATATTAGGGAGAATTTTTTACCTACTCTTTCTCTCTTTCCATGTTGGATAGAATTTCTTTTTCTAGACTTTCTTTTCTTTTTTTAAGAGGTTGAACGCAAGAGGGGAGGAGAGACTGGACTCCGAAAAATTCAGAAACATATCATTTTCTCTTTTGCGCATTTTGTAGCCATGTGTGGCTAACTCCTCTTTAATCTAGCAAGGGATTATCAAAGTTCAAATTCATTCAAGTTGTGAGATCTAAACTTAATCCTCATTCTTAATTTCTGCAGTATTTATATATTCTCTGTTTTATTGTTTACCATTGCTTTGTTGGTTGTTACAATAAGAGCTCGTTGTACAATTAACAGGGTGATAGTTTGCCAATTGAAATACCCAAACCCGTAATTGTTTAGATGTTTTAATAATAGTGGCAAATAATATGACTTGATTAAAACCAAATTTTCAAGTTGTATTATGAGAATATATGGTCTAGCTTGAATAAGTTACGCGTGTGATTTATTGGCTAGGGTTGGGTTTTTCTCGTTTTTCATGCTATTAGCGAATTGAATTCTCGGCGCGTGTTAGGATTATTCATTAATAATGGATTAATCATAGGCGAGTGTCTGGTTAATCTAATATTAAGGAAAGATTAGGTTGTTAGAAGCGTTTCAACAACCATAACCAGTCTATTGCAGTGTTTGAGATTACTCGTTTGATTCAATGATCAACTTCCGAACTTGAATGAGATTACCTTTGCTAGATGTTGCATAATCTGATTTTCTTTAATTTGTCTGTTTATTTTATTTAAGTATATTCTGCATAAACTTCCCTTTTTAAATTCGCTTTTATTGTTTACTTGGTTTTCAAAGGATTAACAATTTGTTAGTCTCTATGGATTCGACTCTACTCACCATAAGTACAATTTATTTGTGATTTAAAGAGTAGGAATTATTTTTGGTGAATTCGACCACCACCATTGGCTTGGCTTCGGTTTCTTCCCTAAAGAATTCATTCTCTTGCCCTTCCACCTCTAGAACTCATCAGGATGCTTGCGCTTAGAGCTCGAGACCCCATGTGAGCTAGAACCAGCAAAATAGGTATTTGTATTTGGTTTAGCTGCCAGGAGGCAATCCTCCTCTAGCTCAAGGTGGCGCATAGCATCCTCAAATGTTTTTATGTTTTCATTATGGGTCAGATGGACCTTTATATGCTATCAGCTTTGAGGCAATGAACGAATTATTGCCTGCACTTGCTGCTCATCAGTTAGTGTATGACCAACATATTTTATCTCACTGATCATATTCGACATACGCCTCAGGTGTTGTTTCATGTTTTGTTTGTGAGGCATCTTATATGAATCAAACGTTATAGTGAGCTATCTCAGTTTCGCAACAGATGTCTAACCAAACCTGGCTGCTAGAGTAGCCCACATATCTTTGGCATTATCAAAATGCTTGAACTCTCACATGATATCATTTTCTATGCTTCTCAGTAACGTAATGTCTAACCAAACCTGGCTGCTAGAGTAGCCCACATATCTTTGGCATTATCAAAACGCTTGAACTCTCACATGATATCATTTTCTATGCTTCTCAGTAACGTAATGTAAGCAAGAGAGTTCTTTTTGTTTCAAGCAACAAATGCTTCTCTGTCCCTTTTGTGTTATGCAGTATTTCCATCTTCAAGTTCTTTTATAACTAAGTTAAGACCTTCTAGTGCTTCTTGCTTTTCTAGCACATACTAGATTTTCATATTCTAGATTTCATAATTTTCACCTTTCAATTTCTCTCATTTGTTCAACTTAGCCACAATGTTCTTAAATGTTGTACCCATTGTATTTGAACATTTTGGAAAACCATGCATGATTTATTAATGCCTAACATTTATGCACCAATTTTACACAAACTAATTATATTAATGAATAATTTCACGTAAAGTTTTAGATTCGAAAGTTCATTGTGTTTCCGATCGTCATCTAAAATCTCAATTTGAAACTATAATTAATATAATCATTTAAGTAAAATTAACTTTTTTAAAGTTACCAAAACTTTCTAGAACTTCCACTCAACCACATGACATTGATAAGGCATTATGAAATAAAATAAATACCATAAAACATTTATTACCAAATATTCCATAAACAATGTGCGAATCTAATTGAAAATATTATCATATGATAGCAAATCCCAAAGAAACAACATCAAGTCCACGTATGTTTCACATAAATAGGAAATGACTCTTCAAACTCCTTGGGAAATTTCTTGTGATTAATAGGCGCCCCTAGTGAGGCTCTTACAAAACCCTTGGGTTTTCGCCATGGCACATTTTGCCTGCACCATGTCCCATTCATTGCAAGCGTTGACATTTTCAATGCCCTGACCCTAATGTATTCCCTTAGAAAATTAATCCCAAGATCCATATAACTTTTCCAACCGACTTGCCATAGATTATCTATGACTGTATGCCATTCACTAGGAAGAGTGGCTTTTAATACTTTGACCTTCTCAAAATCCAGGAAATTGTAACCCCTCCAAATAATATCTTGCATCATATTGTTGACCCTAATGATGTGTGTTATCATATCAACATTACCATTCCAACGATGAGTGGCTAACTCATCTCGTAGGCTTGAAAGTCTCAACTTTGCTTTTGCCGTCCTTCGGATTATGGGGGTACGAATCTTATGTACCATTGTTTTTGCAACGAATGCAGAATAAAAGGATTACTCATAATCCATGGTACAACGACATTAAAAATAGGATTTTGCTATTTTTTTAATTAAATTTTTTTGTCAACGCTTGGTCAACGGTCTGATCGGTCTGGTTGGTTCGGTCAACGAGTTGCAACCCGGGTCGGGTAAACGAGTCAGGATTTGGGTCAACCTAGACTGGCAGGTTATGGATTGCTGACGTCGGCAGGTTGCCAGCATGCACGTTTTAGAACGTGTGCGTGTGAGAGACATGCTCGTGCGTGGATCGCATGCATAGAGGCCCTTGCCAGCGTGTGGGGCATGTGTGGTGGTGTTCGGCATCGCCTCGCGACAATCCACCCATCAAAATGCTCGTCTCAACGAGCCCTTTTCGTCTATGTGGTTAAAATCAATTTTCACCAAAAAATAAAAATGACAAAGACCGCGAACAGAACAGTCGAACTATACATTCATCCATAGTCGCTAACCTGATTCATTCTTAGCATGTATACTACGATTTCAATACATTCAAGGCAAATAAAAATCTATGGCATAATTAGGAAACAAGAACTAATGCTCTGATACCAATGAATGAAACGGATTCTTAAATTTCACACTTGAAAAAATGCGAAAAAACTCTATCGAACACATTCAATTAAACGTATAAATATGCCCAAATCATAAACTTGAGAGAAAGACCAGAATGCCCTTTTTAAAGGCACATCACACAATCGAACGTACCTTAATAGCTACAGATTAAATGCCATTTTTGCAATCTTGAGAGAGAAAAATTGGAAGAGCGTTCTATTCATTCTTCGTCGTGTGCATTCTTTGTCGGAGAGAGAACAGTGTCATCTGACGAGTGTTATAAGAAAACAACGATCGTTCTCTCGTATATACCAAAAACAAAAAGAACACATCTTTTTGTTGCCTTTTCGATTGCCCTTGATATCCTCCGATATCAATCACCTTAATTGTCTGCCTTTATTAGTCACTTTGATAAAGGCAACATGGGCGCAAAATGGGTGTAAATCAATTCTATCAGTATCTAACATAAACTACGTGTCTCGTTTGATCAACTGGATGTTCGAGCTTAACTGGGCATGGTACAACCTAATATGAGAAAGCTATTCACCGGATTGTTCTTAGGATCAACTATAGAAAGAAGGCTGGCTTGGCGTGTTTTGGCTCGCCAAGTGCCACAAGGGCTAATCCATAGCCAAGGATCCATCAGCCCTCGACACTATGATGTAACAGGCTTCATGATCCGATGTAGTTAGGTCACCTTTGGATTGATCCAACGAGCAAACTATATACTTCGATTGGATTCCCAAGACACAACGACAATGTAATCGTCAATGCGCAAAACGGCACACCAGATGTTCCGGTTGAATATACGGCGCTAAACCACCACAAGTCGATCACCTGAAAGCACCTGAAAAAAAGCACGGGGAGATGTCTGTCTTAGATGATTTTCCCTAGGATGCTCCTAGGGACACTTTGATGCTCAAATTGAACATATACTTGATAATAGCGGGATCATTATAAACGTACATAATAACGGTAAAGAGACGACGAGATTTGAGCATTCCTTAGACCCTCAGGCCAGGGCCGGGGCCCATAAACCACACGGCCTTAGTCCGATGCCGATGGGAAGAGCTTTCCTTGTTCTCCGGTTTAAATAGCCTGACTTGACGGGCGTGTAAAAGGGCATGTAAAACAATAAACTAACACGATGAGATTGGGTGGTAATTGCCAATAAGTGTTTTGTGTTTCAATGGTGGAATTTTTGTACATCTTTGGGCTATACAGTGTGGTGTCTTTTTATAATACATAATTAATGAAGGAGGGAGAGATTGTAGCCGACTGAGATTGTGCTTGATGAGCAAGTGATGGAGAAATTGTAGCTGAATCAGGACACGTCATTATTTCCTTTGACACCCCCCCGCAAGCTGATGTGGCAGAACGCACAGTAAGCTTGGAATGTAGAAGGCGAAAGCGAGCCATGGAGAGCCCTTTGGTGACGATATCGGCAGGTTGATCGGTAGTGGAGATGTACTGAACATGCATTTGATTTTTGGCGACCCGCTCTCGCACAAAATGGTAATCAATTTCCACGTGCTTTGTTCGAGCATGAAAGATGGGATTCCCTGTCAAATAGATGGCTGAGATGTTGTCACACCAAAGAACCGGAGGGCCTTGCCAAGAGACACCAAGATCGCGTAGGAGAGCCTCGATCCAAATGAGTTCAGCAGTTGTATCGGCTAGGCTTTTGAATTTGGCCTTTGTATTGGATCGAGCGACCGTCCGTTGCTTGCGGGAACTCCATGAGATGAGATTTGAGCCAAGGAATATGCCAAAGCCACCAATTGACCGTTTGGTGTCATGGTCCCCAGCCCAACATGCATCTGAAAAAGCATGGAGATGGAAATTGTGGCTGCGGGTAAAGAGTATGCCATGGTGCTGTGTGCCACGAACGAAGCACAATATGCGTTTGACAAACTGCCAATGGACCTCCGTAGGTGCATGCATGAACTGACAGGCAGTGTTGACAGCGAAGGCAATGTCGGGCCAAGTGAGAGTAAGATACTGCAATGCGCCCACGGTACTACGATAAAGTGTCGGGTCCGAGAACAGCTCACCACAATGGGTAGATGGAATATCCGAGCCTGCTACACATGGGGTGGTGACAGGCTTTGCATCCTGCATTTTTGCTCGGGCAAGAAGATCCGCTGCGTATTTTGTCTGGTGAAGAAGAATACCATCCGAAGTGCGTTGTAGTTCAATCCCAAGAAAATAATGTAGCGTACCCAAGTCTTTGATATCAAATTCCTTTTGTAGAGACTCCAGGAGAGAAGATAATGGTGCTGTAGGGGATCCTGTAAGAATGATGTCGTTGACATAGACGAGCAAGAAGATACTGTATTGGGCTGTATGCAGTATAAACAGTGATGAGTCAGCAGTAGAAGCTACAAAACCAATGGAGATGAGAAAATTACTGAGACGTTGGTGCCAGGTACGGGGTGCTTGTTTCAAGCCATAGAGAGATCGTTTTAGGCGGCAGACATGATGAGGATGGTGGGGATCAACGAAACCTGGCGGTTGATCCGTTCTTCTGTGAGATGACCATGGAGAAAAGCATTTTTGACGTCTAGTTGTCGGAGTTGCCAACCCCGAGAAAATGCAACCGCGAGGACTGTGCGAACCGTGACATGTTTCACCACCAGACTGAAGGTTTCATGATAGTCGAGTCCCTGCTGTTAATGAAAGCCCTTGGCGACTAATTTGGCCTTGTATCGTTCAAGAGAGCCATCTGCACGCAGCTTGACCCGAAAGATCCATTTGCAGCCAATGGGCTTACAGTGCTGAGGAGATGGTACAAGCTCCCATGTCTGATTTTTCAGTAGTGCGGTGTATTCTTCGGCCATAGCTGCCTGCCAATTCGGGTCTTTTATCGCCTGACTGTAACAAGATGGTGTGGATGGGATTGCTACCGAAGTGGTGAGTGCATAGGTGTGATCCTTTTGCACATGTCGGTGGGGAACGGTGCTGTCTCGAAGTCTGGTCACCATGGGGTGGGTGGATGGCGCCGGTTGTGGTGGCGGATCGATAGCTTGTTAAGTTTCAGTGGCAGGAGAGGGCACTTCTGGTTGCAGTTGGAGAGATATTGAGCGGGAGGTGGTGGGACTGCTATGTACAGGTGTCGACAAGTGGGATGCATCAATCCTCGGCTCCTGCATATGTGAATCATCAGGTTGCAAATGCATCAATGGGGGAACATAAAGGGGTAACTCCAATGATGCTGGTGGGGACACATTTGATGATACGTCGGTAACAAGAGCAGCAAACGGAAAAATAGTCTCATCAAAGATGGCGTCTGCAACTGTATAGAACCATCGTTGTTGTGGAGAATAGCAGCGATAGCCCTTGACACCTGAGGGATATCCCAAGAAAATACACCGATGTGACCTAGGCTCCAGTTAGTGCTTGGCATAGGGTCGTAGGTTCGGGTATACAGCACAGCCAAAAACTCGAAGATGCTCAATGGGTGGTGCGGTAGAAAAGAGTATTTCCCAGGGGCAGCTCTGCTGCAGAACGGGAGTAGGTAGTCGGTTGATAATGTGAATTGCACTTTCAAAAGCAAGATCCCAAAAATGAGAGGGAACAGACGCATGGTGCATCATAACCAGACCCATTTCAACCACATGTCTGTGTTTGTGCTCGGCCGAACCATTTTGAAGGGCCAGGCGAGGACAAGATGTTCGTTTATAAATGCCACGCTACTGTAACAATTTATTAAAAGATGAAGAAAGAAATTCTCCAGCACAGTCACTTTGGATAGCTTTAACTCGAGTATTGAGCTGGTTTTCAACAAAGTTGAGAAAGACCATGAAGATATGTAAAAATTGATCACGAGAGTTGAACACATAAAGCCAAGAAAATTTGGAGTAATCATTAATAAAACAAACATAATAGCTATTGTTTTGATGAGACGTTACAGGAGTCGGCCCCCAAATGTCAAAATGAACTAATTCTAGGGGAGCTGTGGACCTATGAAAAGTGGGAGGATGACGATGACGATGACTCTTGCTAGATGCACATGCCGAGCAAGTTGGTTGAACAACTGACGACTTATTGAACATGCGAGAAATAGTGGAATATGCAGCATGGCCTAAACGATGGTGCCAACGGACAAGGGAGCTGGACTGAGACAGGTAATAAGCTGAAGGAGAAAACTCGGACTGTCCTGACAGTTGATAGAGTCCCTGATTAAGATTCCCTTGGAAGAGAATCTTGCCCATACGACGGCACTTCACAGAAAAACAATTAGGTGAGAAAATGAAATCACAATTGTTTTCCTGTGAAAATTGACGAACAGAAAGTAAGTTTTTCTTTGTAGAGGGAACAACTAGGACATTTGACAAACGAAAATTTTGGGAAACAAGAATACCTGTATGGGTTATCGGGAGGCTAGACCTATTACCTATGGTAACATGTTGGTTGCCTGTGTAGGGCTGAAGAGAGGACAATTGAGACGGATTGTTTGTGACGTGGTGTGTTGCGTCGGAATCTGGATACCACAGGTCTGAAAAGACTGATGGTGGTGGTGGAATTTCAGCAATGTGGAGTTGTGGTGCCGAGCCTAAAGATTGTGGTGAAGGCCCACGATCACGGCACACATTGGCTCGATGGCCAAATCGATTGCAGAGTTGACATCGAACACTGCCCCTCCTTTGATTTCTGTAATTGCCTGCATTTGGTGAGTAATTTGGGGCTGCATTTCGTGGGCCGAAGTGTTGCTCACTTCGCGAAAATTGTTGCCAAGGCCATGGTGACCTGTCCACGTGAGAAGGAACCTGTTGTGGTGCTTAGTGTGTTGTCCACATCATGAACGCTGCTAGAGTGGAGGTGATGGGCTCAAGCAAGTCAAGTAGTGCCTCATGAGCCAAGAGCAGCCCGTGTAGAGACTCACGTGTAAGGGATTGGTACTGACTTTGAATGGAGATCGACACTGCTAAACTTTGATATTCCGCTCCGAGCCCCCTGAACAAGCGAGTTTGATATTCTTGTGAAGAGATGTTCTCACCAATCGAGGCAAGTTGATCAACAAGGAAGGCTGCTTGTTGTAGATATTTAGTGATTGTTTGATTTCCCTTGCGGAGAGTCTGAAGTTGCATTCGTAGATGTGTGGCGCGGGCACTGTTACGTGCTGCATATGATTGAGCTAAGAACGACCACACGGTTGCTGAAGAGCCTAAATTGGAGAGCTGTGCAACAATGTTGTCAGATATGGAATTGAGAATCCACCCCAAGGCAATTTGATCTCGAGTAAACCATGTTTCATATGTTGGATTTGGTGAACTGTTGATGACACCATTCTAGCTGATTTCAGTGATAGAGTGTGGAGGGCATGGTTAAGTTCCGTCCACAATTGACAGGAGTCGACTGGCCCGAAGAAAGGGCAGGAGGCGTGCCTTCCATATGATGTAATTGTCTCCGGTTAATTTGATACCAACCGCAGGACATGTGATTGATCCAGATGAGCCTCCTGTGGGAGGGATGAGAGGACATGGTGGGACAGCATTCTTGATGAGGTCTGTTGGGTTAACAATACTTGGGATTGGGTTGCTTGATTGCTAGCAATTGCGTTTGAGGAAGGTGAGGTGGTGGGTGAATCTAATTCGTTTGCCATTTATGCTTTCGCAAGTTATGGCTCTGATACCATGTAAAAGGGCATGTAAAACAATAAACTAACACGATGGGATTGGGTGGCAATTGCCAATAAGTGTTTTGTGTTTCAATGGTGGAATTTTTGTACATCTTTGGGCTATACAGTGTGGTGTCTTTTTATAATACATAATTAATGAAGGAGGGAGAGATTGTAGCCGACTGAAATTGTGCTTGATGAGCAAGTGATGGAGAAATTGTAGCTGAATCAGGACACGTCATTATTTCCTTTGACAGGGTGAACTGTTGGCATAAACGCCGAAATACACATTACATTATGGGTGGTTAGCTTCACGTTCACCCTTGGCCATAGGATTTCCATTTGGAGGTGGAAGAAAGATGATAGTGTAATATGCATTCAATAGCTATCTACTAAAACTGGTCCCCGTTTTGCTTTCCCCATCCCCCATTCTTTGATGGGCGAAAGCAATGTTCGAGGGATCGATCGATTTCGAGTTCCTTCGTGATGTATTATGTAATGTCTCGATCCGTCGTGACAGAAGACGTGACAGAGGAAGTACGTAATGATTCGACGAATGTAAAAAGGAAGACTAAACTCAGTCCACAAATATATGTCGGTCGCTTGTTATGGCAATTCCAAGAGTTCGCTTGTGGGTTTCAATGTTTCTCTCCACATCGATCTATTCGTCTAATACGTTTCTTGTGGGTTGGGGAGCTCGTCTCCATCCCCTTCACCATATCAATTCTCTTTTTTTAATCACATTTCACTCTATATATAATTTGCCCTTTTTCTAACGGTTTAAATTTTTGGGAAAAAATTATTTGCATAATAAGGAGAAAATAAAAAGAAAGTAAAATAAATAAATAAAATAAAGTAGGGGCTTCCATCCCGCCTTAGAAAAATGTGTGGACCATCTCCATTGGGGTACAGGCTACAGCCACACAGGTGCAATTATTAGGTTAAGCATTTCCAACATATTATTTATATACTTGTGAAGAGACATGTTGAGTATACCAACTCTGGTTCACAACATTGGCCCATCAAGTGATAAGGCAGACTTTATGACCTTTTCACTTGATTGCCCATATGCAACCTCTCATGTCCCTATATATATTTATTTCATAAATCAATTTTAATATATCCGATACAGTTTATGCTAGACATATATTTAGGAGATTCTATATATCCCACGTAATTCCACATATCTCTTAAGATTGTGCATATCCTTAATTGATCCTTATAGATATTGTAATATTTTGTTATATTAGATAGTTATCTTGTAAAGTCTGTAAATAGGCTCATGAATTCGTCTTTATTGAATATATACAGAAATTATACAATTCTCTCTTTCTCTTTATTCTTATCTTGATATTAGAGCTCTTGTTGTCTAAGGAAGCGCCCATTTAGTCTTTTACAAGGTGGCCGCAGCAACGTTATGTCAGCCGCGTCGATGTCTGTTTTCTACCAAACCCGCCACTCTTCAATATTGTTCCAACACTTTCAGTTGCTTGTTTTGAAAAACCAACACCACCATCAGACTCATTATCCTCCTCAGACGAGCCAGATCTTGAAATTTGCCCTCGATCCGCCACTGCATGCGCCTTCACGCGGCACTACGAGTGGGATTCATGCCCCCTCATGCATCAGAACCATATTCACGTGTATTGCTAACGTCATCATAGCCGGACACGTCAGTCGGTTCCTATGTGCAAACCGAACTAACTTAAACCAAACCATCTCAGCCTTTGCAGACCGAGCCGGATAAGTCGCCGGACCAGTTCTCTTGTTTTTCGCTCTAGTCCGACCAATTTCCAATCGGTTCTTGAACCGTACCGGTTCTTAACGTACTTCGACGTGATGAGTCTGTTTTCGGCCTTCTTTTCTTCGTACCTATCCTCCAACGTTCTGGTTTCTTTACATTTCTTTATCCATTCTATTGATTTTCACTGGTAAAGTTCACGTAATCAATAAATTTATCCTCAGTTTTACCAGTATTCTTAGTATACACATAAATATCACCAGTGACATAACCCACTTACATGGTTTCGAAACATTTTGATTTCATCTATCAAACTTCAGTTTGCTAGCCTCAATATAGGAAAGGAAGCCTGAGATTTGCCTGCAGGCGATATTCCAACTCGGATATTGCCCATTAGTATCAACTATTAGGAAATTTGCATTGCATGCATCATGAAACAAGTTAGTCATAATTGTTAATTGTTCATGCATGTTATCTAGGATTAGCTAGCCTTGTTCGAGCCACAATGGGAAGTGGCTTCTAATGCTTGCAAATTTGCTTAATATTGGATCGCGTGTGTGTGAGGCAATTTCTAATAGCACTTAACGATGAATATGAATCTGTGCGAGCTTCACTTCTACATTGAGATCCATTACCTTGTATTGAGGTAGTTGTCTCTTGAACGACTCAGCTATTTTCTAGATTTGGAGGCTACTTCAGACTCCACTGGCTATCATCTTTCTCAAGTGAAATATACCACCAATCTTCTTTCTCGAGTAGGATTCATTGATAACAAGATCGCAACGACTCTCATTGAGACTAATCCCGAATTTGATGATAAAGATGAGATTCTTCTTTTGTATCCTATACTTTATTGAAGCTAGTTGGTAGTCTTGTATATTTCACTGCTACTCGTCTTTGCTTATGCTATTCACATTATAAGTTGGTTCCTGATCGTGTCACGTACAAATCACTTTGCTGTTGTTTTTCGAATCTTCGTTACGTCAAGGGCACCTTATTCCATAGTCTTCACTTTTCTGCTCACTTTACTGGAGAGTTGACAGCTTATTCATATGCCAATTGGACTAACGACACTCTCGATCGTTGCTCCAGTAGAGGCTACTACTTCTTTCTAGGTAACTCACTTATTGCATGGCATGGCAAGAAAAAAACCGCTGGGCTCAATTTAGTATGGCAACAAAATATCATGCTCTTGCTAATATGACATCAAAATTATTGTGGTTGCGATGGTTATTAGAAAACCCGGGGGTTCGTCACAATGGTAGAATAGTAATTTATTATGTCAATCGTAAATGTTGTCCAAATAGCATATAATATGTTTTCTGTGAGCTCACCAAACATATTAAAATAGACTGTCATTTCATATGATATCACATGCTTCATGGCACGTTTCGTCTTGTCTACACTTCATCGGCTGATCAGATTGCTAATGTCGTCACTGAGGCACATCTGCTTGGATGTTTTAAAGATCTTTCTCCAAACTCTACTTGACTTTTTCTATGTGACCTTGAGTTTGAGGGGATGTTGGAGATATATTTTAGAGTGTCTGTATATCTTCCTTGATTTCGCATGTCTCACAGGATTGTGCATTATCTTCATTTAATTATGCTTACCCTTGATTAATCCTGATTAATTGTACTAGTAATATTTAGTTATTTGGGAGAAGTACACCTAGAGTGTTATAAATTGTGTACGGTGCTCACTTTAGTGCCAAAAGTTTCAAAATAATGGCTTAAGTGTCAATTTTTTTGAAAATCAATCACTTAAGTGCCAACTTCGTTATACTTGGCCGGAAATTCAATGATGCAATTTTTTTTTTATTAATATCTGAGCTCGCTGGAGGTTTACATGTAATTTCAGTTGGATTTCTAAATAAAAATAAGCTAAAAATTAAATAAATTAAATAAAGTTA
>BCNH02000002.1:10105702-10115867 GCA_001662345.2 Metrosideros polymorpha var. glaberrima | reverse complement strand
GTGAGGGAGCTCAGGCAACGAGGGCTTGCACAGCCTTCAACAGGCGATGGCCTGTAGACCCTCACCTGTTGCGGCGAGGGTCACCGGTGAGGGAGGGGGTAGCCTCGACATCTAAGCCCCTTCACCTTTTTAAAAAAAAATTTTAAGTTTTTTCCTCAATTTTATATTATATTATTCTATTTTATTTTATTTTTTAAGCTTATTTTAAATTGAGAAGTCTAAGTGGAAAAGCCCTCGCCGAAGTTTTCAAAAAAAAATTGCCACGTTAGCAATTTGGCCAGAATATCTCCGATTTTTGCGCTTAAGTGATCGTTTTGAAACTTTTGGTACTAAAGTGAGCGTCGTATAGAATTTATGGCACTCTAGATGTACTTCTCCCTTAATTATTCTAGATAGTTATCTCATTTACTCTTCGTGATCGAATAAATACCAAAATAACACAGTTCTCTTTTTCGCTTTGTTCTTATCTAGTTTATTTGCCAATGGCAGCTAGTCAACTTATTTATGGTATTTTTCTGACCAAAAAAGGAAACTTATTTATGGTACGCTCTCTTTCCTGGGTTGGCTAAGAGGAATGATAGCCTATCATCCCCAAATTGGATAGAAATGACTAGAATAATGATACACATGATGTACATTAATTAAATATAATTGTACCAGGAGGAATCCACATTATTCATATAAATAGAAATCATTTTATCACATTTACGTTGGGGACCGAAGCTAGCTATTGAGGATGCCCTACAAAGAGAGAGAGAGCGACGTTTAGGTGACCATTAAATTGCACATGCACGGAACCCTCAAATGTAGACCGTGACCCCAAATTAGATCAACATCAACTTTGCCCTTAACCACCGATAATATACCAATAAAAAAAAGGGAAGCAATTGAGTAAGTTTGTCCAGCAGTTATGACAGTCTCAACCCATCGATCAATGTAGTTGCTCATGATCACATAAAAAAGAAAAATATCTATATTCATAACCCACCAACACTATATAAGGCCTATACTTTTGGACGTGTCACGTCTTCAGTGTTTTGTCTCACATAATTGCTAGAAATCGTCAAAAAACGAAGTCGGTAACACAGGGTGACTAGCCAAAATGGTTGGGTAACACGGGATGTGATGTGACGAGCTATATATTTGATTTGATATGTTGTCGTTCAATTTGATATTTTTTCACGATTTGCCAAATCTCATGAATATGTGGAGTAACGTGTGTATCTCGCAATGCATGTTTCCATGTTGATTAGGAGTCTGTATATGTGGTCACCATTGCTTGTATTCGTTTTCAGCAAGATATAGATAACCTTTCCTTGATTTGTCCGAGGCTGCAAGGGTATCGAAGTTCTAAAATGTTCAAAACACATTAAACCCTGTTCCCACCATCACACGTTCTGACCCGTCCCGTCGCACGTCGATTGCCAGAACCCTCTTGGCAACCACACCTTGTTCATGTTGCGGCACCAACCCAAACTCTGCCTGCCCGACATGCCCGTGGATCGCGGAACATATCAAACTAAATAGTAACATTTCAAATCAATTACACAACTTGTCTTATAGCATCTAACCAAAACAAGCAATTTCTTTTGGGTTCAAAGTCAACATGACGTGATGTACTAACTAGAAGAAAAAACCCCCAATTATCTTTATCCAATGTACAAGTTCGAATGTCCAATTCTTTCTCCAACTCCGACGACGATTTTCCGTGGCATTAAACCGGTCGTGACGGCCTACCTTCTTTTCACGTTGAGAAATTGTTAGGCTCCGAAGCTTACACGTCCTCCCCATGCATGTAGCTGGGCTGAAGCCACAACCGTGGCCAAATCTCTTTCGCGCCGAAAGGTCATGTTGGCCAATTACATTGACCTATTCGTTAATTTCAAGCTTAATTAAATTCAACACCTCCCGACATTCCCACTTATAAAATTCTTACAATTAGGTTAGGGAAACAAATTGTCGCGTTTTTTTTGTGAAAAATGAATGATTTGAAAAATATTTTCCTAAAACTAATTGCCTGCATTATTTTAAAAAATGAATAAACGAAAAAAAATATTTCATTAGTCCACAAAATATTGAGACATAAATTATTGTCGACAATGAAAACATTTTTCAGTGACTAATTATTTTAAGAGATACAAGTGATCATTTTTTGGAAAATATTTTCTAAATTATTCATTTTCTGCAAAACGAATGGAGCCTAATTATTAGGTTAGATGGCTTTACATGATTTTTATTTTTTTCGTTTTTGTGCTTCAACGTTTAATTAACATCGAAAACCCTAAATTTTTAAATACACACGAATGGTAATATTTCAAAGTTACCCCAAGTATTTAGTAATTTTAAGATGGAAACATTAATAATTGGGTTTATTATGCCGGAAAAGTCAGATACGGTTTTATCGAATGGCTTAAAGCCATAAAACCCCACATCTTAACTATACACCACACGATGTGGACATGTATACACATACGTATATGTACGTATTGCCACGTGTCTTTGATGGGTCCAAGGAATTAATGTCATCAGTGTAGCAACGTTACTTGAATAATTTGTTGACCTACATAAATGTTTAATTCTCCAACTTCGACATTAAATTAATCCATCGATCTTTTTTGACTACCTTATGTCATTTCACACATAAACCAAAAGGCCAAACCAAAAGTTTTAGGGTAGGGATGTCTAAATTTGAATTGACAAGCTAAATTTAGCCTTTTTTTTTTTATAGAGGAAACCATGCTATGCCAGACATTTAAAGTAATCGTTGGTCGGGATGTATTTTCCTTATTCCTTATGTCTTTCTCTCTCTTCCCCTTCTTTCTAGTGGCTCCATGCTACCGTCCCGCCATCGTTATGAGTCCGTGCCAACGTGACACCATCCTGGTCGTCAATGCCTATGCCAGCTTGACTCTATGTGTGCGCGCGAGCGCCCACGGAGGTTTCTTTTGCAGCTAGAGAGGTCGCTACCTCCGTGCGAGCTAGTCGACGGGAGCTGCGATTTTTATGGCGGCAATCGGGGAAATTATCAAAAAAGTCATAAATATATTGCAATTATGCCAATTCAGTCTTAAACCTTTTGTATTTGTGCTAATTTGGTTCATCTGGTTTATTTTGGCTAATTGACGTTGACATGGATTTTTTTTTTAAAATTAATGATTTTTTGATTTTTTTATAATATTTTTCTTTAGTTTTTTTCCTCCACTTAGGGCTGGCGAGGGCTTCTTGGCACTTGCTTGCGGTTGGCGAGGGTCGCGCTGGCAACCCTCGTCGACCCTAAGTGGAGGGGCCAAAAAATTTAAAGAAAAGAAAAGAAAAAACATAACAAATTCAAAAAATTATTAAAATATTATTTTAAAAAGTTTACGTCGGCGCCAACCGGCCAAAATGAACCAAATGAACTGAACTGATGCAAATGCAAAATGTTTAAGATTGAATTTGCACAATTCTAATAGATTTAAGACTTTTTTGGTAATTTTTCCGATTGCCGCCGTTAAAATCGCAGCCCCTGTCGACTAGCTCGCACAGAGATAGCTTCGATGATTATGATGATGTTCGAGAGACATGGGAAAAACCCAACCAAGCCTTTCCAAACATACTTGACTTTAGGGTTTTGTTTCAAAAGAAGAAGGGCTTATACACAACTAGCTAAACAACCCCATAAATACACAGCCATATAGAGGCAACCACTTCTCCCCCCCCCCCAAAAAAAAAAAACCCTAGCCCAATCCTCTCTTATCTCCTAACCTACTCAACCACCTCTCTTAAATAACCACCACCCACATCATCTTCCCTACATCTATCCAGCTGGCTCTTGGATCGATATTTATTACGTGCATGAGATCAACACCCATGTCACCCCATCTTGGCAAATCTCACAATGCACCGCAGGAGAGGAGCCTGAGCAGTGTATTGCCGACCCTTCTCCACGCACCTCGGTTCCCATTGCGGTTTCAGTCGCTGTTCAATACGTAGGTTTGGCCTTGGCCAACCGGGTCGAGTCCCGGTTTCCACCATTATAATGAGATGTTACGAGTTAACATGGGAAAATTGGACTCTCAAAGAGTCCTAAACCTTGTGATGATTTGTCAATTCAGTCATAAACTTTTCAATTGTGTCAATTTAATCTTAAATCTTTTGACGATTTGCCAATTTAGTCTTAAACCTCTGTAAGATTTGTCAATGTAGTCCTTTCGACCAATTATCTAAATAATAGGTTTATGATTAAAATGACAAAATTTCAAAAGATTTAGGACTAAATTGGCAAAACTTCAAAAGATTTAAGACTAAATTGACACAATTGAAAGATTTAGGATTAAATTGGCAAATCGTCAAAAGGTTTAAAACTGAATTGTCACGATTGAAAAGTTTATGATTGAATTGGCAAATCGTCAAAATGTATAGGACTTTTTGGACAATTATCCCATTAACATGGACTAGAGATGAACGCCCGGAAAAGAAAACCGTGTCCAACGAAGCCGATCGCAAGGAAGATGGAGCCCCGTTAGTATAATACGTATTGTGCATTGTCTGTTGAGTCGTATCGAGTCCGATTATACGGATTTCCTTCTGCTGCTGCTTCCTTGGGGGACCACCATAGTCATGCACTCATGTTCTTTCCCTAGAGATTTTTAATGGGATCGGTTATGCACCTTCTATGTGTGTGTATATATAGAAGTAGGAGGCAAGGCTGCTCATGTCTGAGTGATGCACACGAGAAAGATCGATAGAGAGGGATAGAAAAGAAGATGGGGACTGTGCACCAAGAACCTCCGACTCTCATCCAGGACCTGAAGGTCACCGTCCACGACACCTCTCTGGTGTTCCCGTCCGACCACATTCCCAACAAGCCCTTCTTCTTGTCCAACATCGACAAGGTCCTCAACTTCGACGTCCAGACCATCCACTTCTTCCCCGCCCACGTCGAGTTCCCTCCCGACAAGGTGGCCGCGAGGCTGAAGGCTGCGCTCGCCAAGATCTTGGTGCATTACGAGTTCTTGAGCGGACGGCTCAAGCTTGACGCCGCGAGCGGGCGGTTGGAGATCGAGTGCAACTCGGAAGGTGCTGGGTTCGTGGTGGCGTCGAGTGAGTGCAACCTGGACGATGTCGGCGACTTGGTTTATCCAAACCCGGCGTTCGAGCGGTTGGTCACCAAGTCTATGGACATTTTGCAAGCCGACAATCAGCCCTTGTGCATAATCCAGGTATGTAATGTACGGAGCCATTGAAGTGATACAGTGAAAACGGAGATGAACATGAATCGGTACCACACTATAAATGTATATCTGCAAACAAATGACAATGTAATATAGAGAATGTAGCTGGCCTTGCGTTAGTGCGTGAACGTGTAAAATTAACGTTGTTTCGTCACAAATTTTGGGAACATGTGTGGTGAAAAACCCTCTGAGTCTTCATAAACAAGACTCGAATGACTAGTCTTCTGTGATGAATTTCCTGTTTCGGATCAGTCGCATACCGTGATTATCGTCGGTTGCACATGGCTAGGTTGGATTTTCCTTTCGCGACTGTTACACCCACCTCCACCTACGTTTCTCTTCAATAATTGCACAAGCCCTCGATCGCCACCGGAATCTGTGGCTGATCAGATCGGTGCCTCTGTGATTTTAATCACTCTGGGCCACGGGTTCGGAAGCTTCATTCAATAGCATTGACCTCCGTTTTCACTTAGCTCAGTCGGTCGTCACCCGTCGTCTTCGGCTTATACATGCATTTAATGCACGAGGAGATGTCACATGCAAGGAGTTCATCGATCAATGCAACGTCGCATGATTTGTCGATGGATGTAGATCTGTCGGTGCTCACGTTTTGATGAGAGGAGGTGGTGATTCTCGTGTTGTCTTTACTGATGATTGGTTGGACAGGTGACGTCGTTCGCTTGCGGGGGATTCGCGATGGGGATATCGACCAATCACGCGACCTTCGACGGGTTGAGCTTCAAGATGTTCTTGCAGAACCTGGCCGCACTCGCCGCCGACAAGCCCCTGGCGGTGGATCCCTGCAATGACAGGCGGCTCCTGGCCGCCCGGTCACCGCCGCGCGTCTCGTTCCCGCACCCGGAGCTGCTCAAGCTCAACGTCCACCAGGGCCAAGACTCCTCGCGCCTCCTCGTGTTCAACGACGCCCCTGAGGACCTCGACTTCAAGATTTTCAAGCTCCCTCCCAAGGACATTGCCCGTCTCAAGGAGACGGCCGCCAAGGATGCCGGTGTCGGCAGCCCGGAGCCATCCTATCCCAAGGCGCGCGTCACCGGCTTCAATGTCGTGACCGCCCACATATGGCGGTGCAAGGCCCTGTCGTCGTGCGCTGATGCCAACGACAGCAGTAGCAAGAGCCGAGCATCGACCCTACTGTACGCGGTGGACATAAGGCCGAGGCTGGAGCCCCCGCTGCCACGGGGTTACGCGGGGAACGCGGTGCTGACGGCGTACGCGACAGCGACGCACGGGGAGCTGGAGGAATGGCCGCTGGGGAGGCTGGTAGAGATGGTGACAGAGGGGGCGGGTAGGATGACGGACGAGTACGTGAGGTCGGCCATCGACTGGGGCGAGGTGAACATGGGGTTCCCGCACGGGGAGGTGCTGGTGTCGTCATGGTGGAGGCTCGGCTTTGCCGATGTGGAGTACCCGTGGGGGAGGCCGAGGTACAGCTGCCCACTGGTGTACCACCGCAAGGACATCATCTTGCTCTTCCCGGACATGATCACAACTAGCCAAAGCAGTGGCGACGGTGTTAATGTTTTGGTCGCCCTGCCTAGCCCGGAGATGGCCAAGTTCGAGTCACTGTTTCATAAGTTTTTGGCCTGAGACGATCCATGACCTTAATTTGCCTTATTCACATCTATATATCTATATATCTATGTCTATATAAATATAAATGCACGTCGGGTTTGGTACGTACATAAAAATATATACAGATAGAGAAGAGCATGTGTGGATTTTATCTGTGGATGTATACATGCAAGTATCGTATATGAACATCGAAAGCACAAAATCGTCGCATCTCTCACTCATCAATGTAGGTGAGATACTGGAAGTGCGTTGCCTTTTTTGATTATATGTTCATATGTCTCGACTCTTGGATCCATGGCGTTTTGTTTCTCGTCAATCTTCATTGTAAGGTTAACCATTTTGGAAATCCCGCGTAATTTCATTGTTAGCTATACTTGAACGGCGCGAAAGTAGATACATCTCTCTTGTTACGTGCTCAATTTCGTGCCAAATCGGAGTTTGGATCGAGTCTCGAAGATTGAGATAGGTCAGACATGGGTCTAAACGCGCTAGAATGAGGGATCGAGCGTTGTTACCCGGTGCATGAAGGATCCGGGTAAGGCTCGCCGGAAGGTTATGAAGTAGATTGTCATGCCTCGAGCCCTCGGGCATGCGACTATCCGGATACACTTATTCTTTGGGTCAATAAATGCGACGTCCCAAGACGCGTCGGCGACCCATTCATTTTATCTTTTGAATTGCGCATGTGGAAACGAATAACAACACCCGATAGCAGGGATAGAAGGAAAAATAACATAACAAACAGCATTACAAAAACACGCCTTTTTATTATGAATATGTTAACCCTAGGAAGTCTATAATTACAAGCCTTTACTTACGGGCCACTTCCTACACGACCAACAAAAAGAGACCGGGGGTCGGGTTAACCTATCTCCGCTACGCTACAAGGTTACGTCAAAAAGAGGTCGGCCCTTCCAAGTTCGGCCTAGTTGAGGTACTCCTCCGGATCATCATCCGCATCAGACTCTGGATCCTCGACGGCGCCATCTAGAACAGCCACGTCCATGGGATCCCATACAACTTAATCTCGAGGCTTTGATTCGTGGGAACCCCGAACCGTACTGTCCTTGAATTCATACTAACGGTCTGAAAAATGGTTAACAACAACTAATGAGATAAAAATCTCAGTAAGGTAACAACCTAAGCCTCGCGTAGGGTGCTGATTCACTCAGAGCATACCCTAAACATGCAATTCGATGTCGATGGCAGATCAATAGCAAGCGAATCTCGCTTTATACAACCTATAACAGGTTCGGGTGACTCTCACCAATCAATAGACAATTCACAGGCATTCTTACCTTGCCTTGGCACATGCACACACCCTGCATGTTATCAGTTATAGTAGCACTCTAAAAATAATGCATCAGTCAAGGCAATCAGAACACGCAGCACTATCCCTCATACACAATGCATCCAGGCGTATTCCAATTTTATGTCAAGACCCACGGATTAGTCTGCGCAAGACTCCCGCCAAGACCCACAAATTAGACTGCGCAAGGCCCCTGCCAAGACACACGGATCAGTCTGAGCAAGGCACTACCAAGACACATGGATTTCTCCACGCAAGGTACTTCCAGCATGACCGAGCATCGCCCCAAAATCATCAGGTGCGGCAACGTCCCCTCCCCATAAGCAGACGGCATTCCCGAAAGAGAATTGGTTCAGCCTCTACCGCAATCCGTCATCCGACCCAGTCAGGCATTCGATAGATCTTCACCGTCCTAGCCCTACTGGAACCCGATCCTGCCCTGCTAGGACTTCGATCACACTGGCATCATCCCCAATCTCCATTGGGGGTCCGTACACTTTTGTGATCACACGAGCATACAGGCATTCAAACCTCATTTCTTTTTTTTTTTTGTCAATGCACTCACGATACGTGCTCATGCCATATGTCATGCTCATTGCCATTTTCACACGAAAAATGCAATAAATAAATCACACAAACATGCCTTTCATGTCAAACTCCACGTGCCTCACTTTTCAAATCAAATACTTGGTTTCAAAATATAACACTCAGCATTTCAACACGGCACCACAACAATTCTCATTTTCATGCCAAAATACATTCTTTTCTAGTATAAACTCACAAAGCATATTACTATTATTTTTCCAAGACAATTTTCATCTTAAAAACTTACCAAGCATATATAGAAAATTTAACCCAACCATGGTTAATTAACCTAACCATGGTTAACTAACCCTACCATGGTTATCTAACCTAACCAAGGTTAACTTATCTAAACCATGGTTATCTAACCTAACCAAGGTTAACTTAACCCAACCATGGTTTAACTATCTAACCATAGTTACTCATTTAACCATAGTTAAAAGTCTAATTTGCACCTTAAACTAACCCTAAGTGCAATTAACAAACTAATCAAGGATTAGGGAGTTAACTCACCGTTTAACGGCAGTGGCGATGACGCGAAGACGATGATGGTGGTGGCTCGGCGACGGAAAATGGGTATTAACGGCGGCTCGATTCGGCGCGGCACGGCGTGCGGACGGCGGTTTGGTACGGGCTCGGCGCGACGGCACGGCTTGGCGACGACGGCCTAAACGTCGGCGGCAAGGGCACGGCTTCAAGGCACGTCTTGGGTAACACAACGGCAAGGTAAAGGGTGTGAAACAAGAAGGAAAAATGATGAAAATGGGGGAGAGAGGAGGGAGCTACGAATTTTGAGAGGAAAGAGAGAATGAAAGAGAGAAAGAGAGAGTGAGATTGGCCTTGCTTCATCTTATCCAAGAATGCATTATTACCTCTCACAATCAATGCAAGTCTTCAAAATATCTTAACTTGTTTTCTTGAATTTCAAGACAACATCAAGACCATTAAACGAGAAAAGGAAAGAAAAGACAAGGAAATGGTAAGGGGGAAGGATAAGAAAAAGCAATACAAAAGCTTTGATTAAGCTTGTCTTGCATCCATTAATGCAATCTTCAAAATATCCCACTTTCCAGAAAGGTAAAATGGTCTTTTTCCAAATTGGCACTATTCATTCGGTACTATTCACGTGGGTTTGGGCTTGAATTTGATGAGCCTAATAGGTCAAAAATCCAATGGGCTCTTTAATTAGGCATAAAATGGGCTTTCGGGGGCAAAATGGTCATTTCCCCTTATAGGCTTTCTTGAAATCCGAAAATAATAGAAAGTAGGCCTATTGGTTAATGCTAACCCCGAAACGTCTCTCCGTTCCTTAATTTTCGGCTTACCGACTCTTTTATGAAAATTTAAGGTTTACCGATAAACTTTGAATTATCGGAAACGGAACATCCAAAACCTTTCATCGGATTTGAATTCATGATATAACATCCATCGAATCCTAATTTATTGCCTTGACAGTGTGAAAACGTCA
>BCNH02000002.1:10083162-10097175 GCA_001662345.2 Metrosideros polymorpha var. glaberrima | reverse complement strand
CACGATGTGCGAGAACTGATCTGTGCAGTTATGCTTTTTGCGCAAATCCTCATCAGTTTTGTGTTTATTTGCTGATCAGAAAATAGATTGATGAGTGTGAGTTAAAATAGAGAAAAGAGTGTGCAAGAGAAAAACAGTTTTCTCTCAATTTGTGATTGCCAAAAACGTAACTCAAGAGATTGCGGAGTCCACGTGATTGCTAGCACGATTATAGTGGTGATCATCCGCGATTCTTTCTTCCGTTCATCGTACGATTGGTGGTGTGTCTGAACTAGAGGTCCGACGTTTGTGGGGCTCGAACCGAAGAACATCTAAACCAGTCGCTTCAGGCACGCTACGAGAGGTAATTCGATTAACCCCGTTTGTAATTTCAATTTTTTGATTGAGACGCACGAACGACGTCTCTGGAGATACGTGTATAATTTTTATTTCCGTTGCGTATATGTATATTTCGCCTATGCACGTTACGTGAAAAGCCTACAGATACATCTCTCTTGTTACATGTTCAATTTATTGCCAAATCGGAGTTTGGATCGAGTCTCGAAGATTGAGATAGGTCTGACACGGGTTTGAAGTGCGCTAGAATGAGGGATCGAGCGTTGTTACCCGGTGCATGAAGGATCCGGGTAAGGTTCGCCGGAAGGTTATGAAGTAGATTGTCACGCCCCGAGCCCTCGGGCACGCGACCATCCGGATACACTTATCCTTTGGGTCAATAAATGCAACGTCCCAGGACGCGTCGGCGACCCATTCATTTTATCTTTTGAATTGCGCATGCGGAAACGAATAACAACACCCGACAGAAGGGATAGAAAGAAAAACAGCATAACAAACAGCATTACAAAAACACGCCTTTTTATTATGAACATGTTAACCCTAGGAAGTCTATAATTACAAGCCTTTACTTACGGGCCACTTCCTACACGACCAACAAAAAGAGATCGGGGGTCGGGTTAACCTATCTCCGCTACGCTACAAGGTTACGTCAAAAAGAGGCCGGCCCTTCCAAGTCCGGCTTAGTTGAGGTACTCCTCCGGATCCTCGACGGCGCCATCTGGAACGGCCACGTCCATGGGATCCCATACAACTTAATCTTGAGGCTCTGATCCGTGGGAACCCTGAACCGTATGGTCCTTGAATTCATACTAACGGTCTGAAAAATGGTTAACAACAACTAATGAGATAAAAATCTCAGTAAGGTAACAACTTAAGCCTCGCGTAGGGTGCTGATTCATTCAGAGCATACCCTAAACATGCAACTCGACGTCGATGGCAGATTAATAGCGAGCGACTCTCGCTTTATACAACCTATAACAGGTTCGGGTGACTCTCACCAATCAATAGACAATTCACAGGCATTCTTACCTTGCCTTGGCACATGCACACGACTTACATGTTATCAGTTATAGTAGCACTATAAAAATAATGCATTAGTCAAGGCAATCAGAACACGCAGCACTATCCCTTATACACAATGCATCCATGCGTATTCCAATTTTATGTCAAGACCCACAGATTAGTCCGCGCAAGACTTCCGCCAAGACCCACAGATCAGACCGCGTAAGGCCCCTGCCAAGACACACGGATCAGTCTGAGCAAGGTACTACCAAGATACATGGATTTCTCTACGCAAGGTACTTTCGACATGACCGGGCATCGCCCCAAAATCATCAGGCGCGGCAATGTCCCCTCCCCATAGGCAGACGGCATTCCCGAAGGAGAATCGGTCCAGCCTCTACCGCAATTCATCATCCGACCCAGTCAGGCATCCGATAGATCTTCACCGTTCTAGCCCTGCTGGAACCCGATCCTGCCCTGCTAGGACTTCGATCACACGGGCATCATCCCTAATCACTATTGGGGGTCCGTACACTTTTGTGATCACACGAGCATACATGCATTCAAACCTCATTTCTTCTTTTCTTTTTGTCAATGCACTCACGATACGTGCTCATGCCATATGTCATGCTCATTGCCATTTTCACACGAAAAATGCAATAAATAAATCACACGAACATGCCTTTCATGCCAAACTCCACGTGCCTCACTTTTCAAATCAAATACTTGGTTCCAAAACATAACACTCAGCATTTCAACACAGCACCACAACAATTCTCATTTTCATGCTAAAATACATTCTTTTCTACTATAAACTCACAAAGCATATTACTCTTATTTTTCCAAGGCAATTTTCATCTTAAAAACTTATTAAGCATATATAAAAAATTTAACCCAACCATAGTTAATTAACCTAACCATGGTTAACTAACCCTACCATGGTTATTTAACATAACCAAGGTTAACTTATCCCAACAATGGTTATCTAACCTAATCAAGGTTAACTTAACCCAACCATGGTTTAACAATCTAACCACAGTTACTCATTTAACCATAGTTAAAAGTCTAATTTGCACCTTAAACTAACCCTAAGTGCAATTAACAACTTAATCAAGGATTAGGGAGTTAACTCACCGTTTAATGGCAGTGGCGACTACGGCGACGACGCGAAGATGATGATGGTGGTGGCTCGGCGACGGAAAATGGGTATTAACGGCGGCTCGACTTGGTGCGGCGTGGCATGTGGACGGCGGTTTGGTACGGGCTCGGCGCGGCGGCACGGCTTGGCGACGACGGCCTAAACGTCAGCGGCAAGGGCACGGCTTCAAGGCACGTCTTGGGTAGCACAACGGCAAGGTGAACGGTGTGAAACATGAAGGAAAAATGGTGAAAATGGGGGAGAGAGGAGGGAGCTACGAATTTTGAGAGGAAAGAGAGAATGAAAGAGAGAAAGAGAGAGTGAGATTGGCCTTGCTTCATCTTATCCAATAGTGCATTATTGCCTCTCACAATCAATGCAAGTCTTCAAAATATCTTAACTTGTCTTCTTGAATTTCAAGACAACATCAAGACCATTAAATGAGAAAAGGAAAGAAAAGACAAGGAAATGGCAAGGGGGAAGGATAAGAAAAAGCAAGACAAAAACTTTGATTAAGCTTGTCTTGCATCCATTAATGCAATCTTCAAAATATCCCACTTTCAAAAAGGGTAAAATGGTTTTTTCCCAAATTGGTAATATTCATTCGGCACTATTCACGTGGGCTCGACACTATTCACGTGGGCTTGGACTTGAATTTGATGGGCCTAATAGGTCAAAAATCCAATGGGCTCTTTAATTGGGCCTAAAATGGGCTTTCGGGAGCAAAACGGTCATTTCCCCTTATAGGTTTTCTTGAAATCCGAAAATAATAGAAAATAGGCCCGTTGGTTCATGCTAAGCCTGAAACGTCTCTTCGTTCCTTAATTTTCGGCTTACCAACTATTTTGTGAAAATTTAGGGTTTACCGATAAACTTTGAATTATTGGAAACGGAACATCTAAAACCTTTTATCGGATTTGAATTTATGATATAACATCCATCGAATCCTAATTTATTGCCTTGACAGTGTGAAAACGTCAGAAAATTCGATTGTACACTTTTTCCAATTTGAATCGATAATCGCCCGTTGATTAATTCATACAGTTGAAATTTCGGGATATCACATAGATACTCGGATGTCTCAAGGGATGACAACCATTGGCATTGAGTAGCTAAGGGACGGCTATTGTAGTGAGCCAATGGGCTATGTGAATTCTAGTTACGTTGGTGACTTGGATGAGCGTAAATCGATAGAGGTATATGTTTACACTAGCTAGCATTGCAGTAAGCTAGAAGGTGTTATTGCAGAACAATATGGCCTTGTTTTTCAATAGAGACAGAATACATGACACTTACCTTTATAACAAATAAGGTGATATGGCTTAGGGTTCTGGTTTACTCTCGAACTTTGGATTGGAGCGAAAAAAAGTGTTACCATATATTGTGACAACCAAGTTGTGTTGTCTATAGCTTCGAGTCCTATCTATCATGAGTGAACAAAGCATATTCACATCAAGTAGCATTTGAATCCTATTTATCATGAGTGAATGAAGAGTATCAACATTAAGTAGCGTTTGATCCAAGGTGTCGGCAAAGGGTGATGTTGTTGTGAAGAAGATTGCGACAGTGAAAAAACTATGAAAAGCTTGTTTCTTTGGCAAAGTTCATCGGCGTTTGCGAAGGATGAGCACCCAGAGGGGGCGGTGGGAGAACCGACGTGGATGGCGAGCACTATGGCTTGGTTACGATTATTGGGCCAAGATGGAGAATTATTGTTTTGTGGCTCAATTTTTGCCAAATCAGAGTTAAGATCGAGGCACAGAGGCTGAGATAGATCCAAGATGAGTTTGGACGAGTGCAAGGTGCGTTGGAACAGAGACTAGACGCCCTGGCCCAAGGCTCGAGAGCCTAGCCTGACCTACCTAGTAGCACGAAGCTATTGGGCGTGGGCCGATCGATCACCAGACCTGGTCCGGCGCCCGGCTACTACCTTAGATGGACAAGGCCATAGGTGTCGCACTAAGCTTTGTAAGCTTGTGTTCAAACGCCTATTTTGAAATGAGAAAACAATGATTGTATAGCAGAGAGGTGTTTTCTTAGTAATCTAGCAAAACTTGGTGAGAGAAACACAAAATCTTGTGAGTATTTGTGTGATGGGGTTTGGAAAAGACATGCGTGATCAAGCGATTGATTATAATTGTGAATTCTCTCATCGATAGGGAATTCTTTATGGCTGGCTCTCTTTGTGGACATAGGTAGTGTTTCGAACCAAACTGCGTAAATTTTTGGCATTCCTATCATTTTTTTGTTGATTTCTTTGGTAATTTTGACATCTCAAGTTTGATATCGAATCTCGACAAAAAAAAAGGTTGGATATTGAATTGGACAGTTCATTACTTTCTTCTTTATTTCATAACAATCTTATAAACTGCTCTCTAGGAAAAGTGTAAAAAATGTCATAAACATGTTATATTTGTATCAATTCAATTCTAAACCTCGCCTAGACTTGATGAGGGTCGCAACCCTCACCTAGGGCCAGTGAGGGCTTCTCTGCTCTCGTCCAATGGCAGGCGAAGGTTGGTTGGCCCTCGCTTGTGACCGGCGAGGGCCTGGTGACCATCGCCAGTCACTATAAAAAAAAGAAGGAAAAGAGAAGAAAAGGAAAAATAAAAGAAAAAAAATGTTTACATCAGCGATTTTAAGTCAAAATAGGCTGGATGGACTCAATTGGCAAAATGTGAAAATGTTAGAAAAGTAGGTTTCGATTATATTGTTGGATTTAAACATTAGATTAAGCTTGGTTTCATTTCATTAGAATATGGTTAGGAAAATTCTATTTCTTGATTTTTGGTGTAATTCATGCCTTTACTTGATTGTTTCGTTGATTCTTGTGTTTTCATGTTAGATTAGATTGTGGATTTTTAGTGCAGTTTGGAAATACTTAGGATTAGTTAGGTTAATTAGCCTAACTGCATGCTGAATTGGCTTTGGTTTGTGGTTGATTAGATGTATGGTAGGCTTGCGATTAGTGGTGCATGATTTGGCGGGTAGTTTAGGATTGGGGATTAAAGTTTAATTAGGCGCTTTGTGACTTAGCCCATTGCATGATGAACGTCAAGTGGGGGTTAATGATCACATTGCAATAATTAATCAACCCTAAGTTCTATGAGGTGGATGGGTAATCGATTTGCATGATAAACGCAACCTTCCGGAACCTAAATTCGATTCTCTTGATTGATGGTTGTTTGAGTGAACTTGTATAATGCCTTAATTGTTTGTTTGCATGAGTAATTGGATGGAATCAATGTTTGGCGGCTGACCGGCGGCATGGAGGTGGCGACTGAAAGTCCAAGGAGGCGATCCATGGTGGTGGTTCATGGCAATTTTAGACTTAGGGCTAGCTTAGCTTAGCTTTGCTTAGGCTAGCTAATGAACTTAGGAATTGATAACCGAATTAATTTAGACTTTAGTCTAGTTTGAGAATCAAATAAAAACCAATTAGGATCACTCTTCTAATAAATGATTAGTTTAGTCTAGATTAGCATTATCATTTTCAATAAAATTGAGTAGGAATTAGGCTCGCCCTAAACTAACTCAAATTTAGCATTAGCCTTTGTTTTGTAATAGTAAGCTTATGGGGAATCATGTCCCAAGGCTTATAATAAGGCCATATCTATTCTTTGCACGACTTGGTATTGGGTTCTAATTTGACAATCTAATATTTTTGGCCCGACTAGTGCCTGGTTTTCATTTCCGCATTTTACTTTAAGCTTTACTTGTGTGTTTAATTACCATGCTTTCAATAATGATTGTTTCTTTTCCTTTCTAGAATGGTTAAGACAATCCCTAGGAACATAATAAACTCTGGAAGAACATTTGCATGAACATGTAGTGACTCAGAGACCTTTAGGACCATAATGGGTACAAAGCCATGTGATCATTGTTGAACAATCGCACCAAGTTTAAGGTCTTGAAATGGTGCTACTTATACGATTAACCTAATCAATTTAGTCCCAAATCTTTTGACGATTTGCCAATGTAGTTATTCCAGCTAATCTCAATTCTTATGATGTCCTCTAGGTCATGGCTTTCTGCCTTTCTTTTGTGGCGAGTTGGCGTCTGCTGTCGACTCACTTTCTGGTTTTGTTTAAAATACACGGAACGCAGAAATCGCTTGCGGCTTATACTTCAACAATTATTTTAGTTTAACATTAATGTCTGACGAAACATACGTAGTCTACAATTTCTTAACCATAATTTGGAACTAGCCATCTTGTTTCGGGATAACTAAGCTAATATCTAAAATCTTAATGCATAACCTCGTCTTTTTGACCTTGAGCTACCGCCTCCCAACAAGCACGTGAATGATTATTGAATTGAACAACGCTTCGTTTCTCACCTGAGCTAACATGTTGAGCCTACCCACTTACCCTCCGTCCCACAAATCCCAATGGTCAGGTGAGGCCAATGTTGGATGGATCTGTATTGCAAGAGGATGTGGAGATGATGGACGTGTATAAGAAAAGCAAGCAACAACCTTTTAGTTGATTTCGACGACGATATAAGAAGATTCGAGTATGTAATAAGGCAACAAAGCACCACTTTTGGTAGAAGAAGGGTGTAAGTTAGTGTCGAAGAGTGTGTGATTAATCGGATCTGAGTCATATGAGCCGACGTGGGGGTGGGTTCGGTGTGTCAATTACATTTCATGGAAGTAATCATCGAGTGTATGCCCGGTAACATTATGTTTAGCAACGTGAAAACTGGCTTAAGATGTCACTCGCTAGAAGGGGAAAATAAAACTAAGTGGGAAGTTATATTTGAAAATTGGATTGTGATAATTTTTGTGGGTACAAGTTAAAAGGATGGTCTTTTAGGGCATGTTTGGTAACAATTCTGTTCCCGGAAATAATTTCTGAGTAGAAATGATTTTTTCTAATTCTGTTTTCGGGAACAAAAAAAGTAGATTTTTTTTTTGCTTCTTGTTTCTATTCTAAATTTGTTGTCAGGAATAGAAAAATTAACTGATGTTACTAAACAGATTTCTGTTCTTTTTTTGTTTTTGAGAACAAAAGAATAAGAATAAGAGGAACATAAGTGTTACCAAACAGGCCTTTAGTCAACAGAAAAAGTAAGACCCATATTGAGAAAAGGGAGCACACAGAAGGTCATCCATGATCCATCGAAACCTTCAAAGCTCCAACTAACGACCACAGAGAAAGCAAGCAACCTAACGACTGATATATATGTACAATAATCAACGCTTTGCAAGATATCAAATTATAAATGGGGAAAGCAGAAAAAGCATCTGGAACGAGTCGTGATTGGTCCACCGATGCTGACAGATCTCCTTTGTTGCTTCTCCTCTGGGATCTGCGAACAATCATACTAATCCCCCGCCCTTGTGATCATACACAAGACTTTTATTTGCTGAGTATCTTGAAAAAGAGGGAGCAGGAAAGAGAAAAACAACAAAGAAAACCGGCTAGTTTTGTCGGATTCCTTTCTAAACTCAATCCATGAGATTGAACCGAGTCATCCCAAAATGTGTGGAAATCATGCGAGATCCATGAATTTAATGGGTCAGATCATACTATGGATAAATTACGTATCAAGTCCAGACGGAATGTGTATCGTCTTCTGTCTATTTGTCGTGGTGAATATTGTACATATGTTCACACGTATATACAGCTGGAGCACCAGCGGGGACATAGTTTTTGTTAATTCTGGGATAGTATCGCGCGCTGAATGCACTACTTAGAGCACAACAGTGGACGGCGCGCGTTGATGTCATGGGTCACACAAGCTAACAAGTTGAGCAATTCGAAATTACATGGACGTTGATGTCGTTGGTCACACGAGCCGACAAGCATCGTAGGTTGGAGTTCCATGAATATTTCTATTATTGGTGCTACTCGGTCACGGTGCTGTCTGTGCCAAGCTAAAATTGCTTGGCCCTGATAACCCACAAGAAATTTGCATGGCCCTTTAAGGTCGGTGACAAAGCACGATTCAATGGGAGGTCTTGGTATCCTGATTTAAGGCCTAGATGAAATTTCCTCAACTCAGTCCTGTGTCGTTTTGAGCAATTACTACAATTTTCTTTCGGTAAAAAACTAAAAACAAAACTCAATCCTGCGACAGAATGGCCGATCTGGCTCGTCTAATCTAATGAATCTCATATGGCGTCACATATCTAGTTGCTCAAATGAAACGATAGAATGCATCTAGGCTAAGGCGTCAGACCATAATTCTATTATATTGCGTTCGTTTGCGTGAAGAAGAAATACGTTCCCGCCACATGAGGTTTCTCGTAGATGTAGGGATGCCGTGTAAGCGAAGATGGTGGGGACAAATGCCCCCTCTCAACGTTTGGGAAAATTACCCAATCAGTCCTAAAGCTATTGCACGAATGCCAATTCAGTTCTAAACTTTTCAATTTTGATAATTTAATCTTAAACCTTTGTCTGAGAAATTCCAATATAGTTCTTCCGGCAAATTTTCACCGGAAATTACTAACGTAGTGATGTGCCATGTAGGAGGACTACATTGGAATTTTGCATAAAATTTTAAGATTAAATTGAGAAAATTGATGAGATCAAGATTGAATTGGCATATGTACAACAGATTTAGAACTTTGTAATCCCATGCATTTTCATACTAAATATAATTTTGACCACACTGAATTTTAGGTCTTAAAACTCCTAAATTCTTCGACACCACAAGTTTGACCCATAAGTTTGAAAAGTCCAATCGATAAAAGAGGTTCGAAATTCGAGCCGAACAAAATTGTAACCAACCCATTCGATTCAACTCCTAAAAACCTTTTAATATATACATTCAAACCCTCAAACTTATCTAATTTTATGCAATTGAGTATCTCAAGCGTTTTCTAGTTTTTCTTACAGGTTGGTTAAACCAGGACTTGATGTAATTTTGTCAGTGCTTTCTGAAGTGCCCATTTGGCATGACATTATTCTCTTTAACCATGACATATCTAAAAACTAAAAAGAAGGCAAAAGCTTTTAATGTTAAGATGGCTTTGAGATGTGGATATATATTATTAGCAAAAGCTTTTAAGGTCAATGCCGACGGTGTGACAACTTAATTCGTCACACTCCGCACTCTCCCATGATGAGCAATCTTTATTTCCACCAAGTGACGATTCTGATTCGAGCTTTGGATAAACACAACGAGAATTTGCTCGATTGATTCCAAGACTCCTCTTGAGTTGTATCAAGGCCGATCTCTCATTGACATGATATATCGGATTAGCAAAGCATGTGTTTACACCAAAAACTAATTAACTTATGTTATCAACAAGAGATAAGTTTGGTTGACTATCCAAGAGGTCATTTGTGAAAAGGTGGTTGATTTGAAGGTACTAAACTATAGCTTAGTAAGATTGTCAACAACAAATGAGAGAAATTATCAGTAAGTTTCATTGCCAACCAACATCTTGTTAGGAATCACACACTGATTCTAGAAAAATAATCCAAGCAAACAATCCACTCTTACAGAATATAATAATAAAAGATCAAAATCAGATGAACACACCAAAGAATTTGTTATCGAAATTCACCCAAACTTGGGCTCTGTCTTTGCACAGAGGCACTCAGCGAATCCACTAAATTTCGAAAAAAGTAGGGATACAATCACGATCTTCTCTCAATATTAAGGCAAAAGAGATTGAGAACACTTACCAAGCCGTCATGACCTTTCCTTTTCTTTTCTCTCTATTTCTCTCTCTGCGTTAACATCTACGTTAACTTAAATAGCTTATATATAAGAGGTAGCTTTTCTTTTTGCGCTAATATATGCATACTCTTTTTTGCGTTAATATCTACAAACTTTTTTCTAAGCTACTAAATACCTTATATAAAAGGGGCAGCTTTTAACCTAAAAGCTAAAAGAAGAGAAAATGACAAACACACCCTTAATATTAATTTTGGCTTCATACGCCAACAATCCCCCACTTGAAGACAAATATATCCAATGCACCAAGCAACTTTGCATCCATCTTCTTAAAAAACTAGTAACTGGAACTTGTGCCTCTGCATTACTCCTCATCAATTAACAGGAAGTAATACCAATTGTGGTAGTACAGAAAGTATGCTTTTCTCTATCTACTACATTGGTAAACATGTCATTAGAATTCTTCAAGCTATCAATCTTCTGTAACTTTAACTCATTATCTTTCAACGCTGACCTGATGAAATGATAACGTTTCTTGATATGTCTAGTCCTTGAGTGATAAGCTGCATTCTTTGCCAAGTGTACTACACTTTGACTATCACTCCATAGTGTACTCACTAGCTGCCTGCATTTGATACTACCATCTGCTTTTTTTTATCCTATACACCCACATGCTCAACAAAGCCTTCTTATTAGTAGGCAACTCCTAAGTTTTGTTCTGAAGTAACAAGCCCATCCTGTCTTTCATAGTATGCTCCCACTGCATGTGAGATGTGTCTTTCTTTGCCTCATCATAAGTCTCCGGCTCTCCCAAATCTGTGTATAAGACATGGTTCAGAACAATATTTGCCGATGGATAAAAAATTACCTTTGGCGTTCTCATACGTGTAGACCTCCTCAAAACAGGTAGTTTATGGTCGTTAGTCTGTTCCAAATCACTGCATTCCTCTTGAACTTCTTGCTTAATGATAATAGGTTCATCTCGAACCTCCCTTTCAAATGCACTCTGATCTGCTAGAATTTTCTTCACAAGTATAATGTCTAGCTCAACATATTCTGATTCCACTGCATTCTCATACTCTGTCTGATGATCTTTGTACATATTTTCTTCATAGAATACTACATTATGGTTACGGATGACTTTGTTATTCTCATAATCCCAAAGCATATATCCATATTCATCACCACCATCTCTGATAAAGATGAATTTTTGGGACTTTGCATCAAGCTCCTTCTTATCCTCTCTATCAATCAAAGTATATGCAATACAACAAAAAAAATTTAGATATGAATAATCAATTTTTTTACCTGACTACTCCTCTTGCAGTATTCCTCCATCTAGTACACTAGATGGACTCCTGTTAATCAAATAAATAGCTGCATCAACTGTAGCAGCCCATAAATGTAGCGAAAGACTTGTATGTAACCTCATGCATCTCGCACGTTCCATGATGGTCCTGTTCCTACTCTCAGCTACATCATTCTCTTGAGAAGTTCTAGGAATAGTCTTCAACCTGTGTATGTCTTCTCGGCTCAAGTATTCTGCAAATTCTTTACACGTGTATTCACCACCATTATCAGACTTTAGAGCTTTAATCTGATAACTTGTCTCTTTTTCTACCATGGTCTTCCACATTTTGAACACTCTAAATACTTCTGATTTTTCTCTAAGAGCATAGACCCAGTCTTTCTTGTCGCATCGTCAATGAAAGTGACAAAATATCTCTTACCACCATAAGAGAGTTCCTGAGCCAATTTCTACATATAAATATGAACCAACTCTAGCTTTTGGTCTTTATTTTGTCACCCATTCAATTGAAAACTAACAACTTTTTATTTTGCATAAATGCAACTCTCATAGAATTCTAATTCAACTCTTTGCAGACCTGGAAGCAATTTTCTTGAGTGTAATTGCTTTACACCCTTTTCATCAAGATGTCCAAAACGATAATGCCAAGAAGTAGATAATTTACCTGTAGCCACTGTAGTTGCAATCATATCACTGATATTGTCTCCCTAGAGAAGGTAAAGTGTACTCGTATGCTTTTCCTTTGCTACTACTCTTACCTCTGAGGTTATCTTCCGCTCTTCGCATCCGAAGGTTGTTACAAAACCTTCTTGGTCAAGTTTACTAGTTAAGATCAAATTTTTCTTCAACTTTGGAATATGTCTGGTTTCATGCAAAACTAGACGTCCTCTACTTAAGATGTTCAATATCACAGTTCCTTTTCCAACAATTGGACACATGCGGCCGTTTCCCACAACCACTTGCCTGAAGTCTCTACCGGCATAATCAGCAATATGTCTCTTTGAGAGGTGTAATGAAAAGAAGCACCAGAGTCAACAAACTACTTGTTTGTCGTCAAGTCAAACCCTCCAGATAAACACAAGTTCTCTAGGAAAGGTTCATCACTAACCACATTAACTCCTTGATTCTCATCTCGTCGCTTTTTTTTTTTATAGGCTTCATACTGAAACCTCCGATGTCCATTCTGGTGACAAAACCAACACTCATCTTTTGCAACCTCTCTCTTATCCCTTGATTGTGACCTGCCACATCCGTTGAATTTTTCTCTACTTTTACTTCTCCCACGGTTCTCCACTGCTAGTATCGTCGAAGACGAAGATGCCGAAAAATTATCTCTACCTAAGACTCTTCGCATATCTTCATCCATGATACTGCTCACAGCATCATCCAGAGTCAAATCATCCTTCATAGTGCTCGAAATTCGCTGCACTGCGGTATTGTAACTTTCAGGAAGGGAACATAAAAATAATAAAGCTTGTAGCATTATATCCAGATTTATGCCTGCGGATTCCAGTTGACCTGTGACCTGCGTGAGCTTTTAATGTGCTCTGCCACAGAACATTTGTCAGATAATTTCATATTAACCAGTTTTTTCAGCAAAAATATTTTATTTGATGTGGAAGGCTTCTCATATATATATTTGTTAGAATATCCATGGCTTCTTTTGCAGTCTTTGCTTTGCAATATGGTATCTTGTCTTTTTTGTCAATTCTAGACGAATTGCACCCAATGCCTTTCGATAAGAATTTTTCATTCTGATTCTGCTGTTGGAACCACTTCCGTGATTTTGGGTTTCCAACCCTTAAGTGGTGCATAGAGATATTTCTAATAAAGATAATCCTCAATTTGAAGTTTTCACCATCTGAAATCCTACCTCGTTGAACTTATCAATTATGATTTTTTCTTCAGCCATACCGTTTGCTTTCAATCGAACGTCACCGAAAAACCCTAAATTTTCTCGATTAGCCAACCTAGGCTCTGATACAAGTTGTTAGGAATCACGCACTAATTCTAGAAAAATAATCCAAGCAAACAATCCACTCTTGCAAAATATAACAATAAAAGATCAAAATCAGAATAACATACTAGAGAATATGTTATCGAAGTTCACCCAAACTTGGTTTACGTCTCCGCGTAGAGGCACTATGCAAATCCACTAGATTTCTAAGAAAGTAGGAATACAATCATGATCTTCTCTCAAGATCAGGGAAAAAAAGATTGAGAACACTCACCAAGCTGTCGTGACCTCTCTTTTTCTTTTCACTCTATTTTTCTCTCTCTGCATTAACATCTGCGTTAACCTAAATAGCTTATATATAAGAGGCGGCTTTTCTTTCTACACTAACATATGCAGACTTTTTTTTGCTTTAATATCTGCAGACTCTTTTCTAGGCTTCCAAATACCTTATATAAAAGGGGCAATTTTTAACATAAAAGCTAAAAGAAGAGAAAAGGACAAAAAAGCCCTTAATATTAATTTTGGCGTCACACATCAACACATCTATCATGAATGATTTGTCGTTTGCAAATTTTGCTCAAGTGTTGGAATTAGAAGACAAGTGAGATGTGTCGATTTCAACACCAGAAGACGGTT
>BCNH02000002.1:10070696-10082879 GCA_001662345.2 Metrosideros polymorpha var. glaberrima | reverse complement strand
GTACCCCAATGAGGGTGACATGATATGGTCTTTTTTTCTTAATTTAATTTTTGTGCTTGTCATTTTAGCACTTATGTCACAGATGAGCCAGAGGAGATTGTAATGCCATAGCCTTTACGGTACGCAATTTTTGTGGATAGGAATTCTGGAGCTTCTTGTTAGCCCCTCCAAATTTTGATGTGAAAGAACTCGTTGTCTTCTGGGCTCACTATTTTACTTTGGATGGCCTATCATCTTCAGTTTCACTGTCAATGGCCTACCTCAAATTAGATCAAAGAGATATGAGAAATCGGACTGGAGATATCACCTAATACAAACAAGTGAACAATGTAGATATTTTTGACTTGAATAGCAGGCACATTCAATTGGTCTAGTCGCTTATTTCTCTGGTGAGTCATTGTTTATGTGGCTTCTTATAAATGAATTGACAATCAGCATGAGAGATTGAGGTACTAACAAAGTGACGATTAAGATCGACCATAGTGTGCATGTATATCGTGCCATAGATGTTTTGCAATCTCAACACATTGCCTAAGTCTCACAGTTTTTTTTTGTTTTTTAAGTTTGAAAATAATGGTAAGGGTTATAAGCAAATAGGCATTTCCCTTTTCGACAGGGAAAAAAATGGTCACACATCTGTGAGGTACAAATTAGGTTGAATTCTCGAGTGTGCCGTGATTATCCTTCATGTGCAATTATAATTGCATAGGTGGTCCGCTTGATTGGCATCTCATATTTTTTCCATAGAAGAGACCAAGATCGAGAGACCTGCAAAAGACCGTTGCCCATCTATTAGATTGACGAGCGGGAGTCATTCTACGCATCCTAGGAGTACTCCTAGTCCTCAAATCACAAAAAGAAAAGATCGTAGTCACCGATTGAAAATATTTTCAGATTTTATATCTTCACCTCATTTTACATAAAAATAGAGGCAAAAGTCACAAAAAAAACTCTAAATTATGCATACTGTGAGGCATTTACCCTAAACTTGTAAAATGTGATACATTTACCTCAAACTTCTTCTTGTGACACAAAAAATCCCAAACTTGTATTCGTGTGACATATTTACCCCAAAAATTGGGGTCACAAAAAAAAGTTTGAGGTAAATGTGTCACACATGTATAAGTTTGGAGTTTTAGATGTCACAGAAAAAAAGTTTAGAGTAAATGTGTCCCATGGGTACGATTTTGAGGTTTTTGGTGTCACAAAATATAATTTAGGCTAGTGTGTCATAGTGGGCAAAGTTTGAGATTTTTGTTGGCTTTTTCCCTAAAAATACTGACCAAAGATACGTAATTATGATGAACTATGAATAAACATAAATCTCATGGGAACTGTAGAAGTTTTGATAGATGGTGAACACTAAACACATCACGGCAGAAATATGGCACTAAGAGATGGCCATAGTTAGCACATATATTTCAGACAATGTAACTTGACTTGTTTTGTTTGATGTAATTATGTTAATTTGTACAATGACTCCGCTGGAAGCTTTTCACGTCAAATGTTTATCTCGATGTGAGGATACTCCATTCCCGTTCTTCACTCCTATCGTATAATGACACTAGCATTAGCACATGCGATGCGGGTTACTTGAAATAACATCTTTGAAAATCACGAATATTTATTTATTTTTGCATGGAGTCTATATACTACTGTTGAATTGTAAATGTAAATTGTACAGTATGATTTTTAAAGGAGAAATTATTAAGAATACACTAATTATACAAAACTTGTTAACTCAAGTCATTTGTAATCAGTGAGTTCAATCTAGACAATTAAAATGTTCGTTTCATCCAACTAATTAATTGATCAATGTTGTATTGAAAATAGCTAAGTAAGGATGAAAGCTTACCTGAAATACATATATACACATATTATATTTATCCATTCGTTCATTACATTTTGGTATAAGTAATCCGGGCAAATCACATATATGCAATTTTCCCTTCTTCTTTTTTTATAAAAATAATGTAGCAATGTAGTGGAATTCGGGACGGGGCGATTTTCGCACACCTCAATTAGTTCACTTCCCTGAGTGATTGTAAGGGCGCCCTCTCAGACATTGACCTGGTGCATTCAGGATTTTATTCTAGAGTGCTTCCAACAAGGCTTGATACCCAAGATCACAAGGAGAGGAGCAAACCCTCTAACCCTCTCAACCAACACCTTGTTGTTTGCGTGTAGCAATTACGAGGCACGATTTAACTAGAAAAGTAGACAAAGATGACGTATTGGATAATTTAAATGGACAATGCGTGATTTTGCTACTTCAAGATCCATGTCTGGATGCCATTTGTAGATACACGGTTCATATCATAGACAGCTGTTTTCGATGATCTATATAAGAATGTCTCTTTCCACGTATAACAAGCGATGCAAGTAGCGCTAACTTCCATCGAATGTGACCGGTTAATGCTGTCTATAAAAGCTTCTCAGTCGCACTTTACCTCGCACACATTAACCAACTCCAGTAGCCAAAACAAAAAAAATCATGGCATCCTTACTCTATGCTCTTCTTACCTGGATCATCCTTCTCCTGATGATTCATACTTCACTTGCTCTGCCACTATGCCATCCGTACGAGAGCTCAGCCTTGATGGAATTCAAGAGAAGTTTTCGAACCACTCCTTGATGGAATTCAAGAGAAGTTTTCGAACCACCAGAGTAGATTTTCTTTGTGTTTATCCGAAGGTTGAATCATGGTCTCTAGATGGACGTGGGGATTGCTGCTCATGGGATGGCGTAGTGTGCGACGAGGCCACCGGTCATGTGATAGGCCTTGACCTTAGTAGCAGCTGTCTCTTTGGTACCATAACTTCCAACATCAGTCTCTTTCGCCTACTCCACTTGGAATCGCTCAATCTCGCTTGGAATGACTTCAACTCTTCTTCCATCCCATATGGCTTCGGCAATCTTTCCAGGTTACAATACCTTAATCTCTCCAATTCGCACTTTTCTGGAAAAGTCCCTTTGGATATTCCACGGCTATCTAGATTATTTTATCTTGATTTGTCTTTTTGGTGGGATCCCAACACACCTCTTGATTTATCTTCTGGGTGGCGTCTCGAGATGCCCAACGTAGATAACTTTGTTCAGAACTTAACTACGCTTAGAGAACTTGATCTCTCTTTTATAAGCATGTCATCACCATTCCCTCATGTGCTTGCAAACTACTCCTCTTTGAAGTCGCTTAAACTTAGAGAATGTGGATTGCATGGAGAATTTCCGGTAGGTATCTTTCAATTACCAAACCTTGAAGTCCTCGACATCCGTTTGAATGACAACCTTTCCGGTTCGATTCCAGAACAACAGTGGGGTTTTTCCCTAAAATCATTAATTCTTCAGGACACAAATTTCTCAGGGGAAATACCTGTTTCCATCGAAAACCTTGTTTTCTTGAATGCATTATCGATTGGATTTTGTGGTTTCTCGGGTTCACTTCCCACTTCATTGGGTAATCTTTCTCAGATTGCTTTTCTGGATATAACGAGAAGTAAATTTCATGGTCGAATTCCTTCTTCCTTTGCTAACCTCACGCAGCTATCATATCTAAATCTCCATAACAATAACTTCGGCGGTGATATTTGGCATTGGCTTGTCAACTTGGCAAAACTCACACATTTGAACCTTGCAGGTAATATTCATCTAGCAAGGCTTTTTTGTTTTTTCAAAAAAGGAAGAAGGCAAAGAAAAAGAAACGACGAGATTCAATTAGTTGCCAAATTAACAAGCCTTGTCTGTTTACATTTGGCAGATGTTCAACTAAGTGGTTTGACTCAATCATCATTCGAGAACTTGACGCGATTGACCGCGCTTGACATTTCATCCAACAGTTTGCAAGGTGAAATTCCAAACTCATTAGGGGAACTCAAGCATCTTGAATATCTGTGTCTTCATGGGAATAATTTCAGTGGCACGGTGGATTTACACAAACTCAAGGATCTTGAATTGCTTGATCTTAGTTGGAATAATTTGAGTGGCATTCAGGATTTACACGAATTCAAGAACTTGAAAGAATTATATTTGGCCTTCAACAACATATCTTTTGTCAGCAAGACCGAGATCAATGCCACTCTTCCAAAACTTTCCACTTTAGCTTTAGATTCATGCAACTTACATGAGTTCCCAAAGTTTTTAGGCTACCTAAGCGGATTAGAGAGGGTAAGTCTTTCGCACAATAAAATTGGAGGGAGTATTCCTACGTGGATGTGGAATGGTAGTAGAGAGACCTTGAGGTATATTGATCTTTCTCACAATTTTCTAATTGGCTTTGTGAACAACCAGATCTATTTGCCACTACCCAAGTTGACATATTTTGATGGTAGTTCTAACTTGCTCAAAACAGAACTCCGTAGTCCACCTCCATCAGTGGTTTATTTCTGTTGTAAATATTAACGTGGAGACGACAAAATCTTGCAAATAAGTCAACGCAAAATACCAGAGAAAATAAACAAGGAATAATAAGGACACCAGAGATTTACGTGGTTCGGTCCGAGTATCAGTACCTACATCCACGGGGAGAGCCAGCAACAAATAATCCACTATAATCGGAGAATCCTGAGTTACAATCGCTCAGTACGCTCGAGTGTTTCCCACACCTAGATTACACCCAAACCCAAAGTGTTTACAAATAAAAAGACTCAATTCGGATGTAAACTCAAGCACCAAAATCTCCGCGTTCGAGCCCAAGCAAAATCACTCACGTACGACCGATAACAAGAATTCGGCACATTCTCTTTCTTTCTTCTTCGTACGCGACTCTTGCTTATTGTGCGGCTCTTGTTCTTGTGCGGCTTGAGTCTGGAAGAAACCCCATGGCTTTATATATATGTGTGGTCAACAACCTATCTTTTACCGAGACCCACAAAGACTCCTTATTCTCTGTTCGTGCATATCCACAAGGAAAGAACAAGAGACAAAAAATCCTTTTATTTACTTTCTTTCCTCTTTTACTCTATGGGCCCCACAAGGTAGAATATATGTATAATATAATATATGTGTGCCCCTATTCTGTTAGGATAAAAGAAGTTCCTCCGTAGACGTCAATTCTTGGTCTTCTTGGATGTGTATAAATTCTCAATGCCGATTGAATCAAATAACCACCCAAGATAATTCCTAAATGGTTTAAACTCGAGACATAATTTAACAATTCTCCACCTTGGCTCGACGTTTGAAACCAAGTCATAGTGCTCGTCATCCATGCTGCTCTCCCAACGCCCCAACGAGCGCTCACTCTCTACAGACGCCAATTGAGCTCAAGCAGAGCTTGAGCTTCACCAAAGGAACAGGCTTAGTCATAATGTCCGCAGGATTATCCGCTGTCGCTATCTTTTTCACAACAACCTTACCCTTCGCTAAGACATCTCGGATGAAGTGGTACCTGATGTTGATATGCTTTGTTCACTCATGATAAATCGGATTATACGCTAGATGTATCGCACCTTGGTTGTCACAATGTATATCAACACTTTTCTGTTCTAACCCAAAATCCGAGAGCAAACCTTGTAACCATATCGCCTCTTTCGCTATAAAGGTCAATGCCATGTACTCTGCCTCAGTTGAAGACAAGGCAACGTGATCCTGTAAGGATGCCTTCTAACTAACTGTATCACCTGCTAGCGTAAATACATACCCTGCTAAAGATCTGCATTCATCCAAGTTACCAGCGTGATCTGAATCCACATAACCAGTGGTCTCACTGCCATTACCTTCCTTTCGGTATACAATACCAACGTCTGCAGTCCCCTTCAAATATCTGAGGATCCACTTCACAGCTTCTCAATGAGCTTTACCAGGACGCTTCATATAACGACTGACTACACTCACTGCTTGTGAAATATCAGGCCTAGTGCAAACTATAGCATACATAATACTACCCACTGCACTAGAATATGGAACGTGGGATATACGTTCCTCCTCCTCCTCAGTCTGCGGTGATAACTTAACTGAAAGTTTAAAATGCTTCACTAAAGGTGTACTCACAGATTTCGCAAACTGCATATGAAAACGTGCAACAATCTTCTCAATATATTTCTTCTAAGACAGACGTAAAATTCCTGCAGTACTGTCACGCAAAATCTCCATACCTAATATTTTCTTTGCAGCACCTAAATCTTTCATCTCAAATTCAGCACTCAACTGCCGCTTCAGCACATCAATATTAGACATATTTTTAGCTGCTATCAGCATATCATCAACATATAATAATAGATAAATCAAAGATCCGTCTTCCAATCTCCTAAAATAAACACAGCTATCCATCTGACTTTTAGAATAGTCCTGACTAGTCATGAAAGAATCAAAATGCTTATACCATTGTCTAGGATACTGTTTCAGCCCATATAAAGATTTCTTTAACAAGCAAACATAATCTTCCTTACCCGGAATAGCAAATCCCTCAGGCTGCCTCATGTAAATTTGCTCCTCCAACTCACCATGAAGAAAAGCAGTTTTCACATCTAACTGCTCCAGTTTGAGATCCTGTGCAGCAACTAAGGCAAGTAATATACGTATAGAAGTATGGCTTACCACAGGAGAGAACACATCATTGTAGTCAATGCCTTCCCGTTGCGTATACCCCTTCGCAACAAGTCTCGCCTTATACCTCGCTGCCTCGACATCGGGAATGCCTTCTTTCCGTTTGTAGACCCATTTACTTCCAACAATCTTCTGGCTCTTGGATACTTTGACTAGCTCCCATGTCTGATTTCGATGGAGAGATTCCATCTCTTCACTCATAGCCCCTAACCATTGCGACGACTCAGAACTAGCCATCGCCTCAGAGAAAGACGAAGGCTCATCTATCTCCACCTCATCACCTACAGTTAGTGCATAAGCAATATCTGTATAACCATAACGTACCGGTGGTTTTATTTGCCTTCTTTCTCTGCCTGCGGCTATAGTATGTTGCGGCTCTGCTGGTTGTTCAGTATCACCGACTTCAGGAACTGCGGCCTCATCTACAGTCTCAACTTCTGTTACCTCCGAGGTCTCTGGAGTCTCCACCTGAAGCTCCACCTCACTATTAACACCACGATCCGTCTGCCCTGCTGATGGTGTCTCAGGACTCCTCTCTCGAAGCATTACAGTCTCGTCAAAGATCACATCTATGCTGATTATAAAATCGGGTGATCTGGGATCGGTGCACCACAGCTGGTAGCCTTTCACCCGATGTGCATAACCCAGAAATATGCACTTCTTCACCCTCGGCTCAAGTTTACCATCACTTGCATGAGCATACGCAGGACATCCGAATATTCGTAATCCGGAGTAATCAACAGGTTTCCCCGACCATACTTCCTCAGGAGTTCTCCACTCAATAGCAGATGATGAAGATCGATTAACCAGGTAACAAGACATATTCACTGCTTCGACCCAAAAATTCCTTACCTAATCTTGCATGCGAAAGCATGCATCGAGCTTGCTCAAGTAAAGTTCTGTTCTTCCGTTCTGCTACGCCATTCTGCTGTGGTGTCCCGGGCACTGTGCGGTGTCTCACAATCCCTTCTTTCTCGCAGTACTCGGTAAAATCTTTACCACAGAACTCCATGCCGTTATCAGTTCTCAAGCACTTGATCTGCTTATTTGACTGCTTCTCAATCAATGCCTTAAATTTCTTAAACCGATCAAACACATCAGATTTATGCTTAAGAAAATAAACCCATACCTTTCTGAAATAATCGTCGATAAAAGTCAGCATATAACGGGCACCTCCTTTCGAAGGAATAGGAGATGGGCCCCAGACGTTTGAATGAATATATTCAACTAGTTGCTTAGTCGAATGAAAAGCTGTAGTAAATTTAACCCGGCGCTGCTTCCCAAAGATGCAGTGCTCACATAAGTCTAGCTTCCCTGTTTTCTGACCCTTCAATCACCCTTTCTCACTCAGCATCGTCATACCTGCCTCACTCATGTGCCCTAATCGTATATGCCATAATTGAGTCAAATTAGAATCTGACTTACCTGATGAAATTGCAGCAGCTCCTGTCACGATCTCTCGCAGTAGATGATAGAGAGAACTCACTTTCTTTCCTTTCATCACTGTCATGGCACCTCGAGAGATCTTTAGTACTCCACCTTCAGCGGTATACTTACACCCGATATCATCGAGTGTCCCTAGAGAAATAAGGTTCTTCTTGAGCTCCGGTACATGCCTCACGTCTGTCAATGTGCGCACCACTCCATCGTGCATCTGAATCCGAACTGCCCCTATCCCCACAACCTTGCAGGTTGCGTTATTCCCCATCAGAATGCTACCACCATCTGCAGTCTAGTAAGTAGTAAACCAGTTCTTATGAGGCGTCATATGATAAGAACACCCCGAATCTAGCACCCATTCGTCTCTTGACGAATTAGTAGTCACACACAAGACGGCCTCTGCATCACTATTGCTCTCCTCAGCAACGTTTGCCACATTGCTTATGGCATTCTGCTTACCTTTATTTTTCAGCTTAGGACAATCTCTCCTGAAGTGCCCCTCCTCGTGACACTCAAAGCACTTCACGCGTCCCTTGGACTTTCTGTGGCGTGACTTTGACCTGCTTTTACCTCTGCTGCTACTGGACCCCCGATGTTGGTCTCTACCTCGAATCACCAGTCCCTGCTCTACATCCTGCGCCAGACTATCATCTCGCAACTTTCTCTGCCATTCTTTAGAAAATAAGGCGGACTTTACCTCTTCCGAAGTAATCGTAGTACGCCCCTGCAACAAAGAATCAGTAAAGTGCTCCCATGACTCTGGTAAAGAAGCTAACAACATCATGCCCTGTTCTTCATCATCAAGAATCTTACCGACATTCTTTAAATCCATCATGAGTTTATTAAACTCATCTAGGTGGGTTCTGATCGACGTACCTTCTGTATATCGAAATTGAAACATCCTCTTCAACATATATAAACGATTATTCAAACCTTTCGTTACATAGAGCGCCTGAAGTTTTGCCCACAACGCTGCAGCATCCTTCTCCTCGGCTACCTCTATTAACACTTCATCCGATAAATTCAACAAGATTATACTTTTTGCTTTCTCCATTAGCTCTACCCTTTCAAATGATTTCATTATAATTGGCAACTCATCTTCTCCATCCAATGCCTTTGCCAAACCTTGGGTTGTCAATAGCGCATGCATCTTGATACTCCATAACCCAAAATTGTTCCTCCCATTAAACTTCTCAATTTCTATTTTCACTCCAGACATAATTGCAATAACAGAAATTTTCAGATAATAATCAGACAAGCAAAAGCCCCAAATCATAATCTAGAAACCAAACCCAAAGTGTTTACAAATAAAACGACTCAATTCGGATGTAAACTCAAGCACCAAAATCTCCGCGTTCGAGCCCAAGCAAAATCGCTCACGTACGACCGAAAACAAGAATTCGGCACGTTCTCTTTCTTTCTTCTTCATACGCGACTCTTGCTTATTGTGCGGCTCTTGTTCTTGTGCGGCTTGAGTCTGGAAGAAACCCCATGGCTTTATATATATGTGTGGTCAACAACCTATCTTTTACCGAAGCCGCACAAGAACTAGAGCCGCACAGTAAGCAAGATTTGCGTACAAAGAAGAAAGAAAGAGAACGTGCCGAATTCTTGTTTTCGGTCGTACATGAGCGATTTTGCTTGGGCTCGAACGCGGAGATTTTGGTGTTTAAGTTTACATCTAAATCGAGTTGTTTTATTTGTAAACACTTTGGGTTGGGTGTATTCTAGGTGTGGGAAACACTCGAGCGTATTGAGCGATTGTAACTCTGGATTCTCAGATTATAGTGGATTATTTGTTGCTGGCTCTCCCCGTGGATGTAGGTACCGATACTCGGACCGAACCACGTAAATCTCTGGTGTCTTTATTATTCCTCATTTATTTCTCTGGAATTTTTGCGTTGACTTATTTGCAAGATTCTGTTGTTTCCGCATTAGTATTACAACAATTTCAATGTCTCCAATAACTTCATCTTCGGAGATATTCAATCTATTTGTGAAGCAAGATCCCTCGTTGTTCTTGATTTGTCCATCAATAATCTGAATGGCACATGCCTTCATGTCTCGCAAATATGGGTTCTTTGTCAATTTTGAGTCTTGGGAAAAATAAACTTGAGGGCATTATTCCTAATGCTTACCCAAAAGGTTGTGCGTTGAAGATTATTGACCTCACAGAGAATCGATTGCAAGGGTCTGTCTCAAGATCTTTGACGAATTGTACAAAGCTAGAGTATTCGAACCTTGGTTATAATCAAATTCTTGATGGGTTCCCATCGTGGCTATCAGTATTGACCGAGCTTAAAGCTGTGATCTTGAAATCCAATGCGTTCCATGGTCTAATAGAAACGTATCAAAACCAGTTTAGCTTCAGCAATTTGTATATCATGGACCTTTCCAACAATAGTTTCAATGGTGAACTTCCTTCTAATTTGTTGCAGAGTTTTCATGCCATGAAAGTGATTGTTGGTCAAGATCGGTTAGAATATATGTATACTTTTTCAGGGCTCCCTCCGTCCTTCTATTTATCTGCAATGGTTACCATTTATGTGGATATTCAGCAAGTCGTTGATAAGTATAAAACGACCTATGGAATGAAATTGATGAATAAAGGCATAGAAATAGAATACTTGAAAGTTCCTTATGCCTTTATGGGAATTGACCTCTCCAATAACAAATTCAAAGGATGCATACCCAATCTTGTCGGAGATTTGAAGTCACTTGTCATGCTTAACCTTTCGAGCAACATTTTCACTGGTTCCATCCCGCCTTCCTTAGCAAACTTGACAAAGCTGGAATCTCTAGATCTTTCTCGAAACAATCTCTTAGGAGAGATACCTCAACAACTTGCCCATCTTACATTTCTTTCATCTTTTGATGTCTCTCATAATCAACTATTGGGACCAATACCGCAAGGAAGTCAATTCGACACATTTGGGGCCCGTTCATTTGCCATGAATAAGGGGTTGTGTGGAAGTCCTTTACCAAATAAATGCACAAAGGTTGGAGATAACTTACCATTACCACCATCATTGCTCGAGGAAGAAAATGGGGAAGAGTCTCTATTTGACTTGGATTGGAAAGTTGTGCTAATTGGCGCTGGAGTCGGGTTTTCGATTGGCATTGTGCTAGGGAACCTAATCATTCACGAGAAGAGTAGGTGGTTCTTGCATTACTCCAAGAGAATGGCAAAAAAGTGGAAAAGATCATGAAGACACTGAGTGATAAGGAAGTGTGCATGCAGTCGGATACTTATGTGACATTTATTTGTAATGTAAATTGTCGTGTGTCTAGTTTGTATTAAAAATAGTCACAAATTCCCAAGACTTAGATCTATGTTTGCTTCATGTGAACTCGTCTGGTTCGCATGTTATTGTATGGAGACGCTGTTTTCTTGTATATTATTCTGATCTTTGTGACTGTTTTTCCTAGAACTTCATATTATATCCTTATATACTGTAACATATACAGTGGCAATCTACGTTCCAATGTACGTTGTGTATATATGCCAACCAGCACTCGTCTTTACTTTTGGGCTGTGATAGAGAATCTAATTTTGGACATTCGCTACTTCCAAAATCTGATTGTGGCAAGCTACTAAATATTGGAATTTGGAACCCACAGACACGGTAGAGACAAGAAGATAAATATGAAATTATTTGCAATTTAATTGTTAAAGACTACAAGTGAAAGTGATGGATTGTTATCCTTAGGTTCCGTTTGTTTCGCGGAAAATGAATGATTTGAAAAATATTTTCCTAAAAATGATCGCTTGTATCGCTAAAAAAATGAATGAATGAAAATTATTTTTATAGTGCTGTCCAAAAATGAAAACATTTTCTATTGGCTAATTATTTCAAGCGAATACAATCGATCGTTTTTTTGGAAAATGTTTCAGATCATTCATTTTTCCGCGAAACAAATGGAGTGTTAATCTCTAATTTAGATTCTTTATATTCTTGAGTCATTTGGCTAGTAATATTACAACAAAACATACTTAGATTGCGGATTGTATATGGACAGACATTCCTCTAAGAACCTAAAGAACTATAACTTTCATGAGCAAGAAAACAACTTTTCCATAATAGTATACTGAACCAAGCGAACAAACATAGATGGGAAAATTCAGACATGCATGTATAACTGTTCTCAACAAGCTACTTAAACACAAAGCATAAGTATTAGCTGCATATTTTCTGTCTACTA
>BCNH02000002.1:9957918-10048156 GCA_001662345.2 Metrosideros polymorpha var. glaberrima | reverse complement strand
TTGTTATTTTCAATTTTATTTTTATATTAGAATTCATATTTCTATTTATTTATTTAAGAAGTTTCTAACAACTTTAATACCATGAATATAAGAAATTGAGAATGTGACATCTTTTTTTTTTCTACATTTAATAATAATATTATGTATTAATTAGATTGGAGTTTAGGATAATATGCGAGGAATATCAAGTGAGTTACTAGGCTTGTGACATACGGAAAGGTTCAAATGATGAATTACTACATCCGTGGTCGTCGCCCTGAATGTGATGCTTTAGAATTAAAAAGATAAAACATTTTGGGCAGAAAATTTCAATTCTACGCTAGTTTGGGAGAATGGTTGTAACTTTGTCTATACAGATCGGAATGATTTGATTCCAAAGAAAAAAGAATGAAAACTCTCAATTCTACAATCTTTATGTTTTTAGTTTTTTTGGACAAATATTATAGGAGCATCGATAGAGGAGAAAGTAGACACTCCGAGCAGAAATTTCAATTCTGCGCTAGTTTGGAAAAATGGCCATAACTTTGTCTATATAGATTAGAATGATCTAATTCTAAAGCCAAAAGTAACACAAATCTTGTATATACAACCTTTATGTTTTGAGTTTTCTCATAAAATCATTATAGGAGCATTGATTAAAGGAAGAAGTAGACGTTCTGGGCAGAAATTTCAATTTTGCGCCAGCTCTGGAAAATGGTCATAACTTACTCAATATAGATCGGAATGGCTTGATTTTAAAACCAAAAGTACGAGAACTCTTGGATCTACAACTTTTGTGTTTTGAGTTTTCTTAGATGAGTACTGTAAAACTGTCGATTTGGGGAAGAAGTTGATGAAACGTGAATGGACAAAATAAGAAAAAAAAAAAAGGTAAGAACTTCAATGATTACTTTTATAGGCTTCCAAGGAAATTGAAAAGGCATCAATTCTTGTAGATTGACGACGTTTTAAAGCAAAACCAAAAAAAAAGCAAAAGACGTAGTGATTTCTCGCCATACGATTGAAGATGGCAGATATAATTTGTGACATCCAGAAAATTCCAGCATTAATCTATAATGTTTAGGAATTCAAAGACGACAAATGTCGCAAGTTAAATTCGAGTTGGGTGATTTATGTTGTATTTGCAGATGTCAAAATGTATTTTCGTGCCCATAGTTTTTCGTAAATAATTTCATTAGAATTGAATTATTGAACATTTGCTCTTGGATTGATTTTCTATGGTGGTGAGGAATCATGTAATGCCATGTAGATTGTTAACGGAGACCGATACGCTCCATGTTTACGTATCGGATAAGCGTTAAGTTTGAAATTTATTAAATTAAATATTCCCGTGCGTCCTGTAATTTTTGCGGAAACGTTTTGACGTGTTTAAAATATTTTTCAGATTCATCAATGATTAGAATGGACACTGATTTCCTTATTTACACACTAAATTACTTTATATCTCAACATTTTATCAAAATGTCTACCTTTGAAACCATTTAAACGAGCCATTTGTCCTTCTTTAAATTGCTCCACATGCCCTTGATGACATAAAGCTTCCCTTGGCAATGACATAGTGCATTACATCACCTATTTCAACTTTAGCCCATTAATACACTTGATAACTCAATTCATTTTGTGGCCAACGAAGCTCTCTTTCTTCCAGCTAAATAGCTCATCATTGTTACTTTTTTAGGGATACTTGTGACCTTTGGAGTAGAACACTTAGCATTTAGTAACCCAATATCACTATTGCATTTAACCTTGATTAGTTATTCTTATCTTTTTTATATACTTCAAAGAGATGCATTCCCTTAATTTGTGCATCTTCATTTCCAGAATCCTCAAATTCTCCACTTCCTTTCTTTCTTTATTCTCACTTTCCAAGCCCTCCCAGTAAAGGGAAAGAACCCACTTTTGGATTGTTAAAACTCTTAAATTCAGTTTTTCAATAAAGCACAAGGTGATTTTTGTGGACTTACTCTCTTTCACAAAACTCGTTATGTTGTCTGAAAAGATTCAAAATTTTAATTCATATTCTTGACGATTTTATTCTAAAGGTAATCAAAGTTTTGGATTTTATTAAAATCATCTTTTAAGGTAAGTGAAAACTTTAAACGCTAAATTAAGATATCTACTTAGTACTCTTGATTTGGTTGTTTGATGATTGTTTTTTTTTTACTTGGTTATTTGATGGATGTTGATTTTAGTTTGCATTCTGATGATAAAGAAAGTTTCAATGATTGGGTGTTAAAAATTTATGTTCGTTTGACTCTATGAGTTCTTGAATGTCTTAGAAATGTATAAGTGGACTTTATGAGAATGGGTATAATTATCGATCGAAGCTGGCAGCCATTAATGAGAGTTGGGACACTTTTATGCAAAATAAATAAATAATTAATAGTACTAGTAAATAAAATAATAAGAATTGGTGGAATTGCAACCCATTGATGCATATAGGAGGTCAGCGATCGTTTCCAAAAGCCATCGATTAATTTTTCAAAATATATACATTTTTGTATAAAAAATAATAATAATAATAATCAATGGTCAAGAAGTCAACTGCAGGAGGCTACCCATGGATGTGAGAAGCTGTTGATGGCCTCACGGAGCCATCGATTGCAAAATAAAACTAGGTAGAATAATAATAATAAATTATTAGTTTTATTTTTATAAAAAAGAGTTATCCCTCTTTGCTTTTTTATTCTTGGAAGTATTCATTATTGATGTGTTAATTAATTTGTCTTTGGTTACATAGGAATTGTAAAGTGGGTTATTACTACTTATGTAAGTGATAAAAAGCCGTGATGATTGTATTCCGGTAACGGTTCGAGTAAAACGATGTTGTATTGATAATTTTTGGGCTGATGTAGTTCACGTGGTCGTTCATTTAAGAATGTATCATTTGCTTGTAAAAAATGTTAATCATGTCAATATCATTACTCGTATGTGAGATACTAAAGGGATAAGGTAATTATGTTTCGAAAGTGATTTATGTGAAAGATGTGCAATCGTACGTGATTTTTGAAATAAATGTTAATTTTCATGGTTGATGTAAAGAAGTTTATGTAATGTTATTGTCATTATGTGCATGATTGTTAAGAAAAAAAGCGTGCAAAGAATTATGAAAAATTATGTTCCGTCGTCTATATGATGGTGACAACGATGCCCCGTGTGTCGGGATACCCCTGTTATGTGATATGGGATGCCTCGTGGAGTGTTATGGGATGTCTCAGGAATTGAGATGCTCCACAATTTGTGTGATATGGGATACCTCGAGTGGAGTATTGGGATGCTATATGATCTGGGATGCTCCTACTGTGTGATCTAGGATGCCCCGAGAGCATTTGGGAGAAGAAGAAATGATAAATATATTTCATGATCATGTGAATGCGTGATTCCACATATTGTGTAATGAGTAATGACCATGCATTACTATCTGATATGTATTAATGCTATTGATTTGACATCAATGTATCCTTAAGGAAATGTAATGCAATTTTTCATGCACTAGTCGTGTATGGAGTTTTGTGATGCTTTGATTTCATGTTATATGATGCCAGGTTGAGTGGTGAGCTGATTTTTTACCTTAGACTTAGATATTTCATTTATTGGGCCTCGGCTTACCTCATATTTTTTAGGTGTGTAGGATGGTTCCCTAAGTAATGAGATGAAGGGGATGATGTGATGACGAAGACCTTCGACTTGTAAGTTGAATGGTAGTTTTGTATAGGTAGGCATTTGAAGACGTAAGAGTGTAGTGTAGGGATATGTGACCCTGACCTTTTTATCAATACTATGTATTTTATATTTGTCTTGGTATGTACTTGCAGAATTTGTAATATAGATAATTTTATAAGAAAGATGCATATGTATTTTCGTTAAGCTCGTGCAATTTTATTGTACGAGGTGTTTGAGAAAAAAAAATTATTGCACTTTTGCATGCAAATAATAATTGTAAAGAAGAGAATACGTGTCGCACATGACGTTTTGGGGCGTCATAGAGAAAATTGCCTAAAAGTCCTAAGTCCATTGCATTTATTCCAATTCACTCATAAACCTTTCAATTGTGCTAATTTAGTCCTAAAATTTTAGGTAATTTGTTAATGCAGTCCTTTCAACCAATTTTGGTCGGAAATTGCTAACATAGATGTTGGCCGTTCTACGTGATATAGCCAACGTTGACGTGAACAATATTTTTTTTTTTAAAGAAAATTGATTTTCTAATATTTTTTTATCTTTTTTCTTTCTTCCTCCGCTAGTCGTGGGGCTTCGATGATGGTTGGCAAACGGCAATAGGCGAGGGCTGACCTTGCCGACTTCAGATGAGGCTTGTTCGAATTCAAGATTTGGCGAGGCTCGAGTTCGACCTCGCCTAAGGCTAGGGAGGCTTGAGCTTGTTAGGATTGGGCGAGGTGGAGCCTCGCTGGCATTGGGCGAGCTCAACCTCGCTTGGATTTGGCAAGCTTGAGTTTTGCCTAAGGCTAGTGAGGCTCGACCTTTTTAGGATTGGGCGAGGTGGAGCCTCCTTGGCCTTGGGTAAACTCGACCTCGTTGGGATCTACCGAGCTCAAGCCTCATCCAAGGCTAGCGAGTTTGGCCCTCTCTTGTGGCCAGCCACCAGACGACCCTGAGGCCCGGTGATTGGTGGAAAAATAAGGAAAAAGAAAAAGAAAGAGAGAAAGAAATAATTAAAAATTTTGAATTTAAAAAAAATTGCAAAAATTGTCCACATCAGTGTCGGTTATGCTATATAGGATGATCGATGTTCATGTTAGTAATTTCTGTGTAAAATTGGCCGGAACAACTAAATTGGCAAATTATCAAAAGATTTAAGGCTTAATTGGTATAATTGAAAATTATAGGACTGAAAAATACTAATTTGTCAGTGCAAAGCTGATAAAGAGATAAGATAAACATAAGTCACCAAAGTGGAGGAGCTTACCCCTACCTCACATGGTGGAAGAAGCTTCAATCCTCACAACCCTCCTTAAACTCTAACCATCACCACCCACCTTAATCCCCAATCGTCATGTTCTTCCTTCTTTATCCCCACTCGTCTTCCTCTCAGGACCTTCTTTCTACGCCAGAAACCTGTGTTTGCTAAGCTTCAGTAGACAAGCTCCAATCCCCATCATCTTTCCCCCGTCGCCCTATCATCACTTTCCCCTGTGTTTCCCCTCCCTTAGAACAAGAGTCCAAGACCCTTCTAGTTGTCCACTTCTCAATTTTCTCAAGAGTGCAGATAAGGTGTTCGACTTTTTTCCCAAGAGAAGAAATTCCAAGTCGTTTCCCTTTATCCAATCTTTTGTCCGTGGGTTCCCTTGAGATACAGAAAACTGAGCTTTTGCTTTAAGCGTGGAGGACTATTCTCCCGTGATCGTCACTCATGGTCCAAGTTTGCGAGAGATTCATCCCCGACTCTACCCCTCGTTCCCATCGCCGCCCCCCTGCTCTGGTAAATCTCGATTCATCGAGTATGGTTCAAACTCGAAGTGGGAAGTCTATTGCCTCGAAACTAGCATCATTGGAAAATTCAAGGAATAAAGCCTTATCTTAGGAAATCATGAAGACCCTCTTCCAATCAAAGTTAGAAAAGGCAATTACTGAGCACACGATTTCTACCAATGCTGATATCAATAGTTCTTCTGCTGCTCTTAAATGTGACTTCCATACAGAAACTGGGTGTAAAAATCCAGATTGTGAATTTGGCATTGACATTGGAGAAGATAATTGTGTTGTGTTGAATTCCTTTTGTGATAAGGAAAATGAATCTGAGGCAATCAATTGTGTTGTTGTTGATGTTGAGGGTAGGAACAATATGCTAGGGAAACCTTGTAATATCTCCAAACCCTCTCCGCACCCCTCCCCTTCTGCAATACTAGTCCTACTATTATTGGCCCAGGCTCGTCTTGGAAAAGTAGTACCATGGAAAACCTTGCCCAGACCGCAAAACTTAATCTCCTCCCACCTAATAAGGAGGGAAAGAAGCTTGTTGTTACCCTACCTCCTGAGGCTATAGAAGTAGGGAAGTCACATTTTGAGCACTTTTGATTGGGTACTTTCTATCTACCTATATATATCATTTTACTTAGTAAAGGGCATTGTTGAAAAACTGTGGAGTAAAGAGAACCTGGTGGATCTCTTAGCCATGGAGGATGGCTACTTCTTTTTTCGGTTCTTTAATGGCTCAAAGTTGTTGGAGGTTATGGAGAAGGGAATTTGGGATATAGCAGGAAAACCCTTATTCTTGTAGAAATGGCATCCCCTCATTAGGTTGGAGAAGCAAATATTACTGTTGTGCCTATTTGGGTCCGCCCGTACAATGTTCCTCATGTCTTGTGGACAAAAATTGGATTGAGTTATGTCTGTAGCGTGCTTGGAAGACTTTATATATGGATAAGGCCACTGAACAAAAACGGTGGCTGTCATATGCTAGGGTATGCATTCGTATGGACTTCAATAGCTTATTTCCTAATGAGTTTGATATTGATATGGGGAATGATGAGCTATTTAAGGTAACTGTTGACTACAGCTGGATTCCTCTCAAATGCAAATCCTATAACTGCTTTGGCCACAAGGATTGTACTGCGGGTAATATAGAAGTCTGGGTCCTTAATGCCCACAAATTTTCGGGCTCTTCCTCTAAAGTGAGACCAGATTCTTTGAGAGCTGCCGGACAAAATTCTTTTGTCCCAACCGGAAGTGTTCTCGCTATGCTGCCAAATAAAATTGCCTTGAATGCTCAGCCATCAGCCTCCACTGCTGTGCAACCCGATCCACCACCTTCAGATTTCATACTAGTTCATAGCAAGAAAAAAGGTTCCTACAAGGAAAATAAAGACACACTCAAATCAAAGGCTTCAGGGAATAGATTTGCTCCTCTGGAAGTGGTTGACCTTCCTAATAATTCTAACTATTCTATTGATTTTACTATTGATCCACTTGGGACTGATGGGGGTGCTTCTGAAGATCCTCCTACCAATTTTGCTCTTCTAGAAGTCATAGATGCTTCAGATTGTCACTCGGATACTCTAGGGGCCTTAGGGGATGTTATGGAGCCTCATGTTACATGAATATTGTCTCTTGAAATGTGATGGGCCTTAATCGCAACCCCAAATGAAGGGAACTAGTGGACTTTGCTATGTCCCAAGATCCACAAATTCTTATTTTGATTGAGCACAAAATAAAAAAAGATCATGCTAATTTTGTTATTGAAAGTAGCTTTCGTGGATGGAATTACACTCATAACTATATGTGTAGCAGCCTGGGTAGAATATGGATCATATGGAAACAGTCCATCCTTAGCCTCACAGTGTTGGAGGTATCCGCTCAAGTAATACATTGTCTCATTGAAAAATTTGGGTTGGACCCTTTTTTGCTCTCTGCCATTTATGGTTTCAACACTAAAGTTGAACAAAAGATTATGTGGCACAACATTTCAATTTTCTCTATGGGGCATATGTGACATCCCCGTTCAAGGATCGAGCCGTGATGTCCCAGGCCGTCACGTCTAAAATGGACTCGTTAAGTCTTTTAGTTAATCACGCAAGTGGAAGACTAAATATTTAATATTGACAACACAATGGACATTTCGTTCCTTAGTAAAAATATCAAGGCAACTCGTATTATTTACCATATTAAGGAGGTTTGTATATTTACAAACGGGTGGTATGACAACAGTACACATCCGTTAATGAGGCGATCATAAAGAAATTGTGAAAACAAAAGTAGGATACACTCTATTCCTGAGCTACATGTCGATTCACCTCTATATAACCACCATCCTCCATAACTTGCGACTCATAAAAAAGAAGCTCAATCGCCATGCCTAGCAACCCTTGCCCAGTTCTAGTCACACACAATGACTAGCCAAAAAGTTACTTCCAATATTGCTACACTTGTCACGCGCCACTAGCCATACCACCACTGCCACCATTTGCACCTTCGCCGCCACTAGAGGAATAGGGGATCAGGCCAACCAACCTTCCATCTATCTTGGCGTACACTGCCACAAAGCTAAAAGGGGTTAGACTAGTCGCCAAACCCGTATCAACACGTAGAGTCGCAGTCAATTTAACAAAAATCATGTCAGGGAAGTTTGGGTCAATGTGCTCCAAGACGAACCACTTGAGGTCCACCGGGTACCGTAGATAGCAAGGGGGACAGCGAGTATGGCAGGCATCTTGCTAATGATCTGAAAAATATTTAAATCAACAAGAGTGAGATAACTCAGCAAGTAAAATCAACCATTTCTAGACTATTTGATCTATTATTACCACAATTAAGGAGTTATTAGCATATTATAAGTAAATGAATGTATATGCAATGCAAATGAACTCTCATGTGCCACTCTCATCAATATTACTTCCGATTTACTAATTGGACTTCTGTGGTATGCTAGCCATAGGCATCTCGCTCCTACTCCGAGGTTATCGCGTCTTACTTTGTGCGGCAATCATCACGTCTTACTTTGCGTGACCTTGAGGTATGCCAGCCTCTGGCTTCCCGATTTCCCATCTAGCTCCTACGGGGCATCATCGGTATGCTAGCTGATGGTCATTACCGTAATCATCTCACCAATGCATATGAATTATGCTCATGGAAATGCAGCATTCTCTTAACTCCATACTCTTGCATGCATGTTCTTATGCAATGTGTCATGCAATCATTTCACATTTCCTTCACATAAGGCTACCACAACTCAGCATGCACAGAGAATTCCGGCCCACTATTACCACATTGCAACAATGTCTAGCATGTTATTCTCGCCTATATATCATGAAACAACAACATGTAGCATGCAACGGCACTTCCAGCAAGAATTCAACCAATTACAGTATGAAAACAACGACCTGCAGCTCAACACGGCGACTTCCAGCATGTTTCTTCGGCCTCTACATGAAACAGCAATATGTAGGAACAGATTTGAGCACCAATGGACATCATGCTCATTAGTCGAGCAAATCAACTTGTAAAATCACGAAATTTTAGTATGTTGTAGAAGAGATCATGCTTAAAATTTTTGATGAGGATGCAAGGTCCGAATCAGCTTGTATTAGGAGCAGAAATTTGTATGAATTGAAGGAAAAATTGGGTCCAGAAACCAAGATAAGCAAGACAGGAAACGAGTTTGTTCCAAGGTTCTAAATTGCCTAGAAAATTTTGAAATTTTTATATGTCATAGCTCTGGATGTCTTTTAGAACTTTCATGAAGGAAGTCTTTTGAAATTCTTTTCAAAACAAATCATGAAAATTCAAGAACAGGTACATGTTGCTGTAACTTCCAAGAAGTCCAAACAGAAAACGTGAGAATTCTAGGTCATTAAGAGTATCATTTTAACTTCAAAAATTCTAAAATTAAATTATGTTGTAGTTCAAGATGTTTTGCACAACTCTTATGAAGGAAGTTTTGCAAGATTCATTACATGAAAGGCTGCAAATTTTTTTTTTTTTAAAAGGGTCAAACTATCCCTATCCTGAAAATAGAGTATCTATCTCATGTATGTCCATTTCGAGAGCTCTTTTGCCCAAATCAACCACATCCAACAACATAAACTCAACTATACCTCAATTTCCAACATATTCTTTTGCAAACCAACTCATCAAACCATATTTCAATCGCGGTCACTTCATTCCAAGCCATTTGAACCACTTCCCTCAACGCTCATCCTTAATCGCGACAAGAATAGACCAAATAAAAAAAATGGCAAGTTTCACTCACCTTAAGCTATCAAGAATGCAACGTCGAACCAAACTTCCTCTTCACTTGCTGTCAGACAAACTTGAAGCGAGCAGCATCGAGCTAGCTCTTCCCTTTGCGAGCAAATGTCGCCGAGCCTTGCTTGCATTGTCGACTAGCCGAACAAGAGAGTGAGCTTGGGCGAGAAGGAAGGAGTGAGAGAGAGTGAGAGCTGTGGCCGAGTGAAAGAAAAATGAAGGGAGATGTGAGAGGGAGTCTCGATCGATGGAAGAAAAGAAAGAGGGAGAGCAAGACCAACACTCTTAACTTCTTGAAGAAGAAGACTTGCATGAAATCCTATTGGCTTTAGGTGGGTGGCAAAAATTGTTGCTTCTAGGGAAGTTGTGCACAATGATGAGGGGAAGGGGAAGGTCGGCTAAAGGGCATGAGGAAGAGGGGTGGCGTGTGGCATAGACAAGAAAAAACAAAAAGAAGGTTTCCATCATCATTTTTGCTCATGGGAAAATGGTGGGGAAAAGAAAGAGCATGCCAAGTGACGATCATGTGTCATATATAAGCAAACTAGCTTATCAAGATAGGTAAACGGACTTATTGAGATAAGTGTACACACTTATCGATAAGAGAAGTAAGCTGACTTATTGATAAGTAGCCAGATAGATGGACTTAGTTATCAACACTAGTTTTTCCCAAATACCCTTTTGGCTCATACACGTGGCATTAAAACTTCGAAATTTAAAACTCAATTAATCACTGTTAAAATTGGCACCACTACTAAGTACAACGATCACAACAAAATCAACGAACATTCATAGGTTAGTCGAGAGATGAAATGGCATCAAGGACCATCCTTGATTAATTAAAACTAAAGAACAACGTCAAATGTTATTCTCTACACTATTAACAGGTAAACGAGAATCAGGATGTTGCAGCATACCAGAAATCGACCCTGGTTGTTAATGGGGGATTTTAATCAAACTAGAGACACAAGTGAAAGGATTGGCCCCACGGTTCGCTGGACTCCAAGCATGGAGGAACTCAACACCATGATTGAGGAGCTTGCATTGATTGAGCCACAATCTACAGGTCCCTTTATTCACTTGGACAAACAAAAGCTCAGGGGAAAATCTTAAAGCAAGCAGAATTGACAGAGTCTTGATTAATGCAGAATGGCAAAACATTTTTAACCGCTATTCAGTTGATATCTTCCTTTGAGGGGTCTTAGATCACTCTCCATGCTTGGTGCGGCTAGATACTACATCTAGGAGACGGAAATCTTCGTTCAAATTCTGGACCACGAGCCCTGAGTTCCTACCTATGGTCTCAACTTATTAGCAACGGGAAGTTAGAGGATCAAGAATGTTCATAGTGGTGACGAAACTTAACAGACTGAAACGGCAACTCCGAGCCTCAATAGATCTCAGTTTGGTGACTTACACTTAAAGGTCAAGCAAGCTAAGGAGAGCTTATAATGACTTCAACAGGAGCTTGTGATTAACCCTTACAATCCCATTACTAGGGCTGAAGAAAAGACACAACTAGAAGAATTACTTGTTATTAGTAAACATGAAGAAATTTTGCTCAAACAGAAGTCTAGAAATCTTTGGCTCAAGGAGGGTGACAACAACATCAAGATCTTCCTCGCCTCCATGATGAGAAGAAGTGCCTAGAATAGGATAAATTAACTCAAACTTGAGATGGCTCTATTATTACTGAGGAGGGTGCTTTTAAGAATATAATCATATCTTATTATCAACAGCTTCTTGGAAACCCAGGTCGTACTAGTCTCCATGATGAGAGATTAGCTTCTTTATTTCATGAAGATGTTAATGCTCTGGTTACATTTCCTAAACTTCAAAGATCAGAAATCCTCAGAGTTTTAAAGGACTTCAACGATTTCAAAGCTCCGGGTCCAGATAGGTATAATGACCTTTTCTACAAATGCGCCTGGCCCATCATAAGGAAAGACATTGAGGAAGTTGTCATGGATTTTTTCTCGTCCAAGAGAATGTTGAAGTCTATAAATTCCACTTTGATTTGCTTCGTACCAAAGGTCAACAATCCATCCCACCTTAAGGAATTCAAACCCATCTCATGTTGTAATGTACTATGTAAGATCATTTCTAAGCTTCTTGCACAACGAATAAGTTGCATCCTTTTGTCGATCGTTGGCCTCAACCAAACTGCTTTCATTACCGGACGACAGATATCAGAGAATATTCTACTGTGCTAAGAGCTATTACACAACTACCATAAAGGCGAGAAAGGTAAACGGGTGGTAATAAAGATTGACCTCATGAAAGCCTATGACATGATAAGATGGGATGCAGTCCTCGGGGTTCTCAAAGCTGATAATACACCCCAATACTTGGTGGATTTGATAGTTGAGTGCATCACTACTTCGAGTTTTTCAGTGAACTTCAATGGCAAACATATTGGCTTTTTTAAGAGTGCTAATGGGCTACAACAAGGTGATCCTATTTCTCCGTACTTGTTTGTCCTCATTATAGAAATTCTTAATCGTATTGTTAGGGCGAAAGTTGATGTTTTTGCTTTCAAATATCACTGGCATTGCAAAATGCAACGGATTACTCTTTTATGCTTCGCAGATGACTTATTCTTATTTGCTCATGGTGATGTAGATTCAGTTCTTTGCCTTGTAGATGCCCTTGATGAATTTGCAGATCTCACTATACTACGATTTAACCCTAACAAAAGCAAAATCTTCTTTTCTGGGCTGAATGAGGAGGAGAAGATTCTTATACTGAACCACACACCTTTTTCCACAGGTACCCTCCCTATCAGATACTGGGGTATTCCCCTTATTACTAGAAGACTCACTAACTCAGACTATAAGAGTCTTACTGACAAGATCTTTAAGAGAATTGAATGCTGGGGCACAAAGCATATAATTTATGTAGGGCATTTGCAGTTTGCCAAATCAATCCTCATCTCCATCTGTACGTATTGGATGCAAATGTTTTTACTTCCAAAGCAAATGATATACGAGGTTGAGAAAAGGATTTGACAATTCTTATGGGTTGGTAATATAGTAAATCAAGGACAACACAAAATTGCATGGCAAGTAGTTTTCTCACCTAAAAGGGAAGGAGGATTGGGGTTACTTGATCTGAACAAATGGAATGAAGCATTGCTAGGCCGCATGTTGTAGAACCTCATCAATCGTCCGTCCTCTTCCCTTTGGAGTATATGGGTTCACAACACCAAATGCAGAGACACTCCTATTATGCAGCTCGACATAAGGAGCAATATGGCGTGGAGTTGGCGTTGCCTCCTTAAATTGCAAACCATTCTAACCCTAGTGATTCCTAGCTTGGGGTATAGTTACCGTGATATATATGATGAACTCGGACATGTGGGACTAGTTGTGGACTGGTATAATATTATTTCATCTAGTGGCATTAGCAAACACAATTTTATTGGTTGGCTAGTATGCAGATATAGATTACCGACAGTTGCGATCATAGCACAATGGTTACCTTCAGTTGATATGCAGTGTAATTTCTATGGGGTTGGTATGGAAGATAGAACACATTTGTTCTTCCAATGTGAGTGGACTAGTAGCATATGGCGATAAATCCTTGCCCAACAAGAGATTAGGCACCCCATAGAAGGATGGAATGAGGAATTCCAATGAATGATTACGGCAACAAAGGGCAAAGATTTGGTGGCCAAATTTCTTAAGTTATCATTCCTAGCAACTATCTATTGCATTTGAATAGAGCACAGCATGCGAAGGTTTCAAAACAAGTCAACTGACATCCATACGATTTTGGCTAAGATACGTAAAAATGTAAGAGGTAGAGTATAAGACCTTCCCATACGAATGTTGTATTGACTACCTTATGGAGACTTTCTACCTCCATTCTTTTGAATTATTAGCACTATTTGTAACGCTGAGGAATGTCCCTAAATTGATGTACTTTAATCTAATCTATAACACTTTCAACTTTCACCAAAAAAGAAAGAAAGTTTTAGGACTGAATGAACACAAGTGTAGTAGGTTTAAGGCTTTTTTGATAATTTTCTCATAAGAAATCCTATGCACCTCCACCATGGGATATTTTTATTCATGCTATATCTCTTTATATTCGATTTTATTCTATAGTAGGCAGGAACCACACACAAGATATGATAAATTTTATCCTATATGGCTACCAAACGTAGGGTGTGTTGTTTCACTGAAACTTTCATGATAAAGGAAAATATTTTCTATGAAAATCATTTTCAAGAAAAATGGTTAGTTTTAATTTATTTGGTGGGGAAAATGATTTCCTTCCATCAAAAGGGGAAGCCGTTTTTTCTCAATATAAGTTTGTTGTTTTCAGTCCATAAAAAAACGTCTATAGATCAATTAGTTTCTATCATCAAAACACTCAAAAGAAAATAATTTTTTAAAACATTTGTTCTTAAGATAAATGGGCCTTAATTTGGACGAAGTGATTAAGGATGGATTAGAGAGGAGGAAAAGCGATTCAAAAAAGAATTCCGTGTTCGGTTTGCATTGGTGTAATCTTATGTTAAAGGTGTCATGATGACATTCCATTTAATTTTCAAACAATGTACTATCCCTTTATCGTTGAATGAAGTGAATTCCTATGCTTCTGTATGTTTTTTAACGCGCATCATATGACACGAGAAAATTGTTACGTGAAAATTACCAAAAAAGTAATAAAATTATTGTAATTCTATCAATTCAGTCCTAAGCCTTTTGAAAATTTGCCAATATAGACGTGGACAATTTTTGTAAATTTTTTTCTGATTTTTTAAATTTTTAAAATTTTTTTTTGTGTTGCTTTGTTTTTTTTTCTTCCTTTGCGATCACGGCCTCCTCAATGGCCAACGATTGATCATAGCCCTTGCCAACTCTGAGCGAGGCTCGACAAAGGTCCCTTGCGAGACTCTATCTAGCAAGGCTCGATGTCGCCAAATTCGATGAGGGCGAGCCTTACTCGAGGTCGGCGAGGTCGACCCTCACTAGATATTGACGAGGTGACCTTGCCAGCCTCAAGCAACCTCACCCCTACGAGACGAGTCTCGCTCGGCTAGTGAGGTTGGCCCTCGCTGGCTCTCACTTGCGGCCGGTAACCAGCTATCGAGGAGGCTGGTGACTGCAAAGGAAGAAGGAAAAAAAAAGAAAGAAAACAAAACAAAACAAAAAAGAAAAAGAAAACAATAAAAATTGTCCACATTAGCGTCTAGCAGTGCCACATAGGACGGCTAGTGTCCACGTCAACAATTTCTTATCAAAATTGGTCAGATGGACTACATTGACAAAATTTTCAAAATATTTAGGATTAAATTAATTAAATTTAAAAGATTGAGGACTGAATTGGCACAATTACAAAACATTTAGGACTTTTTTTGATAATTATCCCAATTATTACTGATAATGAACCTTTAACGACCCAATGACCTCGTTACTGAAGTTAATCCCGTTTATTTTACCTACGAAGAGTTCAAGATAAAACAGTCGTGAAGATATAGGTTTTTTCCCATTCTTATCTCTTCTTCAATCAAATATGAAACGACCTAATTCCCTTCATTTTTCCTTCTTTTCTTTCTCCAGCTACCAAATAACAACGATATTCGATCCTTTCCTTTCTTTTCTTTTCTCTCTTGAATCATTATCTGAATCCTTTTCATTCCCTCCTAATCAATTTTTTTTTAAAATCAAGTGTTAGTAGATAATAATGATGTATAGTCACATTCAAGCATTTGATATTTTCATTTGGAGAGATCGCTAAGAGAAAGCCCAAATTCATCAAGACCATATTAATTGCAAATGTGCGTGATCAATATTTATATGGTTTCCCTCTACCTATCAGTTTAAGTTTCTAACATGGCTTATATGTACATCTCAACTTTTTTGTGAATGCGAGTGATCAAAATCCACGTGAATGTGTGTCACGCCTTGACCCTCGAGTGCGCGACCATCTCGATACACTTTTCCTTTGGGTCATTAAAAATGCGATATCCCAGGACGCATCATCGACCCATTCATTTTATCTTTCAATTAATGCATGCGGAAACGAATAACAAACATCCGACAACACAACAACAACAGGGATAGCAGGAAAAACAGCAGAACAAACTTCATTAGCAAAACTCGCATTTGATTTATATACATGTTAATCCTATGAAGTTTATATTTACAAGCCCTCACTTTCGGGTTACTTCCTAAAAAGACCACCAAAAAGTACTGGGGGTCGGGTTAACTTAAACTTCTCTACGTGAGGGCACCTTGAATTGCATCTGTAGACCTTCTGATCTATGGTCTTGAAAAGCGGTTAACAACAACGAATGAGATAAAATCTCAGTAAGTTAATAACCTAAGCCTCGTGTAGGGTGCTGATTCACCTAAAGCATGTCCTAAACATGCAACTCAACGTCGATGGCAGATTAATAGCAAGCGACTCACTCTACACAACCTATATCAGGTTCGATTGACTCAACTCAATCAATAGACAAATCACAGGTATTCTTACCTCGCCTTAGCACATGCACACGCCCTGCATGTTATCAGTTATAATATTCGATAAATAATGCATCAGCCAAGGCAATTAGAACACATATCACCATTTCTCATGCACAATGCATCTAAGCGTGTTCCAATTTTATGCCTAGTGATTATGACCGCTTTCGGCCACCGCACAACCCCAAAAGGGTGTCGGTCTTGACCACTCTGGGCTACTGCACCTCTCACAGGTTAGCAATCATCCGGCATGATCGGGTATCGCCCCAAAATCATCAGGCGCGGCAACGTCACAACCTTCCCCGGAGAAGGATGACATTCCATAAAGGAGAATCGGTCCGGCCTCTATCGCAATCCGTCATCCAACCCCGCCGGGCATCCGATAAATCATCATCATCTCGACCCCATCCCAGACTATGATAAATCAGGCATCATCCCCAATCACCATTAGGGGTCCGTTCCCTTTTTGTGATCACACGAGCACCTCAATCATGCATGTCAATTTAGTTCTTCTTATTTTTCTAGCCAATGCCATCGTTATTCGCACTCATGCCATGATCGTGCTCATACGTCAAACTTATTGCCATTTTCACACGTAGAAATGCAATAATTAAATCACAAGTGATCACACCGACGTGCTTTTCATGTCAAACTTCACGTGCTTCATTTTTCAAACATACTAGATTATTCCAATGCATGAAATTCAGTATTTAAGCACAACACCACACCAATCACTCTTTACATGCCAAAAATGCATAATTTTCCATTATGAAATCATCAATCATGAAACCATTACCTTTCCTAAGTAATCTTCACCTTAAAACATGCCAAAATATATATAAAAATATTTAACCCAACCATGGTTAATTAACTCAACCATGATTAACTAACCCAATCATGGTTAACTAACACAACCATGGTTAACTCACCCAACCATAGTTAACCCATCCAACTATAGTTAAGTCTAATTTTCACTAATTCTAACCCTAAGTGCAATTAACAACCTAATCAAGGATTAGGGAGTTAACTCACCGTTTAACGACGGCAACGATGGCGGTGACGATGCGAAGGCGGTGATGGTGGTGCCTCAGCTCGGTGACTTGGACGGCGGAGCTTAGTGCGATGGCGGCTTGCTCAGCTTGGATGGTGGTGACAACGAACGGCAAGGCTCGACTCAAGCTTGATGAGGTGACAAACGGCGGCAACGACGATCCTCATAGTGGCAAAAGTGTGACAAGAGTATGGTATGGCTTGGATGGCACGGCGGCAAAGTGAACGGTGCGAAACAAGAAGGAAAAAAGGGTGAAAATGGAAGAGAGAGAAGGGGGGGGGGACAAACGAATTTTGAGAGAGAGAAGGAGAGAGTGAAAGAGAGAAAGTGAGAATGAGAAGAGAGAGAGTTGTCTTGCTATACTTTATCCAAGATTGCATTATTACTTCTCATTTAATGCAACTTTAAAATATCCAACTTTGCCTTCTTGATTTTCAAGACAATAATGCAAGGAAAGGGAAAAGAGAGAGAGAAGAAGGCTTCTAGATTTTTTCACTAAGTTTGCACAAAAATCTCTAATCATATTTTGTTTCTTTCTCCAAAAATATCTCTCTTCTAAAATGGGTATTTTGGTCATTTCCACCCTCGGCACTATTCATACAGCTTACACTATTCACGTGGGCTTGGCACTATTCACATGGCTTGAGCTTGAATTTTAGTGGGCCTAATGGGCTTGATATCCAATGGGTTCTTCATTTTGGGTCAAAATGGGTTTTCGGGAGTAAAACGGTCCTTTCCTAAATTGGGCCTCTTGGTAGCCGAATTTAATAAAAAAATAGGTCTGTCGGTTCGTGCCAAGTCCATAACGTCTCTTTGGTTCTCAATTTTTGGCTTACCGTTACTTATCCGAAAATTTAGAGTTTACAGATAAACTTTGAAATATCGGTTTTGTAACGTCCAATACTCATTATCAGATTAAAATTCATGGTTAAAATCTATCGAATTTCATTTTACTATCTTGACCGTGTGAAACGTCTGAAAATCCGATTATACATTGTTTCCGAACTAAATCGACAACCGTTCTTTGATTATTCTTTAAAGTCGAAATTTCAGAATATCACAATGTGCGTAGTCAAAATTTCACGTGTCGCTTGTAATCTCCCTCTCAAGTGTGAGGTCATTACTAGATCTGCTCACCTTTAATTCAAACAAAAGGGCTTTGACTTAGGTTCCCTTTTGTCGATATTCCCGGATGAAGGTATCCAAATTTTGATGCACGCTTCCCAACACATTTGAGTAAATACAAAAAAAAATGCCACGATTGAAGTTCTGATTCTACTCACAATCGGTAGATGCGATAATTTTCAAATTTTTTTATCTTACAAGCGAGAAAAAAAACAGGGATATCTCATTATTTATTTTTTTAATTTCAAAACCAATCTAATATAATCCTCTACTAAATTTACTTTGTAAGTAAAAGGATTTTAGTGAAACGATGAGAGTGGCGAGTGATCCTCTCAACGTGCCACCACGAGTCTCGAGCCCTTCACGAAATATTGACGACAATTGATTGGCGAGCATACAAGATAGTAGCAGCCTCTTCGCACGAGGTGTGTCGCAGTTATAGCAGCATGAATCGTCTAGAAATTCGTTCAAGTGAATCGAACTCGTGACCTCGTGAAGCGGATGCGTTCGTTCAAGTGAATCGAGTTTCGTGAAGCGGATGCATTCGTTCAAGTGAATCGAACTCGTGACCTTGTGAAGCGGATGCGACATGAGTGGGCATATTGCAACTAATAGGGATGGGGACTCTAGAAAATTCGGGAGGAAAGAGCAGTTCAATCGCAACTTCCGGTTCCGGGCACAAACGTTGGCATATTGGCGAATGGCCATCAGTCGGCTTCTTGTTTCGGCCCGAACGGAAGAAGGCTTGAGCGCGACGCTTCTCACTCTTTCGACTCTCTCCTCTCCGAACGACGCCACCGCACCTCCGCCGCCGCCGCCTGCCGTTGTGCTCCAAGCCCCGTCGCCGCGTCCCCCATTCTCTCTCTCTCTCTCTCTCTCTCTCTGGGCCAGGCCTTGTATTTGGTGCAGCTATTGCCTAGAGCTTAGATGGCTTCCGAAGCTGGGTGGTATATTCTCGGCGACAATCAGCAGAACGTTGGCCCTTATGCCTCCTCCGAGTTGCTCGGTACGGTCAACTTCTTTGATTCTCAATCTCAATGTTGTCGATTTCTTTATTGAGTTTCAAGCTCCACCGAGGAGAAATTTAGTCTTGCATAGCTTCCCCCGTGACAAGGAGTGCGATTGGATAATTTTGGGCAGAGCATTTGAAAAACGGGCATCTGTCTGAGAATACACTCGTGTGGGCTGAAGGAAGAGCTGACTGGCAGCCTCTCTCTTCTGTCCCTGAGCTGATGCTCCCGCTTTCGGATAATGGGGATGATTCCCAGAACCCAGGTGTGTGCTTTTGTGGGTGAATTGGTTTCCTGTGCTTTTCATTAGGCCCGTGGCTGCCGAGTATATGTCGTGACATTGCGATGGACTGTTGCAGCCGTGTTGAGCAGCGAAGACGAGTTTGAGAAATGGCAAAGGGAAGTTAGAGAGTCCGAGGCCGTGGGTTCGAACAAGGGATCTGTTTCTGTCGGTGTCGGTGCTTACTTTGAGGAAGACGACCATAACCGGCCTTCGACGCCACCAGAGGGTGAGGAGGAGTTTGTCGATGATGATGGAACTATGTACAAGTGGGACCGTGGTCTCCGAGCATGGGTTCCCCAGGTCTCTACCTGTCTCCATTTGCCAAAGTTTGAGATTATATAAGATTCTATTGGAGTACAAGGCCAACGATAAACAACTTGCAAACTTCTCTTTGGAGAATTAGCTTATCTCTGTCAATTCTTAGTGATGATTCTGATATTTGGGCCTCTCGTGGGATGTGATGTTGCGGTGTTTTTGACATCTATGGCTATATCACTGTATCCTCCTCTCTCATGTATGTTGATTTATTGTTGACTCAAATCATTTGTCTAAAATGTTGTTGAAACACAGATTTATAAGGACATTACTCTTTGGAGCTTTTAGTGGTTTTAGGTTGATGTCATTACGTCGCTGAAGTGGATTAAGAATAGGAGGAAAAGCACGACTGTCATCGTGGTATAAAATTGATGGAAATCTCTTGTTACTAAAGAGTCTAAGGAGAGTGGGTACTAGTTTTTTGCCCGGCTTAACATTTTTGCGGATTGAACTTTATTTTAGGGCAGAACATGCTTTTAACTTCTGATTAGTACTTACTGATCCCAAAAAGATCTGATTAGTCCTTAAATTTGAATGTTAATCATACGTATCGTTTCTTGCTGCCTGCTGATGTTAGCTGTCGAACATTGAATGACCTGCTAATATGATAGGATAACATCTCAGCGAATGGTGACGGCTATGGGTTAGAAGAAATGACTTTCCTGCAAGAAGAGGAAGTCTTCTCTACTGGAACTTTGGATGATCCTACAAAGGAAGAAGTTCATGAACCGGCAGATATAGCTCAAGCAAGGACTGTCAGTGATTCAGAGGAAGCAAAACCTAATGCTAAGAGAAAACTGCCTGAGACGGAAGCCTCGAAGAAGGTTTACCTTGTTCGTTTTGTACTTTGCTTGCGTCCTATTTTATACTAGCAAAATAGCACATGTTGCTTGCTGAAAGAAAGTAGAATGATAAATATTTTATAATAAAAGTAACTGTTTGAGGTTTCATTCTGTTTAAGATTTATAATAAGAAAAGAAAGGATTGAGTTTAAATTGCATAGTGTTTGAGATTTAAAGAATATTTACTTTGACAACTTGTGAATTACAAACTTGTCCCTAGTTTAATTGTTCTATGGTTATGATTCATTTTAGTATACTGAGGGTTTTCCTTGACTTTGTTGGTAAAAGTTTGGGATTGAAACTGCTTTCGGTTGACTTTATTATATAGAGAGATTATCTCAACGGAGATGCTAGTTGTACTTTCTCATTTACTTTGCGTATTTTGTGATTCATGGAGATTCATATCCTTTTAGTACTTCCATGTGATGTGCTACTTACATTTCGATAATATTGATCTTTGGATGTTGTGCTGACTGGGTCTTCACATCTTTGGTTCATTGGGTCGTAATTAAATGAGATGGAAAAGTCACAAAATTGAGACATTGATAATGGTCATACAAGCACATCTCTTGATTCTCTCATACATGCTTGCATCTCTTGATTGTCTTACTTTCTCTGGGTTTGAGCTGAAAGGGAATAGACTGGAGAGGTATGCCATATTGATGAAAGGGATTGTATTTAGAACCTGCCATGTTACTGCCTGCAATGTCTTTTATCGTATCTGAAATTTTATGCATGAAAAGTGTTAAATCTTAAAATTGACCTTTTTCCTCTTCCGGAGATTGTTTTCAGGAACCAAACAAACCGCCTGATAGTTGGTTTGAATTAAAGGTTAACACGCATGTTTATGTAACTGGGTTGCCTGAGGATGTCACTATGGAGGAAGTAAGTGAATGCTACTCTCTCTCTCTCTTTTATTTTATTTTATTTTATTGCTTACGAGCTTTCATATAGCAACAAACTGATGTCGGGGTGTATGTGCAGGTGGTGGAGGTTTTTTCCAAGTGCGGAATATTAAAGGAGGTGGTTTAGTTTTCCTCCTCCTTTCTTCATGCTAGCATAATAATTTGTGATGGCGTGGATAAAATGTCTTTTTTAAGTTTAAATTAGCTGATTTATTTTTAATGTTCCTTATTAGCTGAAACTACGGCCTCTCGACCACACTTCTTGCGCTTTTTCCAGATGCTTTGCACTTTTTCTGTTTTGTGACTGAAGCTATTTGTGCCACTTATGGTTAGTGGATTATGTCCTGCATATTTTTTGTGCTATAGAGGAGAGAGGCGACATATTGATTTGTCAGAATGATTTCATGTCATGCTTCCAATTTCATGAGCTATAATACTTTCTCTTCCAGGATCCTGAAACAAAAAAGCCTCGTGTGAAGATCTATGTTGACAAAGAAACTGGAAGAAAAAAGGGAGATGCACTTATCACTTATTTGAAGGTGATTATGCAGATATATGATAAATGTGTGGATGCAGACATGTGCAAATGTACATGCTTGTAATACCTGGAAGTTGCATGCTTGTTGCTTATTATTTGTTCATCCGGTACGGCTTCTCTATTGTCATTATTTTTAATGATTTGTTAATATGTCTGCATAGGAGCCCTCAGTTGCCCTAGCTATCCAAATATTGGATGGAGCACCTTTTCGCCCTGGTGGCAAGGTACCGATGTCGGTTAGCCAAGCTAAGTTTGAGCAGAAAGGTAACCATTGTTTTTAGTTGATATACATGATATTTCTTTCCTTCTCTGAGCCCCCCCCTTTCCTTTCTCTCTCCTTTTCTTCCCCCTTCCCTTCTTTCTTCCCCAGTTAATCTTCATGACGAGATGCCATGTTGTTATTTCATGCAGGTGAGAAATTTATTTCTAAACAAGTGGACGGCAAGAAGAAAAAGAAACTGAAGAAGGTGGAAGAGAAGATGCTTGGCTGGGGTATTGTCCCCTTCAGGGTCTATATTTCTCTCGAGTCCAGTAAAATTCTGAGTGTTTGGATGCATGAACTCTTTAGATGTTGCCTCAGGCCTTCAACTTACACTTCTTGAGATAATTTCCTTGGGCAATTTCTTTTCTTTTGTTGTTTTCTTTTTAAGTAGCAGAGTCCATAACTGGAACCCTATTAATGTCATGACAGATTGAGTTGTTCTCATTTCAAAGTTTCCGATGTCATGTAGTATACGTATCTTCCTTGCTGACATGCTTTGAGTAAGAAATCCGTGATAGGAGTAAAGTGATTCACTATACTTGGCAACTGGAGTTGCTGTGTCTTGGAATAGATTAGCATTCCCCCTACTCTGTTTCAAGAGAGGGTGTTTTCAGTTTTATTAATGTAGATTGAGTCTCCTTCAGATAGGAAATATAGATTAAGGAAGTCATCCGTTCACTGTTACCCTATGCACATATTTCCTTTAATTATTGGTCATTAAAATGCCTTCTGTGGTGTTATTGTCAAAACAAGGTCCTAGTAAGTTGTTGTGCCTTGAGTTCTCAAATGAATATTACATATTTGTGTTTGATGTTTTCCTGGGGTGCCCTTAATTGGGATGCTCTTTGAAGGTGTTGGTGTCATATTTGATGATAATTGCGGACATTACAAGTTACATAACCTGTACAGGTGGGAGGGATGATGCAAAGGTTTTAGTTCCAGCTTCTGTTGTTCTTCAATACATGTTCACACCTGCTGAAATGAGGGTAAGTTTGATACACTTATCTGAAATGGTTAACTAGTATTAAGGAAATTCATGGTAGGCGCACTTTCTAAAATCTGCTTGAAAGCTGGCACTAGCAAGTGTTTGCTCATTACTAGATGAGTAAGTATGATTCCTTCTTTCATTTGTTTCATATATAAAAAATGATTACCTTATGTTGGGATTCTGAAGGTTGTGTATTGCCACCTTTATGTAAGAAACCTTTCTTCCTGTCATAATTAGCCCATTTTCTTTTGGGTCTTGGATGGAACATTTTATTCCTCTTAGTCACTGTTGACCCTTTGAAATTTTTTTGAATCAAATCATGATAAGAGGGACATCAAACATAGTGCAGTAAGTTAAATTTGCCTCCTACAGTTATGTTCATAACATTTACGGTAGCAGAGGTTCATTCTTCATTCTCTTATGAACTTTTAATATTTGCATCTTCCAGAAGTATATGAGAGGAGAGTTGGAACATACGTTTGAACTAATAAGCTAAAACAAATTTTGATTTTTTTTTATCATGAGAATTGCTTATTTGCATTTGTCCCAGAAGTATATGGGAAAATTGGAACATCCACTTGAACTAATATGCGAAAACAAATGTCAGAAATTAATCATGTTCTTTTTTAGCAAGAATTGCTTTGTTATTTGACGGAAGATTTGGGCACGTTTTCTAGTCCATTACAGATTCTGATGTCCCTTATTAGTTGATGTTGACTTAATTGGCCCAAAAAGTGAGAACCAGCTAAGAAAGGAAACAGCTTATTCACTTCAAACGGTTCAACTTAGAATTTTGGACGACTTTTTGGATACTTATGCTGTCTTCCACTGGATTTTGACTTTTCTCGTAATTTTCGCAGGCTGATGAAAATTTGCGCCCAGAACTGGAGGAAGATGTTCGCGAGGAATGTGCGAAACTTGGTCCTGTGGATTCTGTAAAGGTAGTTAAAGTCTTTACTGTCCATTTCATGCATTGCCATTCATCTGACTGGAGAATCTTTGATATGAGAGCTCATGTCAAGGGTTTTGGATTTAGGTATTGATTGATCAATGGCCTAAAAATGGTTCCTTTTTATCCATGGATCACTTTGGTTTACCACTTGTGGTTTTGTTAGTAGCAAAATGAGTTTAGAGCAAATTAATTCATGAGTATCAATTATTGTTGATGGTCTCATGATGAGTTCTGATTGCTTCTTGCATTTAGTTCTCTTTTATTGTCTCAATACTAGTAATATTGGTTCTAGACCTTCTTTCCTCTTAGTATGCTGCAAGTTTGATGCAGAGACATGCTAGTTTTTCTTTTCACTAATGCTTTATATTTACCTAGCAAACTGCCTCCTTACTTTTTGATACCTGTCTGTCTGTCTGTCTGTCTGTCTGTCTCTCTCTCTCTCTCTCTCGGGTGTGCCATGCCATGAACCTTTGACCTCCAGGTCAGATCAATTCATGCCTGACCACAAAGGCCACATGTTTGGCCACGGCTGGTAGCCCCCTTACTGATATACTTTCAGGAAGATCTTTTTCTACATATGTCTTGCATGTAGCTGATGTCATTTTTCTGGCAAATTTATTATGTGAGGCTCAGAAAGTCGAGCAATGGATGATTCAATCTTGTTAAATTCGTGCCTCTATTCATTTGATATGGCGTTCTTTTGATAATAATATCAAATCTTGCGCTTGTCTGTTTTGCTTTTCCTGCAGGTATGTGAGAATCATCCGCAGGGCGTTGTTTTGGTGAAATTTAAAGATAGGAAAGATGCTGAAAAGTGCATCGAAATGATGAATGGAAGATGGTAATTATTTGATCTCTGTTATTTGGTGGCATTGAATTTAAAATTTTGCCACTGCAAGTAAAAAGCTGATAAAAACAATCATATCACTTTTTCTGATAGTGTTGTAGATGCGTCCCATAGTTCTTGTAAATCACATTTTTTTCAACTCTTTTTTCACATTCTTGTTAGTCTCACATTTAGTAAATTGTCAAAGAAAGCTTAGTAAACTCACGTTTGAAGAAATCTGCTTGCTTTTCTCCTTTTCTTTTTTCGCTAAATGCTTGCCTTTCTCTTCTTGTGTTGGTCTAAGGTTTTCTTCATCACTTCTGTAATCTGGATTTTACTTTGCTTCACGGTTTAGGTTTGGGGGTAGGCAGATATGTGCCAGTGAGGATGATGGTTCTGTCAACCATGCTCTAGTTCGGGATTTAGACGAGGATGCAGCAAGGTTAGAGCAGTTTGGGGCTGAACTGGAAGCTGAGTGAGCTCTGTCAAATGTGTGCGTATCAGTGTGCTGTCGCATACCTTTTGATGTCGCTTCCTCACCATGTGGAATCTCGAGTCGATGGTGAGATCTTTGACTTGTACAGAAGAGAGCGTGTTTAGAGGATGCAAGGAGCTACACCTACATGTGATGTTAGGGATAGCCTTTTAATTTCATCTATTTGAGCCCTCCTGTATTTCTGCATCTTATGCCTAGATCGTTCTTTCGTCGGATTCTCAAGTTCATCTGGTTCCATTCTTGATGCTCTCTTCGGAATTTGGGAATTCTGCAGATGAACTAATTTTGGGTTACTTGTGGACCAACATCTCATGTAATAACACTAGCTGCTTAACCCACCGAATGTTGTTTATATTTGCTTTTCATCAATTTCATCATGAATTTAGCTTCAATATGGTATAACTAATTAAGACTGGATTGAGAGAATGTGTCTTCTGCACTTATTAATGTTAGTGGCACTTCAATTCCCATGTATGATTTCACGTGCATGTATCATAGGTTGATCGATCTAACATTTTCTAATCCATGCGGCCTTAGGAATATCTTTAGAGAGAAAAACTCTAAAGAGAGAAGCTTTTGAATTGTATTGCTTGTGAGATGATACAAATGAGGGAAGGAGATCATTATATATACGAAGACTCATCGAATATCAACTGTAGATCTTTCCTCAATTTAACAATGGAGATCACACCTCCCTAACTATTACAAGACTCCCTAACTATTACAAGAGTACTTTAGAATAGTGCACAATTACAATATCACCCGACCTTATGAATATTTTAGAGAACACTGGAGAGATGTCTGTTGGTTTTCCGGACCATGACACATGCATGCGGTAATGGCCTTGGTATTTCTATCCCTTTTTTGTTAAAATATGAATGAAAGGAAAAGAAAACCGAGTTTTGACGCTAGCCTCCTTGCTCTTTCTCCCTCACACTACGATCACGATGGAAGGGATTATTCTCCTCTTCAGCAAGGAATCAATTCTCGAGTTTCGATCGTGGGTTCAACTCGAAGATCCTCTTATCAGGAATCCCTTTTGGGATGCAGCGTTTCACAAACTCGATCGGAAAACAGTGTTAGATGATTTAGATTTTGACGTCTCAAATGATGAAGCCACGGGTGAGCCACCAACGTGCATCGAGGACGTCCCGATTATGAAGGTAAGCAAGAAGGAAAAAGGAAAGATCGTGTCGACCTTGGCGTCAATCTCTAATTAACAAATTGCTAGGTCGAACTGTTGGATACAATTTGCTTTATGACAAACATTTGCAGATTTGGTCCCCCAAAGTAGAATTGGTCGTGATTGATTTGGTAACGTTTTTTTCGTCGCAAAATTTCCCTGCCAAAAGGACTATCAGTTTGTGCTTAGGGAGGGTCCTTGGATGATCTTTGATCATGGCATGGCCTTTAGGAGATGGCATCCCAATTTCCATCTAGACGAGGCAATAATTGATAGTTGTTGATTTTGATTCTAAGGGCCTCTTCACAGAATATGAGAGTTTGGGACTGTCTCAGCCTTGGGAGCAAATAACCAGAGTTGTGCGGGGCCTTCCTCTCAAAGATTGCAACAGGGTCTTCCAACAATTTTCTTCCATTGAAGATAACTTATCCACATTGCCACTTAATTCTTTGAAATTGCACCGACAACACGGCACTTCCCCTTGTGCATCACTAGTAAAGAGCTCTCTTCAAATCAAAATGTGCCGCAGGTTTCGAAGGAGGAGCACTCCCAAGACCACCTGATGATATTGGTAGGTTAGGGGACATCAATTCAACATGCCGGAGATTCTAGATTCTCTTGAAGAGACATCTCATCCGATGCCTAATGAGGATGTTGATATGCCGAATCCTATGATGCTATATGGCTCTATCTAGTTGTGGTACCCTTCTCTCTTTCAAACTTTTTATTTAATGCCGTTGTTGATGTGGAGTTGTCGAGGTTCGGGTAGTGAAAAGTTTTTTTTTTTTTGGTAATGGCTAAGGACTTGATTCATTTGCATAGAATTCAAGTGCTTATAATTGTTGAATGGAGAGTTAGTGGAGATCAAACTTCTGAAGTAATCAAGAAACTTCGCTTTCTCAATCATACTCGTGTTGAGGCACAAGGCTTTTTGGGAGGAATAACACAATTGAGGGATCATCTTGAACATATAGCTGCTGTAATAACAGAACCTTGGATGGTCACTAGTGATTTTAACGACATTGCATTTCCGAACGAAAAGAAAGGGGGTGCACCAATCAATGCTATGAAATGTAACAAGTTTAGAGAGTGGATTGACAGATGTCATCTAATTGATCTTGGTTGGGTGGGAATGAAATTTACATTGCCTGGGCCTAAGTGATATGGATATAATTGGGTAATAAGCGACTTTATACAGTATTATGTAATCTTTTTTTGCGTTTGTTATTTGTTAATGCGATAGTTCGAGTACTTCCAAGAGTTAAATCTGACCATCATCCCCTCTAGATTGCTTAGTAACGTGAGAGGACTCTTAAGGTAAATCAGCCTTCTCGTTTTGAAGCATCTTGGTTAATTCATACTTCTTTTAATGAGTTTCCTCAACTTAATTGGAATGATGAGTTGCGGATTTATGTTGTTCTGTCCCAACTTCAAAAGAAAAAGAATTTGCTGGCCAGATTAGGAGGCATCCAAAAGGCACTTGGGAAATGTACAAATCCTTTTCTTTTTTTTTTGAAACTTAAAGAGAAATTATAAAAATAGTTTGTTGATGTTTCAATTCAGGAAGAAATCCATTGATATAAAAAAAATCTAGACAGCAATGGCTGCAGTTTGGGGATAAATACTACAAAGTTTTTTTTTATGCTACAACAATCATTCGCCGTCAGAAAAATAAAATTAATGCTCTAAAGAATAATCATTCAATGAAGATGACCCAACCCCAACCACGATTCCACAGTCTAATAGTTTTCAGGTCTTGATTTCTTTCCAAGCTTCCAATATGGCTAAGCTAGTCGACATGGGATCTTACAAAGTGCCTGGGCTAGATGGTTTCCAAGCAGTTTTCTTTCAACATAAGTGGAATCTGGTTAGTAATTCAATCGTTAATTTTATGTTGAGGCATGGTCTAAGGAATTGTGACTGGGCTGAGATTAATAAAACTATCTTAGTACTGAAGCCAAAATTGAAACAATTAGAATTAATTTGCAACTTCAGACCAATTAGTCTGTGTAACGTCGCTTACAAAATTCTCACCAAAGTGATCGTGAATAGACTAAAGGAAGTGCTTCCACAACTCGTCTCGCCTGAGCAAACTAGTTTTGTTTCCGGTAGACATATTCTGGACAATGTTGTTATCGCACAAGAGGCAATTCATTTGATGAGCAAACTTTAAGGGAAACCGGGGTATATAATCCTTAAATATGACCTTTGAGAAGGCGTACGATCAACTTAAGCGGTCCTTCGTTGAGGAGACTCCTCACATGTCAAGTGTCCCAAGTTCTATTATTATGAATTGCATCACATCGTCATCCTTGCAAGTTTTGTGGAATGACGAGAGCACAGAGAAATTCTTTCCAAGCAGGGGAATACATCAATAAGACCCTCTTTCACCATACATCTCGGTGTTATGCATGGAAAGCTTATCTCGCCTTATAAATGATGCAGTAAATTCAAAATGGTGAAACCTTTTTTGTTTTCGAAGAAGTGGACCACCACGAATTTCTCATCCAGTGTTTGCGAATGATCTCCCATTTATGGCAAAGGCTTCGAGAGATCAAATGGATGCCATCATGAAATGTATAGGTAATTTTTGCCATAGATCGGGACAGATAGTGAGCAAGGCTAACACTAAAATTTATGTTCGAAGAATATCTCTCCGTGGCTGAAACGTAATTTGAGCCAGATTTCTGAATTGCCGTGCATGGCACTAAGTTCCAACTCAAGTTTGTCAAGAGATTGAAAAGAATTGCCGTGCTTCCATATTGGGAGACACAAGCGACAAATGTTGAATTCACCTCTTGAATTGGGAGTCCAGCTGCAAGCCTAAGAAATATGGTAATCTTGGTTTTAGATCTTTTGAGTTGACTAATTAAGAATTTATGATGAAGCAAACATGGGGCCTCAAGACTTAATCCCATAATCTCGGGGCACAAGTTTTGACTGCTAAATATTGTTTGCAAAGAACTAATTTTCATGCTAAACCTAGTGACCCGATCTTATGGAAGGCAATTGTGTATGTATGACTAGCTTTATGGAGTTTGGGAAATGGAAAACGTATTAGGTTCATATAGATAAATTCCAGGTATGGAGCTGCTCTATAACATTGTTAGTACTCAACTTTCTACTTTCGAGATAAACCAAATAGTTTGCAATTATGTGTTGACTGGAAATTGGAATTTTTGGATATTCTGGAGAATTATATGAGAAGATATAATCTTTTGCATTAGAGCTGTCAAACCTCCTTTAGCTTCCTATGGGGAAGATACTCTTTTGTGAGAGTGTACTCTAAGCGGGTCTTTCTCTGTTAAGGCAGCATGCGAGGTAGTCAATGGGCGGACAATCAAGAATCTTATAGTATATGGTCCATTATTTGGAAGTGAAAGGGACCTCAACGAATTAGAAATTTTCACTGGCTAGCCGCTCGTAAGCGACTGTTGACTAATGAATTGAAGACATCTTGCAACTTGGAAGGAAATCCATATTGCTTGACATATGAGTCTCATGTGGAAACAACTTTACATATTATAAGGGGTTTTCCAATTATTCGTAGGATATGGCTTGAGTTTGTCCCACAACAGTAATTGGGAGAATTTTTCTCAATGAATTTGTCACAATGGTTGAATTCAAATCTCGCTAGTAAAGGGCGATTGAATTTTCATCATGATTGGAGCATAATTTTTGGAATAGGTGTATGGCTTTTTTGGCAATGGAGAAACAAGTCACTTTTTCAAGATAACTTTATCTAGTACAAGTAATTCAACCATACACAAGGAAATCATCAAAGCTTCATTTGTGAATAACTTGACGTTGAGAGTATCACACAATTTTCCCACTAGGTCAGATGGGATTCTCCACCTTCCGAGTGGATTAAACTGAATACTGATGGGGCCTTTAAAGGCAACCCAAGACTTGCTGGAGCAAGGCATTTATTAGAAACGTATATGTTCATCGGCACAAAAAGAACTTTCTCTTTGTGGTTGTGACTCAACTTCACAAAACAACTTGGTTTTATAATATCATCATTGAGATTGACTCTAAAGCCAACACTGATCTTGTCAGTCCAGAGCTTATGATTGATAATGCTGGCCCTACTTTGCTTAAAAATATCAGAACACTACTGCACTTTCACTTTGAGTTGAAAGTACAACATAACTTTTGAGAACGAAATCGCCCCATTGACTAGCTGGTTGATCTTGGAATCAATAAGCGATTGGATACTATATTCTTTTCATTACATCCTAGAGAGTTATTTCATGTTTTATTAGGTGATAAAATAAGGATAGTATATTTATGATGATAAATTTTTGCATTAAGCTTTAGCCCTATCTCATACTTAAAAAAAATAAATATGAATGACTGGACAAATATATATCTTATGATCTAGCTTTTTTTAAAGACAATTTGTAGTCATAGTATTCACATGCTAAAGTAAAGCTTATTTCATGACATTAATCAATTGCAGTTGATATGAACACATTTCATTTAATTAAGATCAAATTTAATGGTGACATTAATTAAAGAATAAATTAAAATATAAATAGAAAAGTTAAGCAAACTAAAAACACATCTTAGTACCAATGTTCATTTATAAATTTCCTTTTGGGTCAGTAAGTTCATTTATAAATTAAATTAGTGTTTATTTCATTGAAGTATATAACTAAAGAAATTCTCTTGAAAAAAAGGTTGAATAACTAAACAGTATAGCTTATCTATAATAATTTTTTTAATGAATTTATGTAGCTTTATGTTGTGTTTTCGAAATTTATGCAATTGAAAATATTTCTTATTTCAGTGAAATCAAACAGCCTTTAATTAGAATAGAACGAAATTATCAGAAACCTATCTAATTCAAAACTAATTTAAAATTTATGAAATAATTGATAAAATGGAACGTTTAGACCCTGTTTGGTAGACTATAATGACATCTGGTCATGTCTCATATAAAATTTTGAGTTGAGAATTACATGAAGTAGATCTATTGAGGCATATTTTCAGATAATTTCACTAACCTAAGCTTTTCATTGATTTCCTTTTTTAAGATATATTTGTCATTTCTATGCATATTCTATATTATCTCTACGAAGATTATAAATAAAGTGAAATAAAAATCTGCTTAGATTAAAAGATTATTAGATTAAGATAAATTCATAAAAATAAAAATTTAACAACAATCAAAGTCAGAGTAACTTGAAAAAGACATATATAGAAGACCCACATGAGCTAATAAAAGCACATAAGAATAAAATAGTATAATAGCCATTATCTCCTTGCTGCTGCAAAAGCATTTAAAGAAAATAATAAAAAGAAAATTTGCAAAGATAACAAAAAAATAAAGTGGCAAATGAAATCCTATTGTATTCCATACTTTATTTTTAGGTCAAATATTAACTACACTGGAAATGATTTTTTCTATTTAAGTTTCTTCTATTTACTGAACAAAACATTGTGAATCCTATTTTAGATTATATAAATATCTTAAAATCTCATGATATTCTAAGCCTATAAAGCTATGGACATAATAGTTCAACACGTTTCATTTTTTCTTTTTTTGCTTGTATTACTATCTCATATTGCTGACATTACTTATAATTCGAAAATACTCAATACAGATCGAGAGCAAAGTAACTAGTTGAATATTGATAATTGTGTACCAAAATCAACATTAAAAAAAAAAAAACTTGTAATACTTTCTCTTTTTTTTTGGGTCGGATAACTTGTAATACTTTCGAGTGGCCAGAAAGTTGAGAAAGGTTAGACCTAAAAAGTCATGACGTATGATAAAAAAATACTTGAATTTTTTTAAGCTAATTCTTTTAAGTTACACAAAAAAAAATTACACTACAAAGTAAAATACAAGTTAATACGCACCCACTATCATATTATTGATTAATGTGTAAATTTTACACTTTCATATTTTTTGCATTCGAATAATGTAACACACTAATTATATTATTAATACGTTGTACATGTAGAGAGACATTCTCGAGATCGTCAAGTGCCAACGGGTGATTCATTCTCCGGACTTGTTAAGTAAACTTTATAGTACATTTCAAATTAATTCTAATACACAATAAAGTGTATAATGGATAGATCTATAATTAATAAGTCAAGAAAAAAATAGAAATATGAAATTCATGTATCTGCTATAAGCTATAACCAATCTCTGTTGACATTTCTTCGCATATTGAATAGAATCCAAAATATTAAGAGGAAATATATGCATTCAAAAATGAAAATATAATCAGTTTATTAGAACACTTTATTTCACATTTTTCTCCAACTTTTCTAAATTCGTAAGGCAAGTTGGGCCGCCCCATGGGTTACCATCTTATCAATACTTTTACTTTCTTTTTCCTTTCCTTTTCATCTGTTCAAAAGGCAAATTACAATTTCATCTATCTTTTTTATTTTCTCAACTATTTTTTTTATTATGGTATACCTTTTTTTAAAAATCTTTCTTATTGATTTATACATGTACTCGGGTTCATGAGCAATATGTGAAACTTCGATTTTCTTTTACCAAACTTCCCTCGAGAAAAGGCACGAAAAGCACACATAATGAGCACGTATTTGTCAGCTGGTAGTAATTTTCACCCGCTCGAGGAATTTGCCATGATCCGAAGGTACTTTGAAACAAAGCTCACTCTTTGGGGCTTTGAGAAATTACCACTTATCTCAAGGGTATATCTGAAAATTTTTAACAAGAAAAATGCAGTTTTTGATAAATAAAAAACGGCTCACGCTATTTCACTTCTTTATTGGTTCCTCACACCCTCATATCACATTGAATTGACTACATTATCCCTTGTGAGTCCGACTCTTGATTTAAGATGGTTTCTTATATTTTTTCTTTTTTACCCATATTCCTCTAAAACAACATTTATTAAGGTTAAATGTGGGGCCTACGGTTGATTAAGATTATTTCTTGCCTCCTTTTCTTGTTTTTTGGTTTTTTTCATTTTCTTTCTCCATTTGGAATAAACTTTGTGTCCCTTTTTTCCGAAAAATAGTTTTATTTGATTAATAGCTAACTAATATTGTGTTAATGAGTCGTATATTTCTTCTTCTTTTTTATACCATGAAACTATTATTTAAAAAATAACCTAAACACAAATAAGGGTGAAAGACTCCATCTACTGGTTTGTATGCATTTCGTTTAATTATAGCTTTAATATATGTCTTTACGTTATAGTCTGTGTACTGCTCAACTTTCATTTTATTTAATTTTCATGCCATCATTGCATGATGTTTTAAAAAAACTTTAAAAAAATTAAAAATATGACAAAGTTAAGTACATAAAAATTCTACACATCAATTACTATCATGCAAATGCAAAAGAAGATGCTCCCTAAAATATTATTATATAGAATACTATCTTTGCCTTGATTACATGATATAATTAGCCGTTGACAAGAAATTACGGCAATTGTAATGACATTATAAGACAATCCATTGAAACCATTTGCAAAAATATATATATAGTCAATTCTAAATGCATTAGATTTTTTTTTTTATAAAATCATCAATAAAAAGAAAATCATCCATTGCAATAATAATAAGTTGCATATGCAACGTAACAAATTATAATGTTCATTCAACTACTTGGCTCCCCCAAAAAAGTTATTCTCTCTAAAAAAATATTTTACCTGAATTGGACAATAAAAATTGTCAATTACATCAATAAGAGAGTCATATTTACTTAAAACACACACACATTAAGGAATAATTTTCTCTATTTAGTTTGAGAAGCTCCAAATGAACTTGTTAACATGATTGATTGTTGCTCTCCAGTGGCAATTTCATCATCAATGGATACATTTTAGTAATTTGGGACCTCTTCAATGTTATCTTTCATAATGACTGCACTTCAAAAGATAATACAATGAAATATGAGTAAATTGTGTATAAATCATCAACCATCATATTCAATATTTGAGTAAATTCTCATAAATTTGCACCGAAAATCGAAGTGGAAAAATTCAGGATCACGAGAATTATCTAGGGAAATACAGTTCATAATTGACGGAATAAGTTTAGAAGAAGACAAACTCGAAAGAAGCATTAAAATATAATGGGTGTGGAAAATGCGACTAGAGTAAAAAATAACGTTTGAAATGGATATGGGTAGTTTTCAAAAGAAAAAGAAGAAAAAATTTAAGAAATTTTTTAAAATCGAGAGTGAGACTGGCAATAGATAATACAATGAGTTCAAAGTGAGAGGAGGTGTTAGTAGCCGATCAGGAGTTGGATGTAGCGCTAGAAAAAGAAGAAGGAAAAAGTGAAAATGATAAAAGGACGAGGGGACCCTGCTGCTATTTATTTGTATTTACTTACTTGGAGTCTTTAGGGTTTAGAGAGAGAGAGAGAGAGAGAGAGAATGTGGAGATCAGGGCTGAGGTTGTCTCTCCGCCGGCGGCAGCGGAACTTGCATTCGCTCGGAATCTCTCCGGCGATCCCGCCTGAGACCCCTGCTTCGACACCTACGCGCCTGTGCTCCCTCATCTTCCCCAAAGCTCCCTTGAATTTGAATTCCAGGTCCATCTCCCACCAATCCCTCAGTTCCGGTGAGGCGAGCGGGTTCGATGACGAAGCCTCGCATTTCGACGCAAATGCCGACGGCCAGATGGGCATTTGTGCAGCTGAAGGAGAGGAAGATGTGGGCGGCGACGGTGGCGATGGAGGCGCGGAGGAGGTTGACGAGATCGACCCTGAGCAGTTGGAGAGCGTGTTGTCTCTCTTGCAGAGCTCTGCCGACGGTTCCTTGGAGTCGACCCTCGATGGGATGCGCTTGACTCTGCATCCCCAGTTTGTCATTAGAGTGCTCGAGACCCCGCTCCTCGTGGGCGACAACGTCCTTCGCTTCTTCAGATGGGCTTCTTCCACTCACTCCGATTTCGAGGTGACCACCCCTGTTCTCCAAGCTCTTGTTCGGTGCATTTGTGGTGGTGGTGATTTTAGGAGGAGAGATGTGTATGCGTTGTGGGATTTGATCAAGGAGGTTGGGGAAAAGGGGAACGGCGTGTTGGACGTGGCTGTTCTCAACCCTTTGATCGCTTCGCTTTCGAGGTTGGGTAAAGGGAAGGCTGCGCTCGAGGTGCTCGACAGGTTTGATGAATTCGGATGCGTTCCCGACGATATGTCTTATTATTTTGCTATAGAAGCGCTTTGTAAGCGCTCCATGAATGACCTCGCGTGGTCGGTGTGTGAGAGGATGCTTAATGCAGGACGCTTGCCCGACGGCGATAAAGTCGGGAAGATCATATCTTGGCTTTGCAAGGGGAAGAAAGCCAAATGTGCCTACTCAGTTTATTTAGCCGCCAAGGACGGCAACTCCCCCCCTCAATCCTGTATAAACTTTTTTATTGCCTCGTTGTGTCGAGAGGATCAGGCAGTGAAATTAGGTTGGGAGTTGCTGGGTGACATCAAAGGGGAGGCACGAAAATATGCTATTAAGCCATTTTCTGCTGTCGTTCGAGGTCTTTGCAGGAGTGGAGATCTCAATGGGGCAAAGGAATTGCTCAATAAGATGATTGCTGAAGGACCAGCTCCGGGAAATGCGGTTTTTAACTATGTGATCAGTTGTTATTCAAAGGCCAAGGAGATGGGATTAGCAAGGGAGTTGGTGAAATTGATGGAAGCTCGGGGATTGAAGCCGGATGTGTATACTTATACTGTCATCATTAGTGGTTATGCAAACAGTGGTGAGATGGATCAGGCCAGGGAAGTCCTGTTGGAGGCCAAAAGGAAGCACTCTAAGCTGACACCAGTGACTTACCATACGCTCATCCGTGGCTATTGCAAACTTGAAGAATTCGATAAGGCCCTTGAATTACTTAATGAGATGAAGAATTGTGGAGTGCAGCCTAATGTTGATGAATACAATAAACTAATTCAGTCGCTTTGCTTGAGGGCGTTGGATTGGGAGAAGGCAGAGAAATTGTTGGAAGAAATGAAAGAGAGAGGACTATATCTTAATGGAATCACGCGGGGACTCATAAAAGCCGTCAAAGAATTGGAAAGTGAAGCAGCGGACACCAGAGAACTAACAGCTATAGCTTAAACTACTGGTACTAGCTGGCTGGTCAAGCCCTGCATACCTTGGACATCCTTCCAAGTTTATGAACAACAAATAGGATGTTTGGCTGAATCCCTTTTGTTCAACATAGTCTGTTTTTCTGAGTCTATCAACAACCGATAGGACTTTTGGCTGAAACCATCGTCCAACATAGTATCGGCAGTTTTCTTTCCGTGGCTTAGATACATGATGTTACAGGTCAGGAGATGGCAACAAGTTTAACTCAGATCAATTCTACTTAGGAGAGACGTAAAACGTGCTTTTGTTGTCTCCGTTTCACCCAGAAGAATAAGTGGATTTGAGAGAGCATGTATTGCATCTGGTTTTAGTCACAATATTTCATTTCCACACCTTGGTACAGCAAAACAACTAATAGCAATTCAGAGGACAATATGGGGCGGTAGTGATTTGTACACGTCACTTTCTGTCTACTTAAAAGTAAAATGAGCTTACTGAAGTTGTATCAGTAGCTGAAAAGAAATGCATTTGGTTTTGCTGCAGCATCGAGTTTCGCTCGTAATTTAGTGATGAGGAGCTGGATTATAACTGATGAATCCTTTAAAATGTAGTTGGTATAGATACTTCCTGTGAAACTGTAGATTTTAAATATATAATGGTCGACTCTTTGTATAGATGCTGCATGTTTCTCATCGTTTGGAGATGATGGGAGGTAACTTCTTCTCTTCCATCATATCTGCTGAATCCTCTAATTCATCAAGGGAACCTTTTCTTAGTTAGGGAAATGATTTTCTGATAGTTTGGATTGGACGAAAAGGTTACTGGTCTATATACCCAAATCTGCTAAAAGGAAAACACTGGCACCACCATTTGAAGGCGTTCAGTTTGTTCATTTGGGTTTGCTTCATAAATGTCCATCTCCTCTGTTGTGTTGCTGCTGGCTCAGGTATGTCTATTAGGTTATTTTGAAAGGCCTTTTTCTATAAGGACATTCGAGCGGTCATCGATTTTGTCCTGAGAAGAACTGCGACTACTTAAGGCGAATCACGGTGGATTGGAATGGAGCGCGAGGCATTCCTGCTCCTAGCGGTGGCGTGACCGTGGGGCAAGAGTTCGGGTGAAAGTTCAGCGGCATGTCGAAATCCTTGTCAAATTTTCATAGATAGACAATATTGGTATATCCCCAATTTCAATCAGTGAGCAATTCGTTCTGTAGAATTTGAACTTCCTCTTTCATTTCAATATACTGGCGCTCGTTATTGTGAGGGTGACATGGTCAATCTGCTTTTCTAGATTCATTCACGAGTTTGAACTTTTGGAGTTCATGTCAGTTGATATAGTAGTTGGACTTTTCTCAGCAGAAACGGTGACTCGTCAAAACATTTCCGTGCATTAGCTGCGTCGACCATTGTTAATGCACGAGTACCACATTGAAAAAAATACTCACAGGGTTGGCAATTCCAAGTGTCAAAACATCATTAGTTTTGTCGAAGAGTTAACAATTAAAGATGCGTTTCGCGAATATCTCCTTTCGGGTAAAATTGTCGCCACCCTATAGAGAGACCCATGACAACTGTATTTTTGGTCATTCTTGCCATTTATACAGATGTCCTACCCAAAAGAAAAATTGGAGTCTAATGCATATCGTTACCCATCCAACAGAGTTCCAATTTTACAGACGATGTAAGGCTCATGCATTCCATTGGATCGGAAATCAGTAAATTGAGAAAATGACTTTCAAATAATAACACAAACAACTAACCCGAGTGTGATTGGTAGGCATCCACTACTGAACACAACTTCCAGAGTGAAAACTCTCACAGGTTAAAGGAAAAGTGAAGTACATAGAACATGTTGGCTTAGTAGACTGAACAATAATCCTCAGGAATAGAGCACAAAGAACCTTCGTTTCCCCGTTTCTGAAAAGTTCGAACTCGCCTAAAGCTCAAAATAACTCGGAGGAGGAGATGCACGTATGTAACCAAATGGAGAAACTTATTCATGGATTATTAAGTTTCGCACGGTGGCTTCCTTTCCTCTTTACATTGGCAATCAGCCGCTTGACTTGAAATTTAACATACCTCAAGAAACTGGCTTATCTTGCGGAAGCACCGGCGTTTTACCCTAGTTTGTGCTTAGACACCACCCTATGAAGCCATGGTGAAGCCGGTGGCAACTACACCTCAAGATCCAATGTCCAACCCTGTAACTGCCCCCAGTAATAGCTTATGCCTCTAAATCCGAAACAAGTTTTGTACATATTGAGAAAGAAAACAAATGAAGTTTGGGTGGAAGGCGGCAATGCTTGTGAACCAGAGTGCAATAAGACAAAGGTTGTCCGCTTATAGCAATTTACTCACCGTCAAACATGCATGAGTTTATGCACCACTACCACCTGTCATCATTTCATGGACTATGTAAATTCCGGAAGTGGTCAACCACGTCATAGGAATCACTAAGTCGTTGGAGATTAGACCGGTGAAGGACATTAACTCGTGCTTGCTTGGAATTCAAAGATACATGGTCAACTTGTTTCCCTTCGGATGAACAGTAGTGCTGAACGCGAATACAGTGATTCCTTGTCTCAGCCATATAGCTGCTACTCACCCTCACCTCTAATACAACTTCCTTGTCTCTGTTGTCCTCACACCACCAGTTCTGAGGGACACCATCGACAAACTCCTCCACAGTCTGGAACTTTTGATGATGAACTGACACCTCAGCGGTATGTTCTGGTTTAATAATGCCAGAAACTGGGCAAACCTGGTTTAATGGAAATACCAAACATTACATCAGCCAACTCCGCTTTAGATCCTCCCATTAACTCAAACGACTTAACAAAAGGGTGCCAAGATCCAACAGATATCGATAAAACCCCTGGAGAAAATATCTGCATGACAACCCATTAGTTGACAGCTTCTAAATGTAAGATGTCCCAGTCGAGCACTGCAGAGCATGGCATTCATCTAAATAATAATTTTTCTTATCTTTCTCCTCTAAGTGCCTCTGAACAAAGTAACCAACAATCATAAAAAAATTTTCAAAGAGCCAAATCTTCCAACCTAGTCTACACGGTAAGTCAATCAAAGCCAAACCAATCAAAGGGTAGACCCACCTTATAAGTCCCAACAATATACTAGATAATTTACCACCTCTTCAGAAGATCAACTACCATTGACAGTTTCAAGATCATCTCCCTGGCTCGATTTATTTTTTTATAACTAAAAGTCATATTCCTCGAGAAACAATTAAAACCATAAGATCAAACAAAATTTGAAGCCACAGTCTTACCCTAAGCCATTGCGGAAAGCCAAAGGAACCTCTTGGGTGATGGTCTAATGCCTGTCCATCGTCTTTGATCATAGAGACACCTTCACAAATTATTTGAAATAAAGCATCATTCTTCCCAGATTTATTTGTAATTCGCAGAATAGATGAGTCCTGATTTTGAAGGATTATGTTGTTGGTGCTGACAATGGTTTCCGGAATCATAAATAACCCTTTGAGTGTAGACTTAACTCTCTCATCTTGGGCAACAACTTCACCAAATTCTTGCCTCCGCACTGATTCATCGACTCGAGCTATATCCACATTAAACATACAACGAACTGGTTTGTGATCACTGTCTGTCACATCCATGCAAGCCTCATATCTGCAATTGAACATTGCAAAATCACAGCAGTTATGCATAGTCAGATCTAATATTATAAGCCTGAATCAACTTCTGCTGAATTCTTGAAAGAACATGCATCCAAGAGATTAGAGAGTTTAGAGGTATGCTTAGGACAAGAGAGAAAGAAGGGAAGGGGAGTGGAATCCAATGGCAAAGGTGCTTGAGTTAATGATGCTTATAGATATCCTGTGATGTATTTATGAGAAACAAAATTTAATTAAAATATAGCTGGGACCTGTCAAGATTAGCCGAGGTTTACATGGAAGACCAATGCTTGTGCATACCATGTTAAACCGGATGCTCATGCACACTCACAATAAGCAAATGCAACAGCATGTTGGGAGGCCTTTTAACAGAATAGCATTACACACCATTATACTAAAACTTACCGTACCACTGAAGAGACTACAGGACACTCTAAACTGCATTCAGATTCCAGAGCTGAGCGGCTATCACGGTACAAAATTCTGTCACACCATGCAGGAACGCGCTTCTTTTCACTACAATCATACCCTAGAGCAAACGGAAAGTTTAGTGCTCAAGAGCTTCAACATCATTAGCCATAAGAACTTTACAAGACCAACCTACTAAGAGGTGCTCATCCTGGTTTACTAGGGGACAGTAAGATATTTCTTTCATTGGCTACATATACCAGCAATGACAGACCTTATGGTAAATCAACAGCTGATACAAAATTCACATTGAGAAACTACCTGCTAATCCAGCCTGGTGCAGTTCAAACTTGTATGTAGGAGGAAATTTAATAACTGCTTCACGCATTCCTTGGAAAACATTACCGGCTTCCATTTCTACTCGGAGCTGATCCTTCTCCCTAAGCCAATCAAAAGATCTCTGAGAAACAAAATCTCTCGCTTCATCATATGTTATACCATCGAGCCGGTAATTGAAATCGCCCAAAAATATGACCAGGTCTGCTTCAGACAACTCGGGTATTACTTCAGCTGACTGGGAGATAACTCCCTGCTCAGAACAAATACTAAATCAGTACCAATCTGAACATCATAGATCATTACATGTAACTAGATAATATAAGCATGATACCAGTGTTGAGATTTTATACCTACATTTGTTCCACGGAGCATTTGGACAGCAGAAGAAGCACCGACTGCAACAGAAAGGATCAATGGCAAGCCATTTATGTAAGCAAGCCAACATACATACACCACGCAGGCAAGTTTACAACACATTAACAGGTTTGATGGTATACCAGCTACCACATTGGAAAATGTAGATGCTCTGGTGAAGGTCATACTCCTATATACATGATCAAAATCAGCGTTCCGACGAGCAACTGCTTCAACATGTGCAGCGAAGTGACAATTTACAAAGCACATGATTCGGTCATACACTCTAATCCTCAAACCAACAGCTCCCTGCTTGTATTTCATCCACGTTAACGACAATAATCCAAAATTAAGGAAAAAGAGGAGGGGGAGATGGCAAGGTAGAGAGCATTTAAAAGTAAACATGTAAACTGATAGATGTGTCTTCTCAAAACACACATGCAAGCTAAAAATCTATCCAAAAAAAAAGCAACCAAAGAAATAATTCAACCTTTTCAACAACTCGACCATTAACTAAAATGGTCGAAGCTTTTTTGACGAGGATGCTAGCACGAATTCACTACCATGAAGAGAGCAAGACAGGCAAGAAAAGGAGAAACAGTACGAAGTTCACCATTTACAAAGCTTGACCAGTGAGTAACGGCATAGCATATCCATGGAATCCAACATGTACTTACTGGGCTTATCTCACCCCTCAAACTGAATTCTGTATCCTAGTCTATAAACACCTTAATCCTACCATATCCCATCCAAACGTAACAAAGGGCATCTAATGTCCTATCATGTCCTAAATCAAAATCACCACGGAAAGAATACAACTTACTCTTCTTAAGAATAACAGAGAAGAGAAGTCGTCAGTCAGTCAGTCAGTCAGAGATTAACCCTACCAGAATTAAAGTCATAAAATGACATAAAGTGAGAACTAAAGGCAAAGCTCCCTCATGAAAGTTCATTGTATCATGAGATTACTACAATGAAACATTCTTATAGCAATAAGCAACAAGAAGCAGCCAAAAATGTATACCTTGTTTCCAATTGCGCGCCCAAAGCCACAAGGAACTGCTGCAGCATCAATGTCTCCAGCATGAGGTTTTAGAGTATTTCTCACCCTGACAGACACTTTACACATCAGAGGAGAAACTTCCCATTAATTGATAAAGGATAAAGGAATATGCAATTGCTTACGTATGTAGTATACAGCTAACTAAGACAACTTGCTTGAATACTCTTTAAGTTTTGATGAAAATGCAGAGACATCCTGGTAAAAATATTTGGGGCCTACATATTGCTGATTAAATTTGAGGTGGCTTAATAAAATATAGGAGCTTTTAATACACTGTAGCAACTCAGTTAAACATACATTTTGATTTCCTCATCTCGTATAGGGTGTTTGCCAATATGAAGGAAAAAGGAACATTCCATATCATTCGTGATCAGAGGAAAGAGAAAAGAAAAGAACTGACCACATGGCAATGAGCAAGCCAGCTAGTTGCCTAGAGCCCATACGTTCAAAGGTTGACCCCTCATCCAATGTTTTGCCAATCATATCCAGCCACCATTGTCCAACTGAACTGCCCTCAAACCCCACCTGTAAATGAAATACCAAATTAGTTGATGCAGGAAATATGATGCAATTCTCCTGATTTTATTTTCTTCTGGAAACATTCCCACTGCTGGGTGTCAAATATACTGCACACAATCTTACCAGAGGCTTGATGAATTTAGTAAAGGCCGCAAATTACAATGGGAAAGCATGATAAAAGAATTACCTAGTGATTTTTTGACTCGCATATGAGAAGAATGGAATAGGAGGAGGGAATTGTGAATACCCCTAAAGTTAGATGGTTGATGTAAAAGAGAAAGATGCAGTCTCCTTGAGGATTAATTGCTTGGACTGGGAACATTGGATATCACGAATGACGTGTATATTCAGAATGATAGAGGAAAATTTTGTTTGATTTTCCAATTTCTAGTAACAGACTCTAAGAAGCAGAGAACAGTCCATGTGAATGATTAACAAAAGAAGTCACTTACTGTTTCTTTGGCTGCAGACACAGCAAGAAAACCAGCGCCCATTTCAACTTCTTGGAGCCCAACAACAACAATATTTGCATCAGAGGACGCATAGCCCAGCCATGATATGAGAGAGTCTCTAGAAGCTCTTTCTTGTCCAACATTCCACGTGCCAGCCAATATTTTTATGTTTTCTATCCTAGTGTACAGAAACTCTTTGCCAGCCAATTCTGAACGTAGTAAGCTGTCGATAGGTCCAGGAGATGTAATGCTCCAACCACGTATACCACCATGTTTAGCCAAGCTGAAGACATATCCAGCCCCTACAACTAATTTTAGAACAGGACTGCTGTGGGCTACCCATGCTCCTAACAGATTACCCTCAAGGTCCAGTACCTGTATAGAACCACTTGCATAACCAACCCATATGCGAAGTCCAAATGTACAAAGACATTGCACAGGAAAAGAGTGGTACTGGAAATCTTGCAGACGATTTCCATTTCCATCCCATTGTATCAGTAAGCCACTTGCACACCCAGTCCAAACCATGCCATCTATTGTCATAACAAGTGCTTCTGTTCTCCTAGAATCATCTCCAAATGCCACTCGACGAACAGCATCAGCAGCTCCTAATATAACATTGCGAGACCGCTGAAAAAAACCAAAGGAGCTCTGTGTTTTTTCCTTTCTTGGGCTAGAAAAATATTCCATTGAAAAATCCTGCAGTGTTGAGATGTCTCTTCGGCTCTCTACCTGTCCATCTACACTATACACTTTCAATAACTCCCTCGTACGAGCATCCCTACCAAAGCAATTATTCCAAAAAATGAAAACTTAGATTTCAAATTTGAAAATCTGCAAGCTCCATGATTAAAAAGGGGAGACCCACAACTGCTAAGGTAAACATTTTGCAGATGGTCAACCAGATGAAAGAGGGAAAAAAGAAGAAGAGAAACTACAAGGATGACCACAGAAGACCCATAGCTAGGTTGAAGAGAAAATGCAAAAGATCTCCTAAGCAGGCATTCTCGTAATAAGGAATCGAGTCTGTTGAAATAAAGCATATAAAAATACATGCACTAAAAGTAATACTGTCTTAATTGCATGAATTCATAAGCCTCATTTGCAAAAGCTCATTAAATATTAATTGAGTTATATTCAAATATGACTTGACAACTACCGATATACAAGCCTCCATCCTCCCAAATTGTCTTGCATATCCACAGATAAGGACTGAGAACAGTTCATCGACATTACCTTTCTTATTAAAACCATCTGAGACACTGCAAAAGTATCCATGGTAATATGCAAATTGAAGTTTTCATGCTTGAATTTGAATAGTGGTGGTTGCTTATCATCAAATAAAAGTGGAGAATCAGACACCCATTCACGAAAAAACCAAACTCATTATGAAGAATTGATTGGGCAAAAAAAAATCATGATAACAAGTTAGAAGAGCATATCAAGCTATATATAACTCCAATAGCAGTATCAAAGAAATGCACATACCACAGGGCAAACGACTGATTTCCAGAACTCCACACTTTTCCCGCATAATTATCTGAAAACAGGTGCTTGACATCAGCTGCTAAACTGCTGCTGAGATTATTTGCATTAACATAGTTCTGAGGGTCAATATATGATCTGTCCACAATGGAAGCAGCCATATGTCTTTCTTCCATTGTTAAAGAAAGAGATTTCTCAATAGCTTCCCATGGCCAGATTTTGATAACACCACCCTCTGAACCTGACCACAGATCCCCTGAATTGAAGAGAAACTGTCTTAGGTTCAAAGAAAACTAAGAAAACAACGCTCTTGATAATGAAATCACATATCTACTGTGACATCATTCACCACAAATCAACGCAAGGATCTATACCCAGAAAGGAAAAAAAGAGGATTCAGTGATAAGTAATGAACAGATAGAATAAGCAGACAAAGCAAGAAGTCCAGCATTTCCACTATGAACAAAAAAAGATGGAAAATAAGGAACCGTGTTAGTATCCATGAGAAAAAAATTATAGCCACTTCTAAGTTAACCTAGCAACAATTATCCCTACCATACACTATTTTTCTCGAAAAACAGCTGAACAAGTTTACTGGGGGAAAAGATCATAACATGAAAGTGAAGAACCCAATGGGGCATAAAGTATCTAAACAGAACATAGATCCAGAGGACGGAGTAAAAGGTTAAGTTTGCACAACCAGGCCTGGAAATTTGCCTGAAAATGTTGAACATTTTGATGCATTAGTGTTGTCGAGTACTTCTATCATTTAGTCTCTATCCACTTAGAAGATTTTGCTTGCTCTCACACAATTATTTCTTTTTAATGATAAATAAGATTGCATTAAGAAGGTGCAGAGGGGCTATTACCCTTATACAAAATGGCTTCAGGTAGAAGCGACCCATATACAAAATTATGCACAAAAGTGAAGAGTGTACAACCAATTATCCCTAAAAAATATTCCTAGAGGATTTTACTCCTTGAAATGCCCTTTTGTTCATCTCTCCCAAAATGAGCCAAAAAAGAAGGAGAGAATCATTAGTAATCTGTTTCTTTCCAACACACCAACTGAAAGTCCCTCTCCGAGCCCAAAGTTTATGTTGCACGTGCCTGATTTACTCCTAAAATAGCAAAAACTCTTATTATTCCCGGCTACAATGTAAAAGTAAGTAATTCACACTCTATTCTTCAGTCTTGCACAAAAAACACCTATCAGCCAGTATTTTTCCTTTATTCAATACAATTCAAAGTAAGAATACGCTCCCAAGCAGCTTACCAAGCAAAAAAAGAAACCTTGACATATCAGAGAGATTGCCGAATCTCACACACTTATATAAAAAGGAACATGCCCGAACAATCCACTAAAGCATCTATCTGGTGCCACACTCTATCACAATTATCAGTCAAATAAAAAACTCAGTATATTAAGTGATTCATCATGACACTCCCCAATGAACAGTTAAAATATTCTCACATCTATCAAAACATAGCACATTGCACACAACTCAGCCCCGAGTTCATCACAAACACAACCAAATGCAGCCCCACCACCTTATTAAACACAAATTCAACCCATATCCATCAGATAAACCCATTCACAAGCTATAATCCTGGAATCGGGCAAAGAGTAAACATGCACCATAAGCCCTTTATCAACAATTCAATTAATTGCAGCAATATCAGCAGGTTCAATGTGGCGTCTGGAGCTGTAACTTGCATGCAGCAGCTTACAAACCTTTTTGAGAGCCCATGAGAGTATTTGGTAGCACAAGCAGCTATTGACATCTAGACACCAAATACACAGCCACATCAATTGAGAATGCGATATAACTATTAAAAAGAATTGTATTGACACATATCAATAATTGCAACTTGACAATGATCTTTCAGATCATCTGCTGCAAAGTTATGAAAGAAGAAAACTAAACAAATTATCAGACTCCAGGGGAGAAAGAATGGACCCTTTATCAATTGGGTGACATGCAGCTTATGGATGCTTGTAGATGAGCTATTCCCATTTCGAAGAGGAAAGAAGCTCTTAAACTATAGAATTCCTCTCCGCCAAAATAATTGACTCCATTTCTCTAAGACACAAAAGATTGGGAGGGAGAAAATATACGTGATTTCTCGTCTAAGTTTTCTCCGTTAGTTGGCTACCTTTCATTTTGTGGATTTGGTCTCTGTGAAATATATAATGAACAGCTGCCGTCAACACTCACTAGGCGAAGTCAGATATATCAGCTCCTTCTAGCTATTGTGCTTTATTTAGTACAAAAGTGAATGGTCATGCCTTAACAACTTGGTCTCTAACGCGCAACCAGAATCTAGAATTATATCAATACTGGTTGAGCAGGAAGGGCTTACCATAAGAAGAGATCACGACGGAGAGAACGGGCCCTCGATGAGCCTGCCACGACAGTGCTTCCTTGAAGCGAGTCTTCTTACTGCTACACGTAGCAGCAACAGAAGAAGAAGAAGAACCGAACGACATGCTCCAGCACCTGATCCTCCCGTCCCGGTGACCGCTCCACACCAGCTGGCTCGCCTCATCGGCCACCAAGCACATGGTGGGCGACACCTCACCCACCGACTCCCTGTAGGGCACAGTGTCGGCTTCAGTGTCGACGCCCTCGCCCCTCGCGGCAGCCGCTGAGTAGATGTCGGCGGTCAAGTCCCAAACCCTGATGCTCCTCTCGCCGCCGGCCCACAGCTGAGAAGGGGTGGCCACAAGAGTCCCCAGGGAACACTCGATTTGGGTCTCCCTCAGGGGGTGCGGCCTCAGCTCCACGCACGGCGGTCGCCCCGGGTGGACCGCCGCCCGAACCGGCAACTTGAAGAGGCCCGCGCCTCCTCCCCGGCCCACGAACTCCGGCAGCGCCGCTGAACTCCTCGAATTCCGCTCGCCGCCCGGCGCAGCATCGCTCACCGGGGGAGCATCGGACGAAGAAGAGGTGGAGAGCTTGCGATCCAAGAACTGGAGCATGTAATCGAGGCGCCTGGTGGTGGACGAGATGGCGCGGTGCGTTTCCGCTCCATCGCCGCCGCCGCCGCCGTCCTCCCCCTCCTCCTCCGAGGAGGACTCGAAGTGGGGATCGAAGAAGGGCTGAGGCTGGGACGGAGTGGCGGAGGTCGGACCGGTGAGGAGGTCGAGATCGTAATTGTCGCTCATTCTCTCGAAGGCGGAAGAGTGAATCGAGGGAGACCGCGGAGAGAATCAGATCGGACAGCGCGCAAATTGGGGGCTGAGACAGGTGGCTCTTGCGTGCTGATGCTGTCGCCGTCGTTTGCCTGATCTTCAACGCAACTAAATGAAAACTGGTTATCCTCTTCCATAGTTGACTCTTTATTTCTTGTTTCCGTCGGGCAAATGACACAAATAATTTTTATTTTTTATTTTATTTCAATATGTAATGTCGTTTATAAAATTTCATCTAAATTTTTAATTTGTTCAATGCGACTTCCGAACTTTAGTCCAATGTGAAATATCGTCCATAAACTCTTAACTTGTTTAGTGTGATTTCTGAACTTTTGGTACATATTCAATCTAATTATCGGACTATATGAAAATATTTAATCTTGTCCTTGAACTTGAAATCAATGGAAGGATAAAATTGGAGGACTAGATTGAATATTTACAAAAAAATTCAAAGACCACATTGAATAAGTGAAAAGTCTAGAGCGACATTGCAGTTGAGAAAAAATTTGGGGACGATATTGTATATTAAGCTAAAGTTCGGGAATCAAATTGAATAAATTAAAATTTTAGGGACGATATTGCGCGTTAAGCCAAAATTTATGAACTATTTATGTCATTATGCTTTTTGTTTTCTCCAACCATGACTTTCCTATTTCAATTTTCTAATTAAAATTAATTTGTATAAGTTGCTAAACACATTTAATTTGCATAATGCTTTCTTAGTACAACACCTTGATGTCATCCAGTCCTGTAGTTTCGACTATAATTCTTAATCCAAATTCCTTTTTTTTTTTTTGGGTCGGATTCCAAATTCCATTTACTTGCTTGTTTAACGACTACTAGGCAAGTTTCATCCTTTGATTCATGACTACATTATTTGCGTGTGAAGTCTTGCTGCTTGTTTGTCCTTTTTGAACAAATTTTAATGGATTTAGAAGTATTTACCATCATCTCATTTTCAAAATAAAGAAATTAAATTAAATAACACCTCTTCCTAGTGGGCTTGATTTTAGCATATATCATTAATTCTAAAACTTATCAATTTTGTGCACTTCAGTTCTAAAACTTCCGATGCATTCATTTTGGTCCTCGAATTTGTAACTTTCCTCCGGTTCAATCTTTCCATCAAGTCCGTGAGTCTTAATTGGATGGAAATGCACACATATTTTTATTCGATGCTTATCTGGATTTTTGGGGGGCTTTGGGTTATATTATTGATTTTGTGCATTTTAAATATTAGTTTGTGGGGTTGACTTGGTGGCACTATGCCTTCACACTCATGCTAAAAGCCTCTGGAGGAGAGAGCAAGCTTTTATGACATGCTGGGTTGAGCTAATGAAAGCTTACTATATGCAATTTTGTTCTTAAATGAGTGCTCAGCACAAAGATCCGGTCTTATCCAACAGTGCAATTTAATATGTTAGACACAGATCCTCCTCCTTTTTTGCAGGGATTGAGAGATTTCGCTGTCCAGTAGTCCTCTTCAAGCCATCATTTGATTGGAATGGCAGCAGCCAATCGTTTTGTGAATTCTGACTGCTTATATTCCATTGAAGTAGCTAGTACCCTTCAAACATAGGTAAACCCCAAGTTCGATGTTCTGCTTTACACATTTGTTAACATAAAATGTTTCACAAGCCCATTGATTCTTATGCAGCGTGCTGTTATTGTACGTTCAGAAGGAATCAGATCGAAGTATGTATGGTGTAAATTGAACAAGTCAAGAGGTAGAAGATGGCGGAGGTAAATTTTGCATAAAGGAAAAAGTGGGTCAAGGAAGTACCCTGTCGTGCCTAGTTTTTTTTTTTTTGGTTCGAAAGAAAAATTCATTAAGACAAAGTTCGAGCATACACCGGTGAGGTTTCGCAGTAAATAAGACTTGAGGAGGGTACAAAGTCCGGTTTGGAGAAAGAGCTCTTTTTCTTTAGGCCTTTGCAACCCAACCGGCTACCCGATTTGCTTCACATTTGCAATGGGCCAATTTTAGCTTAGAAAAAAGCCGGCGTCGAATCTGGGCTTCACCGATAAGCCTGGCAACTTCCCTTTGGTTTCGATATGCACCCGTGACGCTCCTTATCAGATCTAAGCGATATGACTCCATCTCCAAGCTCTCTCTAGTTCCGTTTGACAAGTTATACCTTATTTGGGGCTACTTTGTGGTGGTACTTGTGGGTTCATGAAGATAGTAAAGGTCTAGAAGGAGTTGACTTGTCCGGTGTGATGATTTCTCTTGAGACTTGATATGATGCTGTAAAGGTCTTCCAAGTTCTTTTATCCGGAAGCATTCACTTCTTCTTCTGGTTGACATATGATGAGTTGGTCAATGATTCAAAACGCTGCAAATCTATAATCCCTTCTTTTGCTTTGGCAATAGATGATACGACGAATGCGAGCAGTTTGAATTGCGGCTGATACGGAGAAAACTACCAAAAAAGTCCTAAACCTATTGCAATTGTGCAAATTCAATCATAAACCTTGTTTTCTTTTGCTAATTGAGTCTTAAACATTTTGTTCAGTTCATCCGGATAATTTTGGCCGAAAATTGCTGACGTGGAAAATTATCAAAAAAGCTTGCCGACCACTATGGGGAAAAAAAGAAAAGAAGGAAGAAAAAGAGAAGAAAAAATCTAAAATAAAATAAAATATTATTAAAAATTGTCCAAGTCGGTGTTAGCAGATGGCCAGCGCCGGCCCGCGTTCACGTCAGCGTCGGTTGGCCAAAATTGATTGGATGGACTAAATTGGCACAACTACAAAAGGTTTATGACTCAATTGGAAAAAAAAAATAGGTTTATGATTAAATTAACACAATTGCAATAAGTTTATGTTTTTTTTGTAATTTTTTCGTTAATACATGAACAAATATAAGAAAATTGGGTCGGTGGATGATCATAATCCAATAGTCTATACTTCAACTGGATTGGAGGGAGCTCCCTATGATTATGCCAATCGTACCTGTGATTAAAGGGTTACAAGTTTTGATGCCGCTTATGCTTAAAATTGCCCAATTTTGCATTTGCCAAACCTAATTTGTAATCACGTATTAGTAATATAGTTGGAGCGAGTTTCATTAGATCCGATTGGAGAGAAATATTTTCTTTTTACAATTCGAGAGCACAATCGTGAAGACCTGGCTAATCGGAGAGCCACGAAACACCCTACAAGTCCAATCAATAAGATTTTGGTTGTTGGATTGTCAACACCTATCGAGATCAGTTTGCCACCCACTCACTCTAGCCCTCCCAATTATATAATGTCAATGTTAGTGATATTAGGATATTGATTTGTTTCTGCATATCTTTCAAGATTATGCATATATCTCATTTGATAATGCATATCCTTGTTTGATTATGTTTGATATCATGTTTGTCTTGTTACCTTAAAAGTTGTTCAATAAAGCTTATAAATAGGTCGATGTACTCTTCATCATGATATATCAAAATATGCTAAAATTACTCAATTCTTATCTTTTGCATTATTTTTAACTTGGTATAAGAGCTTCCTATCATGGCTTGAGGCTACCTTAGTGCATAGCTTTTCTTTTTTGTCCTATGCTGAGCAAACCCTAGTGCATAGCTTTTCTTTTCATGAAGGTATTTTTCGATGCCACAAAAACGCGTCTTCACACAATAACTTTAGCTTAGGAAAGCTTGGCTTATTCCGCTTGTTGTAGCCAAGCCAATTGTATCAGCCGCGTTTATTCAATTTCAACAGCAAAGTCGACCGCAAAGGACGCGTTCTGTTGGCCTTCGAGTCTTGACTTTTCACTTCTCGTTTCGAGAAGCCGATACCACCACCAAAGAAGCTTGGAGCCATCACACACGCCACCTGTGATATCCCGAAATTTCAAATGTATGGATTAATCGACCGACGACTGTTGATTCAAATTGGAAAAAGTGTATAATCGAATTTTTGGACGTTTTCGCACTGTCAATGCAATAAAATGGAATTCGATAGGTTTTAAATCCAAATTCAAATCCGATGAAAAGTTTTGGACGTTCCGTTTCCGATAATTCAAAGTTTATCGGTAAACTCTAAATTCTCGAAAAAGAGACAGTACGCCGAAAATTAAGGAACGAAGAGACGTTTTGGACTGGGCACGAACCATCGGACCTATTTTCTATTATTTTCGGATTTCAAAAGCCCGATAATAGAAAATGACCATTTTGCCCCCGAAAGCCCATTTTGGCCCAAAATGAAGAACCCATTGGATATCAAGCCCATTAGACCCGCAAAAATTCAAGTCAAGCCCATGTGAATAGTGTCAAGCCCATGTGAATAGTACCGAATGAATAGTGCCAATTTGGGAAAATACCATTTTACCCTTCTTGAAAGTAAGATATTTTTGAAACCCTTAATGGATGCAAGACAAGAACATTAAAGCTTACAAGTTGTCTTCACCCTCTCTCTCCTTCCTATGTGGCCAATTCACCCCCCTCACTCTCTCTCTTGCTTTCTTTCCTTGTCTCATAATTAGAGCAAAGTTGTCTTAAATTCCAAGAGCTAAATTGGATAATATTTATGGTTACATTTATGAGATGCAATTATGTAATCTTGGAGGGGAAGACAAGCCTTGGAAGACAACTCTCTTCTTCTTCACTTTCTCTCTTTCACTCTCTCTTTTCTCTCAAAATTCGTAGCTCCCTCCTCTCTCCCCAATTTTCACCCTTTTTTCCTTCTTGTTTCACACCCCTCACCTTGCCGTCGTGCTACCCAAGACGTGCCTTGAAGCCATGCCCTTGCCACTAACGTTTAGGCCGTCGTCGCCAAGCCGTGCCGTCATACCGAGCCCGTATCGAACCGCCATCCGCACGCCGCGCCGAGTCGAGCTACCGTTTATACCCATTTTCCGTCTACGCACCGTCGCCGAGCCACCACCACCATCGTCTTTGCGTCGTCGCCGCCGCCGTCGCCGTTAAACGGTGAGTTAACTCCCTAATCCTTGATTAGGTTGTTGATTGCACTTAGGGTTAGTTTAAGGTGCAAATTAGACTTTTAACTATGGTTAAATGGATTAACTATGGTTGGGTTAAATTAACTATGGTTGGGTTAAGTTGACCTTGGTTAGGTTAGTTAACCATAGTTGGGTTAGTTAACCATGGTTAGGTTAATTAACTATGGTTGGGTTAATTTTTTTCTATATATGTTTTAGTAGTTTTTTTTTTAAGTTAATGTTTGCCTTGGATAAATATTGGTATCTTGAATTGAGAGTTTATAGTAGAAAAGAATGCATTTTGGCATGAAAATGGAAATTGATGTGGTGCCGTGCTTAAATGCTGAGTTTTATGCTTTGAAACCATTTATTTGACTTGAAAAGTGAGGCACGTGGAGTTTGGCATGAAAAGCATATTCGTATGATCAAGTGTGATTTATGTATTGCATTTTTCGCGGGAAAATGGCAATGAGCATAACATATGGCATGAGCATATATCGTGAATGCATTGACAAAAAGAAAGGAAGAAATGTAATTTAAATGCCTGTGTGCTCGTGTGATCACAAAGTGTACGAACCCTCAATGGTGATTGGGGACGATGCCCAATTTTATCGCTGATATTATTGGACGCCCGGCGAGAGTTCAGATGACGGATTGTGGTAAAGGCCGGATCAATTCTCCTTTATGGAATGCCATCTGCCTGCGGGGGAGGTCTGGGTGGGGCCGCACCTCGATCGACCAGGAGGAGATGTTGCCGTGCTCGATGGGGCGGGACAATGCTCGGTTATGCCGGAAGACCGCTAACCTTCAGGTTGTGCTGTGCCCCGAAAAGGTCGAGAACCTCCAACCTTCAAGTTATGCCGTGCCCGAGAGCGGGCGTAATCACTAGACATAAAATTGGACTACGCTTGGAAACATTGCGTGTGTGAGATGATGATATGCGTGTCCTGATTGCCTTGTTTGATGCATTGTTTATATAATGCTGTGATTGATAACATGCAGGGTATGTGCATGTGCCAAGGTAAGGTAAGAATGCCTGTGAATTGTCTATTGATTGGTGAAAGTCACCTGAACCTGTTATAGGTTGTATAAAGCGAAAGTCGCTCGCTATTGATTTGTCATCGACGTCGAGTTGCATGTTTAGGGTATGCTCTGAGTGAATTGGCACCCTGCGCAAGGCTTAGGTTGTTAACTTGCTGAGATTTTTATCTCACTCGTTATTGTTAACTGTTTTTCAGGACCATAGATCGGATGGTTGACAGGTGCGGTTCGAGATGCTCTCGCGTCGAGAAGTTTAAGTTAACCCGACCCCCGGTATCTTTTGTTGGTCATGAAGGAAGTAGCCCGAGAGTGAGGGCTTGTAACATATACTTCCTAGGGTTAATGTGTTTATAAATAAATGAAAGTATGTTTTGGTGTTGTTGTATGATATGTTGTTTTCCTTCTATCCCTATTGTGTTTGTCAAGGGTTTGTTTCTCGTTTCCACATGCACAATTCAAAAGATAAAATGAATGGGTCGCTGACGCATCCTAGGACGTCGCATTTATTATTGACCAAAAGGATAAGTGTATCCGGATGGTCGTGTGCCCAAGGGTCCAGGGCGTGACACCACCACGCTTCGCCCCTCCTCGGATCCGTTGAGCTCATTTTTCTGGTTCACTTATCTCATGAACCGAAGATTTCGTGACATTGTTCGGGTTATTTTTCAAACTCAAGTTGATTTATTTCAACTCACCTTGCGTTTAAGGGGATGTTAGCAACATCAGGATATTTACTTGATTCTGCATATCTTTTAGGGTTATACATATATATCCTTCGATATTGCAGATCATTGATTGATAATATTTAGTATTATATTTATCTTATTAGCTTAAATAATTACGCAATAAAGCTTATAAACAAGCTGATGTACATGTTGGGAACACATTCCCATAAAAACATACATGATGGAAACGGATTCCATAATCTCATGCGTGAGAAAATGCGGAAACATACCCAAAATCACTTGAATCATTGATCACTGATCATAAAAGCACATCACAGAATTGAATGTACCTTATTTTTTACGGATTAAATGTCTACCGATTTGCAGCCTTGAGAGAGCATTCCACACGTTGATTCCGTGTTTGTGAAAGAGAAGGAAAACGTCGGTGTTCTTTTCTGTAGTTTCTTCCGTTGTAAAGAAGTAAAGAATGTAACTTCCCTTTAGAAGTTACATACTCTTTAGGTAATTGCCCTTGGCAGTTACTTAAGGCCATGGGCTTGGGCTAGGTTAGCCCAACATGGGCAACCTACTCATAACACAACCCATAAAACAATTATCTTCCACTCATCCATGATGGACCAAAAATAACTCTCTTTTCTTTTCTGCACAATTCATACTGACAAATAATCCATGCGACTAGCATAACTTTGAGAGCTCGTTACAATACATTTGTTAAGACTATCCAACATCTTATATTGGACATATTTTCTTAGAGTAGATTTAGTATGTAGTACCCTAAATCAATCAGTCAAATTTATATTTCTCTTAATCTATTTAAGTGTCATATATTGTGTTCATAATTATGACTAACTCATAATCATAATTGGTTGACCTACGAACACAAAACTATAATATGACATCAAAATGTAAATTGATCTTCCTCTATCCTTAAACCTCTCAATTTCAGTTCAGCTCGCTTTTCTAGAATTGTCCCATTAGATCGAATCATTTCATGACCATTGGCAACACATTAAGATAACAAATACTGAATAGAAAAATTAAGAATAAGTAAAAGTCGTGAGGGCACTAAAATGAGGAACTCTTATCCTTAAAAGTTTCACACTGCTTAAAAGTTGAGATCAAAACTTTTGCCAACTCTTATTGGTCGTCTCATGCATATGTAGTATGAAATACGTATTACAGTATTTTCTCATTCCCCATGGAGCGTATGTCTTTACACTTAATACCATACAAATGATAGTTCAGTTACTCCTAATGTCTAACTTGAGTTCACAAATCTACTCCTTTTAAAGAATCCATTAGAACGCACATTTGGCATTAAAAACAGATATAGTGAAATATGTGGGTTATTTCACTTTCAGACATAAATGGACATTATTACCTTATCTTAACACTCTGTTAAGGCGACATCTTTATTTTAAGCTTGAGCTTTCAATTATCACATAGATAATAAGCTTAAAATTATCTCATTTCCATTTATCACACAATAAATAGATGCGATTACCTGTGTGAGTGGGCTAATCTCTTATCTGAATATAATGCACTAAACATGAAGATGCATAAGTATCAAATTATTTCATAGGCATTAATAATAATATTAAACTTCAATAACAGTGAAGATTCAGGGAAAATAATATTTAGTACATTATACTCTACGTAGTCCTAGAGATTTTACATGACTATAAAATACATCTCTAGGAATTGGCTTCATCATAGGATTTGCTATCATTATTTGTGTAGATATGTACTGTACGTTCACATCTTTTCGTGCTATCATGTGTTTAACATAGTTGTATCTGATGTCTATGTGTTTGGTCTTGCAATGAAACTTGAGATCATTGACGTAAGCTAAATGTACCAATAATGATGTTGCAGCATCTCCAATAACACCTAAATGATAAAAAAATCTCTTAAGCCAAACACTTTCTTGTACTTCCGTTGACAATGCCATAAACTCTGCTTCCATTATAGATAATGCTATATATTGTTGCTTCTTACTGCTCCAAGATACGATGCCATTATTTAGTAAAAATACATGTTTAAAGATAGATTTCCTTTCATCCAAATCTCCTCCCCAATCAATATTAGTAAAACCTTTAATGTGCAGATCACTTCCTTGATAACTCAATGAATAATCAACAATAGCCTTTAAATACCTCATGATCCTTTTGACGGCAATCCAATGTGCTTGACTTGGATTTGATTGGTATTTACTTACCATTCCAACTACAAAATATATATCAAGTCTTATACACATCATGGTGTACATTAAGCTTCCAACAGCACTATCATAAGGAATAAGTTTCATTTGTTCATGTTCTTGTGGAGTTTTAGAACACATTCTATGGCTCAATCCTTCACATTTCGCAATAGGAATATCTATGGGTTTACAATCTTGCATATGAAATCATTCAATGACTTTGTTTATATATATTTATGTTAGAGAGACAAAACATCGACGAGGAACGCTTCCCCATATTTGCTTTCCAACAAAATCTCACAAGCATAACAGACTTTTAATCATTTTTTTTAGTTTTAGTTTTTTCTTTTAATTTTCTAATATGTAGTCAGGAAATGATGCCCGTTTTGTATTCAACGATAAATGAAATTAAAAAAAAAAAACAAGTAGGACTAAAAGAAATGAGAAAAAAAATACGAGCGCATTTTCCATCCACTTGAAACTAACAAACTTGACAAAAAGATTGAAATAGACGAAAGTTACAAGTTTGAGGACTGAAATGCATAAAATTAAAGCTTTAGAAATGAAGCGCACAAAAGTGAAATTAAAAATAAATAAAAAAACAAGTAGGAATGCTTTGTAAAACTTCAACTCTAATATCATGTGAGATTTTGTGGGATCACTGTCAATTATTATTAGATGAATGCGTGATTTATTATTTAAATATTATAACAATGCCCCCACTGACCCACCTCATTTTCGTTTCTCATTTTCTGGATTCGATCCTACTAGAGTGCTCAACCAAGTCATATGGGCTCCGACCTTGATCATCATCAACCCGCCGGAGGAGCTTGCCCAACACCACCACTGATTCTAACAAATGGCAAAGTAGGCCACTAAAGAATTATGAAATAGTCTATCATCACTTTCTTTGCGACCAAGTTTCTTTCTTTTGTTGGCACGGGGATGCACTTTGGTATCCTTGGCCATTGGTTCCCTTCCCTTGCTTCTTGGCATTGCGTTTCGATCACTGTTTCATCTTTGACCTTGCTAGCCGAATCTTCAACATCGACTTTGAGTCTTCATTTTCCCTGAGCTGTTGTGTCTTCCACACCATGCCCAATCCCTTTCTTGAGTACACTCGTCTCTATGTCCCCATTCGGCGGTGTTATGGATTTAGGGATAGTTGTGTTGTTAGAATTAGAGTACGTGCCTTGTCCCACGTAGATAGATATGAGTGTGTGGACCAATATATAAGTGGAAGACTTCTAGCCTTAAAATTGTAGACAGTGGGCTAGACCCTACAATACACTCGTGCGGGTGCGCAATTAGGACTTTGAACGCTCTTGGACCAAAATTGGCACTAATGAACAGTTGTTTTGTTTTTTTTTAGTTGTGAATTTGAATTTATAGTTTTAAAACCGTTTCAAAGGGATACAACCTTTGACTATTATAATTTTTCATTATTATAAATTCAACTTTTCTAGTTCAATAATTACACTTCTCAATTTTCTTCTCTTTAACATAAACGGCTTTATTCTCCAATTATTTCCTTTTGAATGTTCTTTGAAAAATACCAAAATTGCTATATGGTATTCTCATTCTGAAACTTTTTTGTATCATGGAGGATTCTTACCAGTAACCATTAGCAACCTCGTGGGGTAAACAATTCCTTAAAAACAGTGTATTTACGCCTCAAAGTTCAATTCCATTCTTTCCAATTATTTTTTTCTAACAATTTGAGGTTGATTTGGGCCTTTGTGGCCCGTGTGAGGCGGTCAAATCCATTATTACGTCTATTAGTATCAAATGCCAATGCTCTCCTGAAAGCCTGCGGATCTTTGCCATATGGCAATTAAGATCTGGTGGGATCAATGGTTGATAAGTTGCACTGTGTTATAAAGACATTGGCCAAGCATAGTTGCCTTAGTGTCAAGTGAAAAGGCCCAACGGGGGTTGCCTTGTAAAACAACTCACTATTGGAGGGCCAAGTAAAACAGCTAAAGTGCATGAATCACTTATTGATTTCTGAAGTTGATCGTTTTCTCCGTTCGAAAAACACATCAATGGTAAAGGCTTTTCCAGATTTTTTTTTAACCTATAATTAACAAAAAATATGTTAACAAATAATTCAAATTCGATCAAAGCTATGAAAAGCTCCTAAAAATGCTACTGTTTATGGACCATCGGGCAATTACGTAGCCATTTGATGACGAGGATTTAGAAAATGGAAAAAAAAACTCGCCTTGAAAGTTGAACAAGTCAAGAGGTTGAAGATGGGCAAAGCAAATTTGGAGAAGGGGCTGAAGGAAGTGCTCTGTCGTGCCCATGTGAGTAGAGAAAGAGAGGACGAGAAGAGAGATTGATGGGATGGAGAAGGAACTTTTAACTTTTAAGGGTTTTAATAGGTATGATTTTGTGACGAAGCTGTATAAAGAAATCGAAAATTTTACAAAGAGACCTCTACAGGTGAATTCAGAGAACGCCAAATCCTAAAAATTCAAACTGGTTTTTCGGATTGGGTTCTACACGCGTAAGGTAACAAGTAATGTATGTTCTTCACATTTAGGGCGGTCGCCACAACCCCGATGAATGCATTTCTATGCATCGCCACATTTCGATGTTATCTTGTTAGTACATATGGAGTACAATCCAACAACTTTGCTTTAGTATCCCTGTGACATTTCGAATGCGTTGCTGTAGAGTTTTTCACTGTACATGCAGATATTCCTTGTTTTGTTGAGCCACGGAAAATTTTTGTTCATCAACAGCATTATTGTAACTAAGAATTAGGTGTTATCAGCAATACGCGACGATGGTTCCTGTCATTTTGGATGCCTATAACACCAATCGTTTTTCTGATGAGCTTGCAATGTATTGCTTACATAATTGTGCAATTCAGAAGTAGCTACCAACGGTGTCAATCTTGTAATGACTTGGTAAATGCTACTGCTTTCAACTACCTGGTAATTCTCTGCCTTGACCACCTCAGCATCCCCATCTACTACTGAATAGAATATAAACTGTCGACAATCAAGAAAGGCTAAAGGCTCCTCGATGCAGACGAGGTGGCATGCATCGCCAATCACGACAATGACTTCCATGTTGGTATATTCAACCCTGACAACTATAAAAAAATATGCCAAGACTATCAAATGAAGGGAAGCATGTTGTGGAAATCATGCAACTTCTTTTTTCAAGCATTTTTACACAACTTGTCATAGTTTGTTGGTATGAAATTAGAATGGGGATAATTACCAAAACAATCCTAAACTTGTTGCAATTGTGTCAATATAGTTCTAAACTTTTTTTTGCCATTTGAGTCATCAACCTTTTGCAATTGTGTTAATTCAATCCATTTGGCCGGCCGACGCTGACGTGGCGCTCCGGCTAGCCAAAATAATAATATTTTCAAATTTTTCAAATTTTTCAAATTTTTTAATTAATTATTTCATTTTATTTTCTTCCTTCTTCTTTCTTCCTCCTTGGATTTTTGGCTATGGCCAGCGAGTTGGCCAGCGAGGTTCACCGAAGCTCGCTGGCCACTGGGTGAGGGCCACGAAGCCCTCATCAGTGGCTAGCAAGGCCATTGCAGCCTTCGCCTGCGGCTAATGAGTTGCGGGTGAGCCTTACCTACGGTCGTGCCACCTCACCTAGATTTGGGCAAGGTTGGCCTCGTACGCCTCCCCAAATTTGGGCAAGGCCGGGCGAGGGTCGCCAGCCACAGCCAGAAATCCAAGAAGGAAGAAGGAAGAAAGAAAAGAAAATTTAAAAGTTCAAAAAATATTAATAATATTAGAAATATTAAAATATTATTATTTTAGTTGGCCAACGCGCCACGTCAGCGTCGAGTGGCCAAACGGACCGAATTGGGACAATTGCAAAAGGTTTAGGACTCAAATGGTAAAAAAGAGAGTTTGTGATTGAATTGACACAATTGTAATATGTTTATGACTATTTTGGTAGTTTTCCCGATTAAAATGAGTAATGTTTGACATCCTCCTACTATTGGTAAATTCTAAAACGATTTAGAAAATTAATAAGGAACGAGGCAGAGGAAAATCCACTCTCACTTTAAAAGAGGAGGAGAAAAAACCACTCTCATTAAAAAAAAAAAAAAACTAAGAGCCACATAAGCAATCTTGTATCGTGTACATGGCAGTCTTGTACCTATTTAAAAAGTGATAGAATTTGATTAATCTTTTATTGTAACAATTTTGGATTTGATTTCAACAATTGAAAAGTTTAAGATCCCCAATTATATTCTATGTTGTGTTACAGAATTTAATGTATGGCTTAAAAATCTTCTATTTCCTTAAGTTAAAAAATTGATTAGTTCTTAAAGAATTATGAAATAGTCTAAATGAGAGTTTACACGTTAAATATTAGAATATTTGAAAATTTTCATGAGCTGATATCACATGAAAGTCAAATTTCAAATGTCATAGGAAAAAGGAAAAGCAATATGCAATATGCAAAATGCACTCCAAAAGAACTCCATGATTAGCGACTATTTAACAGTTAGCACGTTGATGTTTTTCTCTTTTATTCCTAGGTTTTTAGGGGGTTTTGAGCTGTCTTGGATCCTTGGTATATGGTTACAGGGTCACCTCACCAAGGAAATAGAGTTTTACTTCTTACAGGGGCCTTCAATGCCTATTTAGTAATCTGGTGGGTTGCATGTGCCGGTACCTGCACGCCTTACACCCCATAATTGGTATAGTATTTTTTTCTATCTTCGTCCCTGACAATACCTTTTAAGTGTTTTACATCCTAAGAACTCCGAGATCCAAGCGTGGCTTGAGATGAAGCCTTTTAAGGACTTGCTTAGTTTCATTTTTCTCTTTTTATTTCTAGGTTTTTAGGGGTTTAGGAGGCACAGTCTTGTTTATTTAAGTTTTGGAGTTATTTTGGGGTTGTTGAGTATTAATGATTTCTTCGAGGGTCATTCAGTGTTCTAGAACAAATACATTTAGGGGTTTATTTGAGACTCACTTTGAGTTTATCTAGGGATTTTTTTTTACGTATAGACATTTTTATTGTTCTAGGGTTTTTGCATTTATGTTCTTTGTCCTTTTCTTTTGCAATTTAGGGGAGACTAGGGGCTTGCTGAGAGTGGATAATGGGCTTGTTCCGTTTATATCGTCTTTGGGGGCTATGTGTGGTGTGACTTGGATTTTGGGATCCTTCAGTGTGTAGGAAGCATTCTCTTCTTCTTTATTTTTGCTTTTCTTCCTCGTGGGTCGCCAAAGCTCGCCGGCAGCTGGCGAGGGCTTCACAGCACTCAGCTATGGGTGAGGGCTTCACGGCCCTGGCCACGAGAAGAAAAGCAAACATAAAGAAGAGAAAAAAAAAGAGAAAAAGAAAAAAGAAATAAAAAATCAAAATCAAAATAAAAAATTATTAAAAAATTTCCACGTATGATGTCGATTGGCCAAAAGGAATGAATTGGAACAATTGCAAAAGGTTTATGACTAAATTGACAAACTTAAAAGGTTTAGAACTGAATCGGCAAAAGAGTATTAGGTTTAGGATTTTCTTGATAATTTTCCCATCGAAAAACCTACAAAGGAAAAGCTGAAGTGCAGCAGCGAGGGAGCTTACGGCACTATTGTTCACGGTGAAGGCTCATCGAGTTGAAGCAATAAGGAGTTGATCATGGTGGAACTTGAAGGCGCTATTAGTGGTGTTGTGAGACTCACTGAGGCAGCGGTGAGGCGTGACAGCAAAGTGCGATATAGCAGCATCGGGAGGTCACCGGGGGTTGATTACATGAATAGGATGAGTTGGCGACGATGGGCGATGCGGCGGGGCGCTGCGCGGCAAGGCAAGCGTGAGGTGTGGCGTGACTAGAGGAAAGCTTGATTTCGTTGGCATGTGATTAATTTATCTCTGCTCAAACTCTTTCTATTATGTCTACTCTAATTGTTAACTATCCCTTAAGAACAAGTCTTTAATATAGGTTTGATCTAGGGCGTTCTTGCAAGAGCAAAGGATATGTCTATTTCCTATCTTAGGTTATGTGATCTTTCTTACTGAGAAGATAGAGGATTCCCTTTTTCTTATTTTCCTATAATCAACATATAAAAGCCTAATTTTACCCACCAAGTTGTCTTCAATAATCAATGTTTTATGATTAGGAATACCACATGTGCAAATCACATGGATATTACGGCCACCTTAGAAGAATAATGGGCTTGCTCTAATTTCACTTTATGGGCTCATTCTTAAATTTTTAATTAAGCTCAGCGCTTCACTGCTCAAACTCATTCAATACCGATCCAATTAAAAGGCGATTTACGTGGGATTTTCAAATCAAAATGCTCATAATATGCAAATATAAATTAATATTATTTTTTGGTTAGGGTCAGGGTCGGGGTCAATCCCTAATTTTTTATGCAATAACTAAATGACGTCACCAAAATTAGCTGTCAATAACTAGTCTACCAAAAACAATGTTAACGGAGTGAGAGTTCGTGTTGCACAATTGGGTTGGTGGAACAGTGGAGATTGGAGAAGAATAGGGTCCATGGGTTCCCGTGAAGCACGAATGCGCACTGGTTGTATTATTAAACAAAAATTAAAAATTATAAGGCCATCATTAGTCTCTGCTTCTTGTCATTGTAAGAAAGTAAGAAGTATTCGCAAACGCCGAATTTTTATAGTTACCTGTCAATATATATATTTTAGACATACAACACTTTTAAATGTACAATGATTTCTTTATTAGTCTCAAAGACAACATTTGAAGTATTTCTCATCTTTGAAATTTAATCAATCTATATAATGATATGAATTATTTCCTTTTAGGTAGTGGTAATATTTTTCTACTCTTGATAATCTATATTTCGTAGTTAATTTGCTCTAGAACGATCTGTTTCCTTATGTTATTTTTTCTTTTTTCATGTTCAAGGCATCTCACTTGGAAATCCCACCAAGTGAGAGTTCCTAATTCTAATTTTTTCAAGGAAACCGATTAAACAAGTTAAGCTTTTCAATTCCAATTCTCCAAGGAAACTGGTTAAACAGATTTAGTGCTTTCCTGGGGAAAATTAGAGGTGGAGAAACCAATGTGTGTATTTGTCGTAGACTCGTATGCATGGGGCCGTTACCTCATCTTTGTCCGAGTATATAAGTAGGGACTAGGGAGTGAGCGAGAGAGGCTCACAAAGTGTCAGAAACAATTTCAGTTGGGCCATTCGTCATCATCAGGAGGGACGAAGATGGCACCTCAGGATTCATTAGTATTCAAGGTGCGGAGATGTGAGGCTGAGCTGGTCCGTCCGGCGAAGCCCACGCCTCGCGAGTACAAGAGGCTGTCTGACGTTGACGACCAGCAAGGCATCCGGTTCCTGATCCCTGTGATCCAGTTCTATCGGGGCGACGGCACTGGGAGAGACCTGGTGAGGGCCATCCGGGAGGGGCTCACCAAGGCGATGGTGTTCTACTACCCCTTCGCGGGCCGCCTGAGAGAGAGGCCAGGCTGGAAGCTGGTGGTGGACTGCAACGAGAAGGGGGTGGCGTTCGTGGAGGCCGACGCGGACGTCACCCTTGACCAGTTCGGGGACGCCCTCCACCCTCCCTTCCCCTGCCTGAAGGATCTTCTTTTCGACATTCCTGGCTCCACCGCCATCCTGGATTCCCCTCTCTTGCTCATTCAGGTACTGTACATCAAAGTCTGTCTTCTAAGTTAAGAAGAGAAATATCGTTTGCCTATCAACAATTCTATTAGAGATATTGTTCCTCCTTGATTGATTCTAATTTATTGTAATTGATATTGTAATGATTTACTACTTTAGATAGCTTTCTAGAATAGCCTATAAATAGGTTCTTGTATCATTAGTATAACATATTGAAATATACAGAAAATTCTATTCCGCATATTATTCAACTTGGTATCAGAGCTACTATGTCTGAGGAAGCGGCTATTGAGTTGTACAGTGTTAGCAACGTTGTCACAGCCGAGTCGGCATCACCGAATTGCCGCCCATGATCGCTGTTCAAAATATCTTGTTGCTTGTTTTCAAAATCGAACACCACGGTTAGACTTGCTGCCTTAAGACGAGTCAGACCCTGAAATTTCGTCACCAACGGACACCGAAATATTCTGCACGCGCCGCCACGCACCACCACACCTTGGGTCCACCTATGCCGTCGATTGTAAGTGCTTTTCGAAGTCTTCTGGTGGTTGTTTTCAACCCAAACCGCCATCAACAGGTTCTACCTCCTCTGACGAGTCCAACACCTCCAACCTTGTCTCTGAAAACTCCTCCACGCTCCCTCACGCGCCACCTATCCTCGCTGAGCGTGAGATCCACGCGACCCGTGCCTCACACGTGACCAGCAGCGTTTGCACCAAGTGATGTCAGCATCCACGTCATCGCCACGTCAACCTATCGTAGTGACAGTTGACCGCGTTGACCGGCCGTTGACTTTCGTTGACCATGCGTTGACCGGAACAGTTCTCTTATTTTCTTAACGGTTCAACCATTTTTGGACCGGTTCTTCGGATTTTTAGACCAGTTCCTGAGGTATTTTGATGTTCTGAATTTGTTTTTGGCCTTATTTTCTCTGTATCAGCTCTGCAAGTACTGGTTTTCTTCGAATCTACTGGTTTTGTACTCGAATATTGTGTATCATGGATAAATTAGAAGTGTTAGTGCCCATTTAGACCATCTTGAATGGATCAAACTATATTTTATGGGCTCAAGAAATATCCAATTTTCTAAGAGGACGTAAGCTTTGGCGTTATGTCACTGGACATATTTGCGAGCCTATTCAGGCTATTGGTGAGGCAGATGATAAATATGCTGAATGTTTAGAGGAGTGGGATAGCAAAAATCATCAGATACTCACATGGTTTCAAAACACTTTGATTCCATCTATCAGACTTCAGTTTGGTCGCCTTAATACTGCAAAGGAAGCTTGGGATCTTTTTGCTAGTCATTACTCCACAACAGACATTGCTCGTCAATATCAACTGCTAGGGAATCTACATCGTATGCATCAGGAGACTAGTCAGTCTATTAACGACTTTTTTTTTTTATCTTCTATGCATGCTATATGGGATTAGCTAGCTTTATCTAAGCCTATATGGGAGTCGACTTCTGATGGTCATAAGTTTGAAGAATATCGCGATCGTATGCGTGTTATGCAATTTCTGATGGCACTTAATGATGAGTTTGAATCTGTGAGAGCTTCACTTTTGCATCCGGATCCTTTACCTCTTCTTGAGGCAATTGTCTCTGAATTGTTGACTGAGGAGACTCGACTTGCTACGTTAAAGGCGCAACGCTCTACTCTATCAGTCTCCACTCCTACTAATATAGTGCTTGCCACTTCTGGTTCCTCCTCATGGCGCAAGTCTTATTGAACACACTGTTGTCGACTTGGTCATCGTGCATCCAATTGTTATTAGCTACAATCTAAGCAACCTACAGGAGCAAACAATCGATCTCGATTCAGAGGTCTGCATGCACGCTCATCCACTGCTGCTGCTACCATTGAGGATTCCTCCAATAGTCCATCTATTACTCTATCATTAGATGATCTTTGATCCACAGTTCGTTCCATCATTCAAGAATTCGGTACTTCTAGCTCCTCTGTACCTAGCCCTTCTGCTTTGTCCGTCACCCCAGGCACTCCTGATTCATGGTTTTTTTATTTTATTTTGCTTGCTGTAATCACATGACCTCCAATTCCAACTTATTTCAGTCAAAATCATATATTTCACAATCACCCATTATTCACACAACTGATAACTCTCAGATGATAGTTAGTCATACAGGGAACATTTCGACATCTAAATTGTCCTTGCCACATACATTTATGGTTCCCAAACTCTCACTAAACTTGATATCTGTGGGACAGTTATGTGAACTTGGTTTTGACATTCATTTCTCTTCGAATGATTGTCGTGTGCAGATCCACGGATGGGACAGACAATTGGGACATGCCATAAAGTGGGACGCTTATTTGAACTTGTTTCATTAAAGCTTCCAAACTCTTTCAATGGTTATGCTGCCACAATATCATTTGAAACTTGGCATTCTCGTTTGGGTCATCCTTCCTTCTCTAGATTAAGTCCTTTGATTTTAAGTGGTCATTTAGGTTCCCTAGACAATAAAAATTTTGATTGCTTATCTTGTAAGTTGGGAAAACATCATGCTTTACCATTTAATATTAGTGAATCTATCTTTTTAGCTCCTTTTGATCTAATCCATTCTGATATTTGGGGACCATCTCCCATTCCCACTATGGGAGGATTTCGTTATTTTGTGATTTTTTTGGATGATTATTCTTGTTATACGTGGCTTTATTTTATGAAAAATTGATCTAAACTTACTTCTATCTATAGTTCCTTTGTTGTCATGATCAAAACACAATTTTCTCGAGATATTAAGGTTTTTCGTACTGATAATGCCATGGAATATAGAGATAGAGAGTTCCTTAAAATTCTTTCTTAGAATGGTACTATCATTCATCGTTCTTGTCTAGGAACTTCCTAACAAAATGGTCAAGCAGAGCGTAAACACAAGCATATTTTAGATATTGTACGCACTCTTCTAATCTCAGCATCTTGTTCGGAACAGTTTTGGGGAGAGGCTTGTCAAACTGCTGTTTGTACTATTAATCGTATTCTGTCACCTAATATAGGTAACATTTCTCCTTACGAGCGTTTGCATGACAGTGTTCCCAATTATAATCTACTTTGAGTCTTTGGTAGTGCATGTTTTGTACATCTTCTCCCTAATGAACGCACGAAGTTAGAACCTTGTGCTCGTCTATGTTGTTTCCTTGGATATGGCATTGAGCATAAAGGGTACAGATGTTGGGATCCTGTCTCCAATCGACTTCTCATATCTCATCATGTTACCTTTTGGGAACACAAGATGTTCTCGTCTCTTTGCCCTTTTACACCAACTCCAACTGTTCGCTTCTTCACCAATCCTTCTGTCGATCTATTTCCTGAAGATGATACACTTGAATATCCACCTTTGGAATTGTCCTCTCCTAATCTTAATGCAGGTATCTCTGGCAATCCCACTTCGGCAGCTCTTGACATGTTTGAACCATCCGTGGATTCTTCACCCTTAGAGGTTCCTTCTTCTCCCGTTCGTCGCTCCACCCGCGTAAGTCAACCTTGTGTTAGGCTTCGGGATTTCCATTGTTATTTTACTATTGCTTCTTTTCACGAGCCTCGCACATATAGAGAAGCTCGTACTAATCCTCTTTGGCAGCAAGCAATGGCAGATGAGTTACAAGCATTAGAAAAATCTCGTACTTGGGATTTGGTTGATTTGCCTCCTGAAAAATCTACTATCGGTTGTAAATGGGTGTACAAGATCAAAACAAAGGCAAATGGTATGGTGGAACGCTACAAAGCTAGACTCTAGCAAAAGGCTTCACTCAAGAGTATGACATTGACTATGATGAGAAATTTGCTCCAGTTGCACGTCTTACTTCCGTTCGTAGCCTCCTTGCTGTCGCTGCTATTAAACGATGGTCTCTATTCCAGATGGATGTAAAAAATGCATTTCTCAATGGGGATCTCACTTAAGAAGTTTATATGGATCCTCCTCCTGGATACACTCACGCTCCTAATAAAGTGTGTCGACTACGCCGAGCATTATATGGACTGAAACAAGCTCCTCATGCATGGTTTTCCAAGTTTAGTTCCACCGTGGAACGCCTTGGATTTACATCTAGCCCTTATGACAATGCTCTTTTTGTTCAATGCACATCTTGGGGGTATATACTGCTACTTTTATATGTGGATGACATGGTTATTACTGGCGATGATCACAACGGTATTAAGGAATTACAGTAGTACTTAAGTCCACAGTTTGAAATGAAAGATCTCGGACGACTCAATTATTTTCTAGGCTTGGAAGTTGCTTCAGATTCTTCCGGCTATTATCTTTCTCAAGCAAAATATGCCGCTGATCTTCTTTCTCAAGCTAGACTTACTGATAATAAGATTGCCACAACTCCCATTGAGGCTAATGCCAAATTTGATGACAAAGATGGGACTCCTCTTCCGAATCCCACACTTTATCGACAACTGGTTGGCAGTCTTATATATCTCACTGTTACTCGTCCCGATATTGCTTATGCCGTTCACATTGTAAGTCAATTCATGATTGCACCGCGAACGAGTCACTTTGTTGCTGTTCTCCGAATTCTTCGCTACGTCAAGGGTACATTGTTTCATGGTCTTCATTTTTCTGCTAACTTAACCTTAGAGTTGATGGCTTATTCTGATGCTGATTGGGCTAGTGACTCTCTTGATCGTCGCTCTACTACAGGCTACTGTTTCTTCTTAGGAAACTCTCTTATTTCTTGGTAGAGTAAGAAACAGACTACTATCGCTCAATCTAGTATGGAAGTAGAATATCGAGCCCTTGCTGACACAACATCAGAACTACTATGGTTGCAATGGTTATTAGAAGACATGGGAGTTCATCATACTGGTGGAACAGTCATTTATTGCGATAACCGGAGTGCTATTGAAATAGCACATAATGACGTTTTCCATGAGCGTACCAAGCATATTGAAATAGATTGTCACTTCATACGTTCTCACGTGTTTTGTGGTACTGTTCGTCTTGTTCCCACTTCATCAGTTGATTAGACGGCTGATGTTTTCACCAAGGCCCATCCACCTAGACGTTTTCAGGATCTTTTCTCCCAACTCCAGTTGACATCTTCTATGTCACCTTGAGTTTGAGGGGGGATGTTAGAGATATTGTTCCTCCATGATTGATTCTAATTTATTGTAATTGATATTGTAATGATTTAGTACTTTAGATAGCTTTCTAGAATAGCCTATAGATAGGCTCTTGTATCATTAGTATAACATACTGAAATATATAGAAAATTCTATTCCGCATATTATTCAACTAATTCGTGTTGAAGAAATCGATCGGAGCTGGACAAGTGTGTTCAGGAAAGAGAGGTTGCACGACATGGGGCCTTTCTTCATGCTTGAAAAAATTGAGTTTTAAAGAGAGATGATATCTCACTTAGCACAGGGAATCTTCCATCAACACCGCAGAGTACCTTTTTCAATTTTCACGCACGCGAAATGAGCCTGCAATCTGCATGGGTCGGTCCAAGTTTTCATTTTGAAAGTCAAAATAGTTGGTTTCCATGAACTCTGATTCAGCTGCATGTTGCATGACAACTTAGCGATGGGCCATTAATGGCGATAAAATTGACAATCCACATCCGAGCTGATGCTCCTAGTTTGAATGGAGACTAGTCTCTCTCTGCTGGTCTTCAGGAGTCAGAGGACTGGTTAATGAAGAAGATATACTGAATGATGTCTCATGCTTCTATTAGTGGGTCGTAATGGGGGAATGGTCGCGTAATAATAAACGTCAGGTGACTCGCCTCAAGTGCGGGGGCTTCATCTTCGCGGTGCATCTCAACCACACGATGAGCGATGCGGCGGGGCTGGTCCAGTTCATGAAGGCCGTGGGGTAGATGACGAGAGGTGCCATTGCCCCCTCCGTTCTCCCCGTGTGGCAGACGGAGCTCCTGGACGCCTGAGACCGCCCTGAGTAACGTGCACCCACCGTGAGTTCGATCAGGTGGCCGACCTGAAAGGCACGCCCATCCGGCTCGACGACTTGGACCACCGCTCCTTCATCTTCAGCCCTGCCCAAATTTCCACCCTCCGAAATGGGTTGCCTCCCCACCTGCGCGTGAGCTCCATGTTCGGGATCCTCACCGCGTGCCTCTGGCGATGCCGCACTGTCGCGCACCAGCATGACCCCAAGGAGGAGGTGCGCCTGTTGTGCGCTGTCAACACCCGGATCAAGTTTGACCCTCCCCTGCCGGTTGGGTACTACGGCAACGTGTTTGCTTTTCCCGCGGCGGTCACGAGCGCGGGCAAGCTGTGCCAGAACCCATTGGGGTATGCGCTGGAGTTGGTGAAGAATGTAACAAATGAAGAAAAAAGAGAAGACTGGAGACAGAGGATTTGAGGAAAGACTTTTATGTATTCAGCACACATTGTTACAATTGTATGCGTACATTTACAAATTGTGTACATAGAAGGAAAGAATAATAAAATCAATTTAGACCAATTCTGACCGATCTTGCAATATCGCAATTGATTCCCATGATTTCTAATCAGCTGATTCGCATATCTGTCAACACTTCCTCTCAAGCTGGTGGCTTATATATGTCTAAGACACCCAACTTGCTTAATAGATATGCGTGGTGTCTTTGACATAAGCCTTTGGTGAAAATGTCTGCCGGTTGTTATGTGGTATTGATTCTACTTGTCTTGATTATGCCATCCTAGATTTTTTCTCGTGTGAAGTGACGATCCACTTCTATATGCTTTGTCCTCTCGTGAAATATGGGATTCCTCGTGAGTTTGATTGCCGCATCGTTGTCACAGAATAACATAGTTGGTCCCTTGACTTGAACACCAAGATCCAAGAAAAGTCCTCGCAACCAAACTATTTCGCACACAGTCTTGGCCATTGCCCTGTATTTTGCTTCGACTGACAATAACGATACAGTTGGTTGTTTCTTGGTTTTCCATGAAAGTAGGGACTTACCTAGTTTGATGCAAAATCCAATGACTGATCTATGACTCATTGAACATGTGGCATAGTCGGTATCATAATAGGCAGTCATCTCCATATTGCAATCCTGTGATAGAAGAATTCCCAATCCCGGCGACTTCTTCAAATAGTTCACAACTTTTAAGGCAACATTCATGTGAGACTGCTTGGGTCTGTGCATAAATTGGCTCAGGGTTTGTATCGCGAAGCATATATCTGGCCTAGTCATAGTGAGATAAATCAACTTCCCTACTAATCTCTGATAGCTGGACGGATCCTCGAGCATTGAATCATTTATTTCTGATGATGACTCCGCATCATATTCAACTGTGGTCAATCTGATATTTTGCTCAATAGGAATAATGGCTGGCTTACATCCTCACATTCCTGCCTCTGATATGATCTCAAGGATGAACTTCCATTGGCTAAGAGAAATTCTCAAATTTGAATGAGCAATTTCTATGCTAAGAAAGTACTTGGGTGGCCCAAGTCTTTGATATGTAAAGCAGAATGTAGATATTATTTCAAACCTTTGATGGCCAAATCGTCATTTCCCATGATAAGAATATCATCAACGTAGGTTATCAAGTATATGTGACATATCTTTTTGCCACATGAATAAGGCGTAGTTATGCTTAGATTGCGTAAAACCTGCCTTGATAAGAGACGTTGTGAATTTTGCATACCATTGTTGTGAAGTCTGCTTCAGCCCATACAAGGATTTTCGAAAACGACATACTCCAGACTCTCCCTATCTCCGTAATCCTTCTAGAATGTCCATATATAGTTCTTCTTCAAGGTCTCCATGAAGGAATACATTGTGGACATCCATTTGGTGTAATTTACAGTCCCGAATGGCAGCAACGGATAAGAATGACCTTACAGTGACATCTTTGGCTACGGGAGAGAAAGTCTCGTGGTAATCGAAACCTTCTTTCTACATGAATCCCTTGGTAACGAGGCGGGCCTTGTACATTCTAGTGACCCATCAGTCTTGTACTTAATCTTGTACACCCATTTGCATCCAATCGGCTTGCGATGAAGGGGTAAGGGCACTATCTCCCATGTTTGATTTTCAACCAAGGCTTTTAATTCTACCTCTATAGCCTTCTGCTAGCGCGGGTCACGAACAGCTTCCTGATATGATATGGGTTCCCTGTCCTCGGAGATACGGCTAACACAACACATATGATTCGAGGATAATTGCTAGAACGATACATAGGAAGAAATGGGATACAGAGTACCTATTGTACCAATGGAAGTACACATATAATCTTTAGTCCATGTGGGAGGATGGGTGACCCGACCTGAGCGCCGTGGCGGGATGTGCTCAGCCATAAGGGAAGGAGGTCTTTCAGACTCCGAGGTGTCCACGGCGTCTGTAGTGAGATTTCCGCTAGTGGTCAAGATCTCTTCCTCATTGGGTGTGATGGGGGCACCACTATCAGTTAGTGGAGAAATAGTTGGTACATTTTTCGGTATCGCCATGTGATGTAGCTCGGTTGGCAATAATTCTTCTTCAAACAAGAACCTGTGGCTTTATGAGGATAATTCTGGACTTGCAGTTGAAGATTCCATCTCCCGGAAGGGGAAAACTTCTTCATGGAAAATGACATCTCTACTGACGAAAAAATCTCTAGAGGAAGGGTCATATATACGATATCCCTTTTGCAAGGCTGGATACCCCATAAATATGCAAGGATGAGCACGAGGATCTAGCTTGTTTTGTGGACCCACATTCGTAATGTAGCAAAGGCATCCAAAAACTTTAAGGTGATTGATCTCAGGCTTCTTACAATGGAGCAATTCAAAAGGACTTTGACAGCCGAGAACTTGAGTAAGCATACGATTAATTAAATAAGCAGCTGTGATCGCACAATCTCCTCAGATAGTCTCAGGAATGAAGGCTTGGAATTTTAGGACACAAGAGTAGATGGTGATGTTTTCTTTCAACAATGCCATTTTGTTGAGGAGTGTAAGTGCAAGTGCTTTCATGTAAAATTTCATGAGAAGAAAAAAGATCTTCACAGTCAGGATTGAAAAATTCTCTCCCATTATCTATCTGAATTTTTTGAACAGATTTTCCAAATTGATTTGCCGACATAGAGAGAAAATTTTTTAATTTGGAAAAGACTTGATTCTTCGATGGCATCAGAAATACCCATGTAGCTCGGGAAAAATCATCCACAATCGTAAGAAAGAACTTTGTCTCATCACGAGTCGGAGTGTGATAAGGGCCCCAAACATCAACATGTATAAGAGCAAATATGCTTGTGGTGTGAGAATTGCTTGATGAAAAAGGAATTTTTGATTGTTTTGCCAAAGGACAAATTGGACATTGAGGATAAGGAAGAGAAGCACTATGCCCAAGACGCTGATGAAGAATGGAAACTTTATTATTGGCATTACATAGTGATTGCCTTTCAGAGGGGAAATTTTTTGGAATTGTAGTCTAGAAATATAGTACTTTTGAAACTCTTCCTAAGCCCATCAGTTTGCCAGTCGAAAGGTCCTGAAATAGACAGTTGTCAGCATTGAAAAAAACGCGACAGGGATTATCTCTACAGACCCTAGAGACAGAAATAAGATTGAATGTGAACTGTGGGACACAAAGGACATTTAGAAGTGTAATGTGGGGACTAAGCTCAATTGTGCCAACTTTTGTGATAGAAGTAGTGTTTCCATTTGGGAGTCGCACAGATGTGGGTGAATCATAGTTTTTATAAACAAGGGAATAAAGACTATCATCGCAAATAATGTAATCACTAGCCCATGAATCAATCACCCATGCACTACTTGTAATCGAGTTCATCAAGCAATAGGAAATATCTGAGAAGCTGGCTCCTTTGTCATTCGCGTCCATTTGTCTTATAGCCCTCAATAATTGCTAGTATTGTTCATAAGATACAGGTTCAGTGACCCCAGTAACTTGATGTGCCGATGATTCCTTCTGTTTTTTTTTTCTTTTTCGACTGGTTTTCCATGTAGTTTCCAGCAAGTTTCCACGGTATGGTGCGGGCGCCTGCAAAAATCATAATATAATTTTTCTCTATTTTTCTAATTTGTGCTACCTGACCACATGGCAAAGTTTTGGCCTTTGGATTTGGGGGAAACAAGTGCTGACGTGGCACTCTGAGAACCCTCGGATCCGAGCAAGAGATAGGTAGATCGTGAGCCGTCTGATTGCCCTTGCAGATCTCGCCCTTCAATTTTAGGTTTCCATAGTGGAACCCAAGGTCATTTCTCTTCTCGCTCTCATTTTGCAGCCTCTTGTTTGGTCCCCTCCGTCTCTGGCTTGCCTGTGCTCCAAGAATGACGCCATCGTTTCCTCTCTCGTGGCTTGAGGAAGCAAATCTCTAGCTTTCTTCCTGAATAGTTAGCTAATACATCCGGTCGAGGGACGCAGGTGGCTCCATGGCGAGGATTTGCGTCCGGAATGCTAAGAAGTCGTTGTTGAGGATGAGCAAGAAACGCGTCGCCTTTTCCTTTTCCTTAATTTCCTTTTACCGTTTCAAGGTTGCCTCGGGACCGTCGAGTTTTTCTTCGACGGCTTCTAGCTCGTTCCAGAGCACAGACAGCCTGTTGAAGCAGCCTTTGATTGATGAGTTTCCCTACTTTAGCTCCGACAACGGCTACGTAATGGCAAAGATTCTGGCCCAATCGAGCTTCCCATATATCTCCTTTATGTTTTCTAACCAAAAATATATATATATCTCCTTTATGTTCTCCCACATCGTCTGCGAGTCCTCCGTTGGGGATAAATCGGTTGCGACCTCTGGGCTTATACAATTCCTGATCCAGGTATGAACGAGCTGATTGCATTTGTTCCAGAGCCGTGCTTAGTGCTCATCTATCGGAGTCGGGTGGTTCCGTCGAGGAAACCTTCCTTGTCTTTGGTTACGAGCGCACGCCGGAGTTCCCTTACCCACGTCAAGTAGTTCTTTGGACCAGTGAGTTGTTGAGAAATCAGCTGGAGCTTCGGTCCATTTGCTGTGCTGAGGTATAGGGGGTCGCCGGGTTTTGGGCAGCCAATGATGACTGGAAAAGGGAACGGCGTGAATTCGGGTTGAGGAGTCGGGTAAGGATTCCCACTTGAACCCGTACTCCTTGGATCCGCCGAATGACCCAAAAATGATATTCTGGATTGCAGTCCTGAGTATGGGCTCCGGCCCGTATCCGCGGTACTCAGGTCTGAGGCTGAGGCTTGTTTTGAAATGGGTATCCTGGGCCCTTGTGGATGGATTAGTTGCGGCATTCCATAAGCCTATGGGTTGTATGAGCCCTGAATTGGTACCCATTGCAAAGGCTGTTGTGGCGAGGCCTAAAAGGGCATCCACTAATGGTTTGCATCTGGGTTTGCGCAGGTTAAACCTGCACTGAATCTTGTGTTCGCTCTTCTCCAATAAGTTGCTCCGTGCGAGAGACATCCTGTAGGTTTGTGTTTCCTGCATCTTGATACCTTTCAGATGGAGTTGGATCTATGGCCATGGTATCAGTAAAGTTAAAGGGGTTTTTTTTTTGTGGTTTTGTTTGTCTAAATGCCGATTTCCATGCTGGAGTGCTAATGCTGTTTTGCAGGTAAGAGTTTGCAACAACAGATCAACAGATGGGGGCGAGGGCTAGTAGCTTAGAATCAAGGTTTGCGGAAGCTGGATTGTGTATCGTGAAGCGCTCTAATACCATGTAACAAATGAAGAAAAAAGAGAAGACTGGAGACACAGGATTTGAGGAAAGACTTTTCTGTATTCAGCACACATTGTTACAATTGTATGCGTACATTTATAATACAAATTGTGTACACAGAAGGAAAGAATAATATAATGAATTTAGACCAATTCTGATTGACCTCGCAATATCGTAATTGATTCTCATGATTTCCAATCAGCTGATTCGCATATCTGTCAACAAAGAAGGCCAAGGCGGAAGTGACGAGGAGTACATGAGGTCGCTGGCAGATCTCACTGTGATAAGGGGGAGGCCCCGAGTCATGGAGGTGCGGTCCTATATGGTGTCGGACACAACCAGGGCTGGGTTCGAGGATGTGGACTTCGGTTGGGGGAAGGCGGTGTACGGGGGCCCGGTCCCAGGGGCCAAACCCGTGCTCTGCAGCTTCTACATCCTCTTTAGGAATCGGCAAGGCGAGACCAGCGTCCTCGTCACGGTGTGCTTGCCTGCGCCGGTCATGCAGAGATTTGTGCAGGAGCTCGACGCCATGTTGGAGGGTCCCCCGGCTACCGCTACCCAAAACAAGAAGTCACCCGTTATTGGTGAGCTGTCGATCTCTTTCAAGTTGTCGACCATTTTTTTTCGCTGATGATTTCTGGTTTGATCAAACTTTCCTTTCATGGACCGAGCTTGCAACTCATCAGTAGTAATTAAAGTTTGGTGTCAATAACTGGACTGGCTTCACATGAATATCATATTATTACTATCTATGCATTTTTTTTTTTTTGGCGTATTAGTATCGCAAAACAACTCCCCCTAGATTTTAATACCTTTGCACCCTAATGTTTTGTAATAAAGATCAGTCTTCGTCGTCTCTCTATCATAAAAAAAAAAAGGCGAGATGTTGACTGAATTAATTTAGGTGATGAGATGTTGCCTTGTGGCTTGAACAATCCCAAACATTTTGGGTTGGAATCTTTGCTCTCGGCCAGGACGATTTTCCATATTTTAAGTGTCCCGCCCCAAAACGTCATCTGTGACATCTGTACTTTTCTTTTCTTAATTATTAGCATGCGGAAGCGGAATCAATCATTCAAATATTCCCATACAAAAAAAACCACATGAGTACATAAGCCTTTTTTATTTATTTATTTATATTGAACTTTAGATTTTACAACTTGAGTATATCATCTGAACAACATACAAAATGCCAATAGTCCTAGAAAACAGGTTGGTCCACTAGCTTCTCTATTCCCACACTAACCCAAAGCATACCTAAACATTAAATAAGCCACCATCCAACTCGAGGATTGGTGGCCTTCGCTCTCATCATGTTTCCCTTCATCGTTATATCTAGGGAAATATCCTAAAAGACTGAAAAATAAAGGGTGAGCTGAAGCCCAGTAAATAAATTCTCTAAAATTAAAGTAGGAGATCACCTTACCACTCAACCTGGTATAACATACAACATGAGCACATAACAAACATATACGCCTAGTGCATAAGTAAACATTTTACCTTTTTCCTTGTAATTTGCCAAACAATCACACAACAATATGGCACAATTGTATCACCTATTTTGTCGATGGCAAATCAATAGCAACATCACATTGTATCATTTATTCAATGTATGCAGATGGCATGTTACCTCATAATGCGCCAATATCACCTAATAATTAATCAACACAAATATACGTTTTCACATGTGCATGTGTAATTATCTTTTCATTCCTCTCGACCACTTAGGGGCATCTCGAACTCCAAGGCATTTCTGATCACACAGTATGAGCATCCCTAATCACATAGTAGGGGTATCTCAACTCTCAAGTATCCTAGATCACACAGCAAAAACATCCCAGACCACACAACAAGGGCATGTCGAGTCCGAGGCTTCCCGAAACTCTTTTCAGGGGATCCCAACTCTATGGGGCATCCCGACACATGGACTATCGTTACCATTCAATTTAAAGGTGATAGAATTATATTATTCTCATGCAATCAATGGTAAAATAACATTCGCATGCATCTCAAGGCATAAACTCACTTTCTTACTTCATCACATATTTCTCAATATAATGAAATGCCTCTATCAATCAGTCGAATAATAAGCATCATGATCAAGCTCTCAGACATTTGAATCAGACTAATTACTTCAGACTTAACACCTCATATACAGAACATTAGATGCAACACCTCAGACTCAGCACATCAGAACACATTGGATGCAATACCTCAGACTCAGCGTATTAGATGCAACACATCGGATGCAGTACCTCAAACTCAGCACATCAGATGTAGTACTTCAGACTCAGCACATCAGATGTAGTACATCGAATGCATAGCTAACCCATATAACAACTCATCCAATCAATTATGTGTTAAGAAATGTGTTTATGATCAATTTTGACAGTTCTTGATACAATGAATGTGAGGGTCAGTCGACGTAATTTCCGAGGAAGCTGACCTGGGAATTCAATTGGTGGGATGAGTTAAGCTTTAGCGTAATCGATGAGCGACCACAACTTGGCAGAGAAATCAAATTTAAGTTTCATAGTCTAAATGACCAACCCAAAAAAATAGAAAAAGAAAAAGAGAGAGGAAGAATTTCAACTTATGATGCTAACGATGGAAGAATCATAGGACCCCAGAAACATGAAACTTGCATTACTCGCATAAATAAGGAGTTGAACTCTTATAACGAGGGTTGTGCAATTTTATAACAATTTTGCCAAACATAGACTACTATGAGTAGGACAATTTCTCATTGAAAAATTAGTAGTGTCATAAAAAAAATCTATTATATTTTAGGGCTTTGCTAGTATAACAGTTTTTGGGCTATTGTGAAAATAACAACATATTTTTAGCCATAAATTCTTAAATGAATGAACCCCACAATGATTTATAAGTGTTTGTTATTTTTTTATAATCCAGAATAGACTGTTATTCTCACAATGAATTAATGATAGTCATTTAATCATTTCTCTAGATATTATCTGAGATCACTCCTAGCAGGATTTGGCAATTATAGTTTTAATCTCGTATAAGGAGGGAACAAGCGTGGATACGCGTGGTGCAGTTTTTGCCACAGTCGTCAAGGGTGCAAGATTTAAAAAGAGTCAGTCAAGTCTAAGACCAGGAAAACATTTATTAGTTGTGCAAAAATGATGACAATTCATCTAACCGTGTGTCAAAAAAATTAAGGGTCTCCAATCATTAGCAATACTTATTATTTTTCTTAAAAGAAAATACTAGGTTACCTTACTTTTCACCCGTATATAATGTCATAAGGTCAAGTGTCATGCTGTCATGTGAATCTTTTCAACATATCCAATATTGGAGTGATCTCAGGTAAAATTAATATGTAATCAATATTCTTCTTCTTTGAAATTTTAACCTCGACCCTACAATCCTTAGGTCGATATTGTAATTTTCTTAGGTCCTTGTGCATCTTCGCCAACGAGATTCGAACCAATGGGGTAATAATTTCGTCTATGAATACCTGGTTCATACTTTTGCCCTTTGTTTCATTCATCTATTATTCATGCGCAGTCCTCAAATCCAACACTTCAAGTGTTTTTTAATATTTGAAATTTAATAGGTCTTTTTTAATGACATCCCTACTTGTAATTTTTTATTTTTTTGGAATTTAATCTTCTCAAGTTTATCATTTGTTAATTTCCATTAAATTGAGTTAATACCATGAAAAATCCCAGACTTGTATACTCGTGACAAATTTATCCTAAATTAATTTTTTAACCACAAAAAATCTTAAACTAGTGCACTTGTGACAAATTTACCTTTTATTAGTTTTCGTTAAATTTTACCATCAAATTGTTGAGTTGGTTGACACGTGGCAGTTGACGAGTGTACCAGTTTGGGGTTTTTACTTCCGTTTTTCACAGGTATACTAGTTTGAGAATTTTCTTGGTATTAACCAAATTTAAAGGAAATTAAAGAAAAGTAAATTTGTCACAAGTGTACCAATTTAAGGTTTTTTTTGTCAAAAAAATTAATTTGGATAAATTTGTTACATATATACCAGTTTGGGATTTTTTATGATAAAAAAATTAGTTTTAAGTAAATTTATTACATATGTATTAATTTGAGATTTTTCGTGATATTAACCTTTTGTTATATTCACTATTATGGAATTTCACTTAATGGGATTTAAAGAATTCCATATATTGTGAGATTTTTCATTTCAAATTTTCCAAGAAAACCGGATACACAATTTAATTGGTTTCCTTGGAAAAATTAAGAGTGGAGAATTCACCGCCTCTTGGTCAAGAGCGATGGATCGTTGCGTAATCATTTCTCATTTGAAATCTAGAGGGGAGCGAAGTTTTTTTGCCGTACGCCCCGCCTTTCTACCCAATGACTCTGGCACTCCCAAGTATATAAGTAGGGAACGAGCGAGCGAGGCTCACAAGTGTGACACAATTTCAATTGCGCACTGTATCTGCACTAGAAGTCAACTAGTCATCATCAGGAGGGACGACGATGACACCTCAGGATTCATTGGTATTCAAGGTGCGGAGATGCAAGGCTGAGCTGGTCCGTCCAGCGAAGCCCACGCCTCGTGAGTACAAGAGGCTGTCGGATATCGACGACGCGGAATGCCTCCGGTTCCAGATCCCCGTGATCCAGTTCTATCGGGGCGATGGCACTGGGAGGGACCCGGGGAGGGCCATCCGGGAGGGGCTCGCCAAGGCGCTGGTGTTTTACTTCCCCTTCGCAGGCCGCCTGAGAGAGCGGCCAGGCCGGAAGCTGGTGGTGGACTGCAACGAGGAGGGGGTGGTGTTCGTGGAGGCCGACGCGGACGTCACCCTTGACCAGTTCGGGGACGCCCTCCAGCTTCCCTTCCCCTGCCAGGCGGAGCTCCTCTTCGATGTTCCTGGCTCCTCCGCCGTCCTGGATTCCCCTCTCTTGCTCGTTCAGGTACCTCCCCAGCCAGGCGTTTACATCATTATTACGTGCATTTGGATTTGGAGTTCGGTGTTTTATTCTGCGTGGGTAAAGATATGGAAAGTGAGGTTCCACGACATCTGGTTTTCCTCGTACTTGAAAGAATTTAGAGCTGTAAAGAGAAGTATCATTTCCTTATTAGTGGATACAAACGGCCGAATGGTCACCTATTAATAAATGTCAGGTGACTCGCCTCAGTTGCGGGGGCTTCATCTTCGCGGTGCGTCTCAACCACACGATGAGCGATGCGGCGGGGCTGGTCCAGTTCATGAAGGCCGTGGGGCAGATGGCGAGAGGCGCCGATGCCCCCTCCATTCTCCCCGTGTGGCAGAGGGAGCTCCTGGATGCCCGAGACCCGCCCCGAATCACGTGCACCCACCGTGCATTTGATCAGGTGGCTGACACCGAAGGCACCCCCATCCCGCTTGATGACATGGACCTCCGCTCCTTCTTCTTCGGACCCACCCAAATGTCCGCCCTCCGCAACGGGGTGCCTCCCCACCAGCGGGCGAGCTCCTCGTTCGAGATCTTAACCGCTTGCCTCTGGCGATGCCGCACCATCGCACTCCAGCCCGACCCTGAGGAGGAGGTGCGGGTGCTGTGCGCCGTCAACGCCCGGACCAAGTTCGACCCTCCCCTGCCAGCTGGGTACTACGGGAACGCGTTTGCGCTCTCTGCAGCGGTGACGAGCGCAGGCAAGTTGTGCCAGAACCCGCTGGGGTATGCACTGGACTTGGTGAAGAAGGCCAAGGCGGATGTAACAGAGGAGTACGTGAGGTCGCAGGCGGATCTCATGGTGATAAGGGGAAGGCCCCTTTTCTCGCAGGTGAGGTCCTTTGTGGTGTCGGACACGACCAAGGTCGGGTTCGGGGACGTGGACTTCGGGTGGGGGAAGGCGGTGTACGGAGGCCCGGCCATGGTGGTGTTTCTGGGGACCTTCTACATCCTCTTCAGGAACAGGCAAGGCGAGACCAGCATTGTCGTCCCGGTGTGCTTGCCTGCCCCAGCCATGCACAGATTTGTGCAGGAGCTGGAGGCCTCGTTGAAGGATCCACCGGTCACCACTACCAACATCAAGAAGTCGCCCTCTGTCGTTTCTTCCCTTTGAGTTCCGTCCGCCCAACCAATTTCAATTTCATTTCGTGTGGTGACGTCTGTTTTTTTCATTTAGCAGTCCTTTGGATTTTTATATGAGTGAAAACTCGTACCTACGTGCTACTATCTTATTAAATGAGACACCAAGGATTTTCTAGCTGTTTTGTACTTTATTACATTGCTGCCGGCCTCCCAAAGCATACAGCCTTATGTTTTTGCCATACACATACCCAGCATCCAAAAAAGGTTGATGGGATGTAGTGGCATCTAGGGGTGTCGAAAAAACAAAGCCTAACCGAAAAATTCAGGTACCTTTCGATTTGGGTAGCAGATTGGAAAAGTTGGTCCCGCAGTTTAGTTCGAGTTGATTTGGTCATAAATCTGAACCGAACCGATCACAATAATCACTAAACACTTCACTGAAATTTAGCAAAGACTGGAGGGCAAAATGATACTAGAAGTGCCAAAATTTGTGTATGACGCTTATTTTAGTACTAAAACTTTTTTCGAATTATTTAAGTGTCAACTTTTTTTAAAAACAATCATTTAAGTGCCAATACCAATCTACTTGGTTGGAAATCCGACGTGGTTCATTGGCGTTGGCGTTATAATTTTTTTAATAATATTTTAATATTTTTCTGATAATATTTTAATTTTATTTCCTTTTTTTATTTTATTCTTTCTTCTTTTTCCTCCCTCTAGCCACCCAACTGTCAGAGGGAGTCTAGCCGGGTCGGCGAGATAGCCTCGCCGACCTCGCCCTCACGGGGCCGGGCAAGGTCAAGCCTCACCATGACTGGGCGAGGCCAACCTCACCCAGCAACAAATATAGTGGAAAACATCAACACTGGCACTCAAGAAACTTGGAACCCAGTTCTGAAATCACCAGATTCTTTAACACCAGATGGAAAAATCAGTTCTCCATCGAGAAGCTACATCTGGTTCAATCCCAATAGCCCCCGAGCTTCAAAGCTTAGGCAACAGTCGTATGACGCGAGGTATGCTTTCTTCTGAACATGGCTGAATCATTGAACTCATGTAGTTCGACTGAAGATGATGTTTTCGGGATCTTGATCGGTTTGGGGGATAAAATATTAAAACAAGATGCTGTGGTTGTTCTCAATAACATGGCTAATGCGGACAATGAGGTGCTAGCGTTGAACTACTTCCAACAGAGGATAAAACCAGGGAGGGAAGAGACAATGTACGATGTGACGTTGAAGGTGTTTAGGAAGTGCAAGGATTTGGATAGAGCAGAGAAGCTGTTCGCTGAAATGCTTGAGAGAGGGTCAACAGCATTTCGAATTAGGAAAAAAAAAAGTGAAGAATGAAAAGAAAAAAGTGACTTGGCATTTATTTTTTAATTATAAATGTCATGTCATTTTTTTGCCGGAATTTCTCGCTGTTGGCATTGATTGTTTTTTCTCTGATTTGGCACTTAAGTGAATCAACGAAAAGTTTTGGCATTAAAGTTATTTCCGTACATAAATTTTGACACTTCTGATATCTTTTTGCCGTGACTGGAGCAAAAGAGGGCAAGTGAGTGACCAAGAGAGAGAACAGTGAAACCCTAATTGGCTCCTCAATGAATATTCACGATTGAAAAAAAATAAAAAATCGATGTCTGCCAGGTGCTTAGTGAAACACGATTGAAGATGTCAACAAAGTTGTCCTGGTTGCTGGTGGTGATGCCAAGGACGTAGATGCTATTGACGAGACGGTAGATAACGCGATACTGAGACTCGACGCCCATGATGACTTGGCTGCTAGAGGCAGTGAGGAGGTTGTCGCAAATGAAGTCAAAGGAGGAAGAGGGATCGGGATCAGAAGCGGAGGCGGAGGAGGCAACGGCAGCAGAGGGCTTGGTGTAGGAGAAGTGAGTGTGGCGGAAGGCGATGAGGGCGACAAGGCCGTGGGTGGGTGGGAACTGCTCGCAGGTTTGGCAGAGAATGTTGGATCCATTTGATAAATGGAACAGAAAAAGATTATATGATTCGAGCTTTTAATACCTTTTTAGTCAATTGACAAGGCATTGGAAGGCATTATTTGAAATCATTTGAAATGATCATTTGTGAACTTCTGGATTAAATGCTTTGTGAAAAGGATTGCCCAAAGCTATATGAATTGATTTATGAAACACTTCATGAAATGCATTCCATTCGATAAATGGAATAGGAAAAGATTATATGATTCGATTTGTGAAACCGGTTTATGACATGAATTATGGATATGTTTTGTGGGTTATTGGAGAATGATATTATTGGATTATGCTCGTGTTGCTATGATTAGGACCCGTTGAGGGGGTAAATATGCATGTTGTTTTCAAGACGTCATTTTGGGCTAAATTGGCTGATATAGATGAAGACCTAAAAGGGGGAGGGGGCAAGGGGGACTCAGTCACCTTTGTCATGGGCGCTTAATCGATGTAATGTACCATTGACATTTGATTTGATAGATATTAATCTATGGAATTGACCATTGATGGTTGATTTGTAATTGTTAACCTGATATGTAAAAATTTCTGTTGTGAAAAGATATAACTCATTTTTGATATCTTACGCATATTGTAAACTTGATTTGGGATTGCTGAGTTATGATATCGTTTTATAAAGATGCATGGTGAATGTTCCATATGCTTAGAATAGATGTACTACTCATCCCATTCGTTCCAATCTTTTTCAGGTTCTTCATCTAGCGATGAGTAGTATGAGAGTGATATCGACGAAGAACTTTTGGTAGTTGTGTTTTGGAAATGAGTTGAGTTGAGATAATTGGATATAGCTCTAAAATGGTATTCCTTGATATTTAGTTTGTTGGTTTGGGAAAGAATATATCATTATGATGAATTTTAGAATTCTGATCCTGTAACTGGATTCCTATTTATCAGATACCTAGATGAAGATATATGTTTGATAATAAGTTATTGATGATTATTTTTTAGATTGCATCTTTCGGGTAGAAGGACAAATGTGTCATTACCCTTATATCCATAGGAGTCGGGGTGTGACAACACTAATTACTGTTGGAGTTCAATCCCAATCTCACCGTGGGCAATGGAAGTATCGTTGGCCGCAAAGCGCTGATGGATGCAATACGAGCAGTGGAACTTGACTTTCAAAAGGGAAGAGAGGAAACTACAGTACTCCAAGAACATATAGACAAACAAGAAATACTCCTAGAAGATCTTCACGATCAAAATCTAAACACCATCAGTAAACGGCAATTTATATGTTCTGCTCAGCAAACTAGCGACGAGAGCTAGAACAACCTTCACGTGCTCTGATACCTAATTACAAAGTACTTCATGTCATTGCGAGTAAAACAACTAAGATCTTTCCATGCATTTGCACAAGTAATAACGAGTAAAGGTGGGGAGCACTTCTTGTACATTGCTGCGGCCTTATCATGAGAGTTGTGGCACTTCCCCGCCTTTACGTTATTACTTGTGCAAATGCCGTACGATGGTCTTGATGGGGAACAAGAGAGAGAGAGGGGGGGAGAGAGAGGGAGAGGGGACTGGGACGAAGAACTTGTTGGAACCAAAAGGGTGTACAGTAGTTTTGATGTTTTGGTGAATAGAGGACACGAATACACAAAAAAAAGAGAAATAGATTTGCGAAGGCTTACACAGAGAACACACAACTCTCTTACAAACAACACAATACAAACTTTAGCACTCCACACACTATGCTTCGGCGGCTCTCACTTGGGTGTACTGCTCTTCCGCGGGTGCATTTCTCTTGCTCTTGCTCTTCTTGTTTTATAGAAGAAGATCGACGAAGGCCAAAGAGAGATGCCCACATGACCATTCAATGGTCATCATAGCATCTCATGTTCCTCTCCCTCTCTTCATGATGACGAGAACTATGTAGAGTTCTTCAGTCTTCAAGCATGTGGGACACTTAAAGAGAGAATATGAGGTTCACATGGCCTTCACCATCGTACTCCATCTTCTCTTTCTCTTTCTTCATTCATAATGGCTCACATGGGAAGAAGCCCTCTTGCACGTTGGAGTGCTTCACTTTGCCAAATAGAGAAGACAACCGGATAAGGAAAGTAACCAGAAAAGGAAAGCGTACATGTATGAGGATTACCAATTCCTCTTTCAGCTGAGTTGATGTGGCTTCCATGTGCGGCTTCCTGCGGGCTCCTTTAATTGATGCAGCATGTGGGGACTTCATCAAAATCAATTTTACCATTTCCATCAGAACTGATAATGATGGAGGAGGAAATTTCTTTTCCTGTTATTTTCATTATACATCTCAATGCCTTTCAACAAGTATTAACGGAATCTGAATTTCATAGGGTTCAAGCATTCATTCACTGGACGAGGACGGCTTGACTGTAGAGAGGCTTCAGACACTCCTCAAGGAAAGAGGTCTTTCTCCCAAGGGCAGAAGGTGGTGGGCACGAATTGATAAATCTGCTTGTTTATTGGACTGATTGTCTCATCTTATTTCTTGTTTATCGGACCAACGATCCCATCCCTTGTCATGCTTGTGTATCGGTTACTGGTGTTATGAATACATCCCCGTAGACTGATCAGGTTTCTTCGCGCATCGAGGATGAGTTGGTTGCACCCTTAAAGAGTGTACATCGCTAACGATCATGAGGAGAAAGGTCGAGTGTAAGTGCTCATATTGTACTGTACCTACAGAAAGGATGATGAGGTAAAGCGGCGGTGAATGTCGTTTGGAATGTCGCAGGAGGAAGAACACTGGGGAACTGAACCGACACGCTAACTGAAACGGAGAGTGGCTAGTGCAGATGTTGGTGCGTCGAACTACATAGTTTGGTTGGTTATGTTCACGACGGGTCTATGCCGAACATTCTCATCTTGTTTTTGGGAATGTGGGGTTTCTACGAACTTGGCAACACAGCAAATTAAACTGAGGATACATGGAGCCAGGCATAAACCTGAAGAGCCTGATCGTCTAATAGGGGTGGGCCGATTGTATCGCCGATATTGATGAAAACATGTGCCATGTCATGTCTATTGTATCGGGCGAGGTTGGTCATCACATCTTAATCACACCTCCAATGGAGACGGATTTGTTGTTTGCGATGGATGGCAAGGTGGTTAAGATATAATCTCCGTCTTTTGATAGGGACGGACAGCACAGGATGATCATATCATATCAAGTCTACTACATTTTCGCTTGCGCCACAATGCAACCTATCTCGGTTTTTTCATTCACACAAATCAAAACGCGCCTACTTAGGTCTATGATTTTCTCATATCGCATCCTAAGCAAAATATAACATTCGACCACGCGATCCATAGATTGTGTCCTCTTGGTACAACGAAATGGCTATACCTACTCTTACATAAGCACGCAAAGGAGTTTCTAACCAATGTGCCTTTATGATTGTCGTGTGTCTACGCAGAGATTAATTTACATATGAAGGTACGATCAGCAAAAAGAAATGATCATAAATTGGATAAGGGAAAGCCAAAATTGTCCGACTCAATTTAACCTGTTAATTTGCTTCCCAGAAAGAAAGAGCAAGAAAACCAGGTCATGTGACCAAATTAAGCATGTTTCATACTCGGATCACTGGCTCCACTGCATTCAGAAAACATGGCAAAGAATTCTTGAGAATGTTTCGATTCTTCCTCGCATGACATAAGTAAGAATTTGTTGGCAAGTAATCTTTTTATTTTGACTTCCATTTTTTAACCGCGGAGAAGGTGAACAATGTACATTAGGAGGATGGATAGCCGCCGCGCCCATTGCTGGCGATGTATTAGGGCGCGTTTGGTTGGGCAACCCCATGATGTGAATTTTGATCCTATCCACCGTGTCGATGGCTAGGGTGAGGACTTCTCTTATGTCGTTGTGATCATAGCAGTGTATTAGCCCTTCAGAGCACACATGTGAAGGAATGAGGCTTTTGCCTTCTAATTTCGAGACCACAAGCAGGTGCCCAACTGCATTCGCCTCTTCGTGGATGCGTCCAAGCCCGCCGTGATCGGCTGCCAATCCTTTGGTCACGGAGAAGTTTTTGCCCCTGTCATCCACATGGAAACATTAGATTGATCATTTCTGTTGTAGCTGAAAATGGTTGGCAAATTTATCAAATGAATGTCAAATCGACATTTTTAAAAGGAGATTTATATTGAGCAACCCATGGGGTTTATTGTGAAAGGTCATGAAGACAAAGTATTGAGATTGAAAAAAGCTCTCTATGGGCTTAAACAAGAACCGATAACATGGAATTCCAAAATTGATGCTTATTTCAAGGCAAATGCCTCTCTCAATGTCCATACAAGCATGCATTTTTATTTAAAGCAAAAGAAAAAGATGATGTTCTAGTGGCTTGGTTATATGTTGATGACCTCGCTTTTATAGGAAACAGTCCAACAATGGTTGATGCAAGGAATTCGAAATAACTGATATTGGTCTCATGGATTATTTTCTTAGCATAGAAGTGAAGTAAAGTGTAGATGGGATTTTTATTTCCCAAAAAGGATATGCAGAAAATATCCATGGAGAAATTCAATATGAAGAACTGTACACTGGTCAATACACCAATGGAGTACAAAGCCAAGCTTTTGAAGTTTGATAATAGTGCTGATGTTGATTCAACGTATCATAGAAGCTTGATTAGGAGTTTGAGATATTTGACATGTACAAGACCGGATATCATGTATAGTGTTGGAATTGTGAGTCGATATATGGAGAAATCAAAGTCATCTCATTTTAAAGCTAAAAAGAGGATACTTCGTTACATTAAAGGGATTGTTGCTCATGGTTTACACTACTATTAGTCTAAACCCTTCTTGCTTAGAGCCTATTCATATAGTGATTATGGTTGAGACCTTGATAATCGAAAAAGCACAACAGGCTTTGTATTTTTCTTGTGTGACACTGCTTTCACGTGGTCATCAAAGAAGTAATCCGTCGTTACTCTTTTGACATGTGAAGTTGAGTATATAGCAGCATCTTTATGTGTTTGTCATGTAATATGATTGAGAAGACTACTCAAAGAAATTCATAAGGAGCAGAAGAAAGCAACAAAGTTTTTTGTTGATAAAATTTTTCCTATTGCTTTAGTGAAAAATCCAATTTTTAATGAACAAAGAAAACGTATCAATGTTCTATATCATTCATTCGAGAACAAGCGAGAGAGAAGGAAATTGAAGTTTCACATTTGAAGACAGGAGATCAAGTAGCAAATATTTTTACTAAACCTATTAAGATTGATGCTTTTCGGAAGTTCAAGAGTCTACTTGGAATGATTGATGGAAGAGAATTTAGTTTAAGGGGGACTGTTAGTAATTAAACCAAATCCATTTCGGCTATAATTTAATAAGTTGAAGTTGCTGAAGGTTATTGATTCCGTGGGAAAGCTGTTGATCGACTACCTAGTTATCAATTTACAGGTTAGATGTTGATGTCTGCTCAGCTCCCAAGACTGGCATGAATTGAGAAGAGTCTTTATTGTAGTGTTTCTTTCTAGATTCTATTTGTATTTCTATATATAATTTAATATTTTGTAACTTCCCAAGAAACTATCTCCTTGGAATGATAGTTACAATTATGAGTAATTTAAAAGTAAGAGAAAGAGTCATGTAACAAACCTATATAAAGACAAGTTTTGTGATCATTTTCTGATAAAGTGAAAAAA
>BCNH02000002.1:9922108-9957913 GCA_001662345.2 Metrosideros polymorpha var. glaberrima | reverse complement strand
TCTCTTCCTTTTTTTTTTTTTGTTTGTGTCTCTTTCTCTTCCTTGAATTGTATGAGTTGTGAGTATTTTCACCTTAAAATTATCCCCATTGGTGCTTCATGCATAAATGTAGGATTGTCTGGCCATGTTCAACGACACTACAGGCTGCATCATGTCTCACTAGAACCAAGCGTTCCAACACATCCACATGCCCTTTCATGGTTACAACGCGAAGAGGGTATCTTTTGTATCTATCACGGATGAAACATATCTCAAGGCGGAATTTTAAAGAGCTTGCCACTATGTTAAGGTGTTGCCAGCTCGGCCTTTCGAGCTAGGACCTCTTCCAAGAAATCCAAGTGTCCAAGCATGGACGGGATATGTAGAGGAGTCTCTGTGTGATTCCCAGTTATGATTCGGTCGAAAAGCATCTTATCTTTTGTGAGCAACTCAAATAAAGAAGGCACGTTTCCTTTCATTGCGGCTCCGTAGAGTTTGGACTCCATGTTTGGCTGTCTAAAAAGAGAGTTTCGGGATACTCACTCCTCCGGTATACTCACACCTCCACGGCAGATATTTCTTATTTGCAACCATGTGGCTCAGCTCACCCGAATGTCCTAGGATTGTCACGGGCTGGTTGTATCTTGTCATTCACAACCCGTGCAGCACTCAAGATCTCGTCTCGAGTCAGCTTTTCACCGATCCAAACTTCCCCACGATCCACTCTCAACGCGCCCCGACGAGGTTCGTCACTCCCATGGGTCGATTCCAATGCACTTGCGATCGATGCACGGAATGATCACGAGTCGCCACCGATCGTTCGGACACACGCACGCACGCGAAGGAGAGATTTTTAGAGGAAGCTTTTACACTTGCTTTGATTTCAGAAAAGCCAACCGGTTACAATGAAGGGGAAAGCCCCATTATATACACAAGAGGGAAGGGGGAGGAGCCAATTCCAGTCACATCATGTCAAGAGCTGTCGGAGCCTCCTTGGAGGGCTGATAGGATTTGAATTTCAAGTTGGGGCGCCCTCCCATTCTGCCCGCCCAACCAGCTCACCTGCCCACCTGATCCATGCGCCCCTTATGCTTGATTCGGGGCTGGGCCAGCGCTTGGTCACTGGGCCGAATCAGATCAGGGGCGTGGGACGGGCTACCGTGTGCCCCGGGCAGTGCATGGCTCATTCCTTTGCCCGGATCATGGGCGATCCGGGGGCGAAAATTTATCGGTCCGTGATACTAGAATGTCACACAAGGTGATGATTCTCAGAGGTTTATTGTGGCTAAAGTAATCAAAATTACCGTAATATAAACAGATAAAGACATGCCTTCGAAGTTATGCCAAAAGAGAGTTGATCTTTGTTTTCTTCAGTTAAAATTTTAAAGATTCAAGGGCCATAAGTTTCTGACTAATTTGATCAGTCACGTGATTAGTTGAATCATGTAAAACATAGTTCGGGAAAATTACAAAAAAAATCTTATACATATTATTTTTGTGTCAATTCAGTCATAAACATTTCTTTTGTGCCAATTGAGTCCTAAACCTTTTGACGATTTGTCGATGTTGTCCCTCCGACCAATTTTGGTTGGAAATCATTGACGTTGACATTTGTCATCCTACGTGGCACTGGTGATGTTTGATGTGGACAACTTTTTATAATTTTTAATAATTTTAATAATTTTTTATTTTTCTCTTCTTTCTATTTTTTTACAACTCTGGGCAGGCAATGTCATCGGCCAACCCTCGCCGGCTACAGGCGAGGGTGTTGCTCACGCCCATGGTCAGCGAGGGGCGGAGGCCCTCCCCTCGCCTAAGCCTCGCCTGTGGCCAGCAACCTTGCCAACCCACAATTGGGAAAAAAAAAAAGAAGAAAGGAAAGAAAAGAAAAGAAGAAAATACAACAATAAATTTTAAAAAATAAAAAGATAAAAAAGTGTAAAATTATCTACTTTAGTGCCGGCCATCTACTAGCCGTGCTACGTAGGACAATCGACGTCCATGTCAGCAATTTTCTATCAAAACTGACCAAATGAGCTACGTTGACAAATCGTTAAAAGTTTTAAGATTCAATTGGCACAATTGAAAATTTTAGAATTGAATTGAGACAAATGCAATGAATTTAAGACTTTTTTTTGGTAATTTTCCCAACATAAATTCCTGCCATTACAAATTAGATGAAGACGTCTCGGATGTTCTTGCACTGAAACGCTTGGACAGACGTCGCTCGCGGCTCTGTAGATCTAGTTAAACTTGGCATAGACATTATCAAGAAGAGACCCGCAGTCTCTTCTTTAACTTTGCATCGTGTGAAATCGAATTTTAATCTGTTCGAAAGTCCTTGCCCTAGATTGCCCTCATATACACAAATTATGTGCTTCGGTGATTCTACATTCTAGGATTCTCTGCTTCAGATTTAAGCTTGTTTCTAACTTATCGGGGCGATTCTACGGTCCCTAATGAAAAGAGGGGAACTCCATCCCGTGTGCAAAATTGACGTACTATAGTCAGTTACTTGTAGTTTACTTTGGTTGCAGGCAATTTACGGATTTAAAAGATAATTTTTTTAATTGCAAGATGACTTTTGCGTTTGTAAATATTTACAAACATGAAGGTAAATTAAAGACGTTGAAACTACTTTTACGAATAGAAAATTTAACTTATGAAAATCATTTTGTATTTTTTATACAATATGGTATGTTACTACGATTAGACTTTTTTTAGCAATTTACTGAGAATAAGTGTAATTAAAGATCATCCAGGATTAGCAATCACTCAATTTTGCATTAAATCTTATTGGGTAAATTCCTACTTTGAATTATTTTCTACAAGGTAGATTACAGTCTTAAGAGATTTTACCGCCTTGAAGGCAAATTACTCATATGGCAACATGAGAATGTTTACACTTAGGCTCCATTTGTTTCGCGAAAAATGGATGATTTGAAAATATTTTTAAAAAAAATATTAAAATGATTAGTCAGCGAGAAATGTTTTCATTATCGACAACAAATTATGTTTCAATATCTTTGTAGACGATAAAAATATTTTTCGTTTGTTCATTTTTGCATGCGATACAAGCGAATATCTTTAGAAAAATATTTTACAATCATTTATTCTTTGCGAAATAAAAGGAGCCTTAGTAATTTCCTAATGACATGGTAATTTCCCTCAAATCATCGTGAGTGGTATTTTACTTGGTAATTGACCTAAAGTTATGGTAAATTAGCTAAACTCATTATAATCTGATTGCACTTATTGTTCATAAAATTTTATTAAAATAGTGACATTCATATACACCATTTAAATTGGGGATGTTGTCACTAGTAATTATCCAGCAATATTATAATTTTCTTCAATTAGTCAAAGTTGGTGGTTGATTATTTCGTATTTTTCCATTATTAGTAATAACTTCCTTTTATATTTCCTAGCCCGACGATGGAATTACTAAATAATCATCCAAAGGGTAATTTTCCTCGACTGGTCATAACTTGTAGTTCCTGTCCTTAATAATTATACCTCCAGCAATTGTAATCTGCCTGAAATCATCACGATCTCAATGGCATGTCTAGTTAGTGCTTTCCCTTTTTGTGCGGTAATTGACCTATACAGTTCGAAACAAGAATTTTCTATCACTTAGCAATTAACTATTGGGATAGTGAAGTGCTTGAAATTGTCATAAGAGGCACAACTTATAATCAATAATGTTAACATTATGTCTCGAGTTTGAGCTCGAGTTTGAGTCCGCTCCAATTGAAGGATGTAGATCGATTTGTTAAACCGAATATGTTAGGAAAGAATTTCAAAGAATCTCTTGGAGGGTATATAAATATTTATGTTGAGATTTGTTTTTATTTTGTTGGATAAAAACCAAGGTTTGGCCGAATAAAGGCAATCCGAGCGGAGATTGACTTTCCTTGCAAAATTGCTTCACATTGACTCTTCTTAGCAAAAAGGCCGGATGAAGACAAAGCATAGAGGGACGCACCATATATTCTGTGTGAAGAAGACAATTCGGGGGTTCGGCTAGTCCGAAGACAAAGTAGACAGGCACACGGTGGTTTGTGTAAAGAGAACCCCGCATCCATTCAAGACGCCTTGTTGGTGTAGACGTGAGTGTTTAAAGCTGCGAGGTAATTATCTACGATCTATTTTAGAGAGTAATTACGTGAGGCTAAACACTACGGGTTTTTGGTGTAATCTATGTGTGAAAAGCACTCGAGTGTGTGAGCGATTTTAACTCTGATTCTCCTATTTTAGTGGATTATTTGCAAATGGCTCTTCCCGTTGATGTATGTTCCGACACTCGGACCGAACCACATAAATCTCTAGTATCCTTTACTATTCCACGTAAATATCTGGTGTCCTTTATTTTTTTGGTGATTTTGCATTGATTTAATTGCAAGACCATTATCATTTCCGCTTAATATTACAACAAATAATTGACATCGATGTAAATGGTAGTTAGTACTCTACCTATATAGATAGTAAGTTACCTCAAGTTATTATAAGCTCGAAGGTCTTAATGATTGTAACTTTTATTGAGAAATCTAAGCAACCTAAAGTTTTCTTTCTGTTTCCCCATTCTTAGTAAATCTACATAAATAATCCTTCAAATTCGTAATCAACGGATCCTATCCAAAAGTAATAATCCTTTTGATTGTCGAGTTTCCATAATTAATCGTAAAACTTACAAATTCACCGGAACAAAACTTCCTTAATTGTTCCAGGTTACACAAATTATAATTGATCCCATGGCCGAGATTTTTGGACTTTAAATCCGATAAGTCATATCCTAACGGCCACAAATCAAATCAAATGAAACAACCATCCATTATATATCTAAACTCCACCTTTCACATAGATTCAACGCGCTTAAAACATTTATTCATTTCATTAGCACATACACACATGCATGCTTACTCGAATGTATCGTAGCTAAGTTGTCTAACCGGCACACTGAACAACACAAACTGTATAGTCCTCTTGCATGGCCTTTAGGGCTCAGGGCACTTCTTCTGGAACAAACACATTTGCAGTGATGTACAGCCACCAAGCTATAAGATCCTCCGGCTTCCGTTTTGTCAAGGCTTTGCGGACGAATTTCCAAAATTTGCTTGCCAACTTCACGATTAAGCGAACAACGTGCCACAGGAAAATAAGAGCTATCAATACATTCCATGCCACCGAGGCATATCCAAATATTTTATTTATATTATTCTGTTCGCTATGCGGTGTGAAGACTATTATGGCGATGTTATAAGTCGACGCCATGAAGATTATCGCAACCCACATAGTCAGCATGGCAATCCACGTGATGATACGAAGCCGGTTTAGAGGAAGACCACTTATGAGAAGCATAATCACGCTAAGCGACGTGATGAAGCTTATCGTGTTAGATGTTATGAACATCACGTACATAAACGGATCCTTCTATGCCATTATGGACTCGCCCACCTTATGTGCTTTATTGTCTTGCCAAAGGCTGCCAGGCGGGGTAATAATGGTTTGGAATGCCATGGTAGCTAGCAACGTCGCTACCACCAATAGCGTGTGATGCAGGTTGTTTTGCCACTCTCTCTTTCTTTCCCTTTCGTCCTCTTTCCCAACAAGTAGATGGAAGGCGGTGACCGTGTTATCGGCGTAGACTGTTCATCCAAATGGTTGTGATTCTTTGAAGTTTGAGGAACGTAATCCTTAATCACTAAGGCTCTTCCCACGCTTTCACCTTGTGCTAATAGGCCGAGTGCTGTGAAACCTCTGAAGTTTGTAATGTTCGGGTTTACTCATTTATTAATCAGGAAGAGTATAGTTTGCAAAGGAGTAACAACATAATTTACCAATTGTTTGTCACTATTATTTTGAACTAGACAAGATCATGTTATATACATTTCAGAATTAACTTTGGTTTGGAGTTCGTAATGTTCAGGTTTACTCCTGTAGTATTTGTGACTATTATTTTGACGCCTTCACAAGGGAAACCCATCTCTTGTTGAATCTCTTCTGCTATCTCTAGTAGTAGTTTTATGTTCCTTCTACTCTAGATAAAATTAGATGGATAATAGCGCAAAGTGTAAGGTGTAGTTAATTATCTGGACAAGTTACTTCTTTTCCCAATATCATGACTAGTAATGATTTATAAATGTCTACCTTTTAGCTTTTAAAAATTTCGAGGACACTCAGATATCTTAAAAGGGAAAATAACACAAATAGTCAATTAATTTTGACCCAATGTGCAACGTCATCCTAGAAATTTTAATTCGTTCAATGTGGTCCTTGAACTATTCCTAAATATTCAATTTAGTCTCGAAACTTTTAATTTGTTAAATCTAGTTTCTCAATTTTCCATAAAAAAAAAAAGTCAAAATTTTTCTTAGTTACACTATTGCTTGGATTTTAGAAATTTTGTTCATTTCAATCTATTTCATAAATCAACAAAAAATATGACTATCTTTTTATTACTTTTTTTTTTAAACCTTTTTAGCCTTTATAAATGTTACGATAGTACTATTTAAACCTATTTTAACTTCTAATCTCTATAGTAGAAAAAGTAAAACGTCATTTATAAAGGTAGAGAATTTTCATTCTTGGTTGAATACCAAAGCTCTTACTATCCATAGTAGATATGACATTCTCCTTGAGTTTGTCACAAAATTCACTGGTAGCCTTAAACACTGGTGGCAATCGATTTCTGATGTTGATCAAATGGCCTCTTTACTCTTCCTTGATTTTGTCCTACCTATTCAGGTCATTTACTAGTACTTCATAGGAACACCAGCCAATCTACTTGAGCTATAAAGAAGAGAGTATTTTGACAGAAGATGTTGCTCCCTCCAGAAAAGACATTTAGATAAACACTATGCTGCAATGACCAAACTCTTTTGTGGTCTTGGAGCTGACCCAAACATGAAACAAGTTTTCTTGAACTCTGTCCCCAAGAAACTCTCTCAACAGATAGAAAGGAATTTTCTCAACAAAAGCAAAAAAATAGCAGATATCCCTTTTGGGGAACTTCAGTAGGAGATCCATCTTTGCCTTGATGACTTGTGTTTTAGACGACAAATGATCAAAAATTATCTCAAGGATAATAGAGAACTTGACGGTGTATGTTCCCGCCAATATCTCAAGATCAAATGCCCAAAAGATTGTGATAGCTCTTCTTGCGGAAACCATTCCAAAAAAAGAAGACACATCAGAAAAAACTATGAGAAGAAGTCCAGACACAAGCTCAGGCACTTCAAAAGAAAGAAGAAATGAAGATTTCTCAAAAAGAAACGAAATGCTCCGGATCGCAAGAAATCAGATCGCTGCTTCATCTGCAACAAAAAAGAACACTTTGCCAAGGATTGTTCCCAAGCAAAGAAGGGTCAGAATCGTCTCATACATCACATTGAGTTTGAAACAGGTATTTCTCTCAAGGATGATGATGTAGAGTCCTTGTTATCTATGGATGAAAATCCAACAGAACAAAACCTCTATGTTATTCCCTATTACTAAACCCCCAGCGAAATAAGCTCAGACTCAAAATCTAATCCAGAATATTTTTTTCATTTGTCACTCCAATCTTCAGACTTACAATCCACCATATACTCTAGCCAATCTCATTGCCCTCATTTCCCTATGAAAATTTTCACTTCTAAATTTGCTAAACCCATCTCAATTATTGCTCTCATAGATACTGGTGCTAGTTCATCCATCCTAGATACGAACGTATTTCCTGAAGAATACTAGACTTCTTGTGTTTGGTCTTTCAACTTAGCCTCCGGAAATACTTTTTCCATAAAAGTACGCACTACACTAGTAACTATCCATTTTTTCCCTCAGCGTTCCATAAACACTAAAGTTCTTGGATCTAGCCTTCCCAACAAAGACCTGATCATTGGGTGGGATATTATGACTCAACTCCCTCATCTCCGAATCATTCCTGGAAAAGGTCTTGCGTACAAAAACCAATTCTCCAAATTTGTTAATATACAAAGACTCTTTTCTATCCAGATGAGTCTGCTAGACCCTATCATGCAGAAGTTGTTAGAATCATACTCAGAAAATCATTCTGAATTCATCTAGAAATGTTCCCATCCTTTATGGCAAAATTCAAACTTCTATGTCAGACTTCCTTTCAAACGAAATGAAGACATAAACCCCAAAAAAGCCAGCCATTTAGGAATGAATCTGGACCATCTTGCTCAAGTCCAACAAGAATGCTCTGAACTGTTACAACAAGGCCTCATTGAAATTTTAGATTCGCAATGGGCATGCGAAGCCTTTTATGTCAACAAGGGTGCTGAGCAAAACAGAGGAAAGTTAAGATTAGTTATCAATTACCAACCTCTTAATATTTTCCTCTAAGATGACAAGTTTCCTCTACCCTCTAGAAATTCGCTCTTTGCAGGGTTAACAAAATCCCGCATATATTCAAAGTTTGACCTCAAAATAGGCTTTTGGCAATTGGAAATTCATCCTGAAGATAGGCCTAAGATAGGATTTTGTATCCCAAATCAACACTTCTAGTGGAAGGTCCTTCCTTTTGGACTCAAAGTGGTCCCTTCCTTGTTTCAGAAAGCTATGTGCCACATCTTTCAACCAATTCTGGCAAATGCAACGGTATACATTGATGATATATTGCTCTACAGTCCAGATGAAAATTCCCACTGTAAGCTTCTTGAACAATTCGAAGAAATCGTGAAAAAACATGGTATCATGCTCTCCTAGAAGAAAATGATCATTGCCCAGACAGAAATCGAATTCCTTGGAATGCACCTTAATAAAGGTACATATTATCCTGGATCTCAAAATGGCAATAATTTTGACGTATGAGCACGAATCATGACATGAGCACGTATCATGAGTATATTAGCTAAATGAAAGAAGAAATGAGATTGGTATACCTATGTGCTTGTGTGATCACAAAATATATGGACCCTCAATGGTGATTGGGGACGATGCCCGATTTTATCGATGATATTATCAAACGCCCGACGGGGGTCCAAATGACGGATTGCAGCTGAGGCTGGACCGATTCTTCTTTATGAAATGCCATCTACCTGTGGGGGAGGTCGGGGTGGGGCCACATCTCGATCGATCAGAAGGAGACGTTGTCGTGCCTGATGGTTTTGGGATGATGCCCAGTCATGCCAGAAGACCGCCAACCTTCGAGTTGTGTCGTAGCCTAGAGAAGTCGAGAACCACCAACCTTCAAGTTGTGCCATGCCCGAGAGCGGGAGTAATCACTAAGCATAAAATTGGATCACGCTTGGATGCATTGCGTGTGAGAAATGGTGTTATGTGTTCTGATGTTGTGCCTCTTCTGATGTATTGCTTATAGAATGTTATAACCAATATCATGCAGGGTAAGTGCCAATGCGAGGTAAGAATGCTTGTGATTTGTCTGTTACTTGAGTTGAGACACTCGAACCTATTGTAGGTTGTTTTGAGCGAGAGTCGCTCGCCATTGATCTGCCATCATTGTTAAGTCGCATGTTTAGGGTATGCTCTAGGTGAAACAATACCCTACACGAGACTTAGGTTGTTAACCGCTTTTCATACCTATAGTATGAATAGACATCCAGTGCAGTTCAGGGTTCCTACAGACCAGAGCCTCGTGATAACCCCGTACCTGGTCCAGGGTAAAGACTACAGCTATGAGCTTCATGTTACGACAGTTTGGGTCAATGAGGGATTAATGCACCTGATGCCTCGCCGTTTTAGAGCATGGTTCGTACGCCACGATGATGCCCTCTTTGGCCCAATGAGGGGTTTTGACGGGCCGAGTGGAGGTGGAGCAGGCAAAGAAGTTTGGGATCTGATGGACGTCGAGGTTCCCTATGGCGTTGTGGAAGATTTGGAGATCGATCCGAATGAGGAGAGTGATTTCGAGCCTCCTCTCGAGTACTACCTTTAGGTCGAGCTTGGAGGACCGACTTTTAACGTAACCCCGTAGTATAGTAGAGATAAGTTAACCCAACCCCGGTATCTTTTTTATAGTCTCTATAGGAAGTCGCCATAGTAAGGGCTTATACATATTCACTTCCTAGGGTTAACATGTATATTAATAAAGTGTGTTTTGGTAATGATGTTTGTTTTGCTGTTTTTCATGCTATCCTTGTTATGATGTTTGTTTGGGTGAATATTTATCGTTTTCGCATGCGTTAATCGAAAGATAAAATGAACGGGTCGACGACGCATCTTGGAACGTCGCATTTTTAATGACCCAAGAGAAGAGATGTATCGGGATGGTTGCGCACTCAAGGACCGGGGCATGACACAAACAAACAAAAATAGTGATTTTCCTTGTCCCACATAGGAAAGTTGGGAATATGTAAGCCGCTATGTAAGTGTGAATGTCTCCTAGCTTGTTCAAATGAAAACATTGGGCTGAGTGGGCTAGACCCACAATTTTCCCACACCCGCACTTTGCCCTTTTGCACGCATGTCGACCAAAATTAACACTAATCAACAATTATTTTTTTTATTATTAAAATTCTGATTTATAATTATAAAAAATTAACCATAGTGTCCTATTGAAATAGTGCGACTGTTCACAAAGGAGTTACAGTTATTTTTTATTTAATTATATATATGTTGTTATAAGTCAAAAAACAACACTCAAGATCTCCGTAACTAGAATTTAGAACACAATAATGGATTAAAGGATTTACACATCTGATTTATGATCCATCGTTCTTGATGCAGAATTAACAATGATCCAACACAAGTACTTCTCCTCTATTACCCTCTTGAACACTAGCTCGATGAGATTGCCCTTTACATTGGATACCTGTATCTGTTCCTTATGTGAGGAATTATGTGTGTCTTAGGGTTAGGGAAGAGACTTGAACGCTATTTATAGAGTTTTCAGCCAGACCTTCTCATTACGGGTCAAGCTCAACTCGACCTACACAAGCTAGCTCCATATTAGACTAATTAAGAATATTTATATTTAAATTTATTAGACCAGTCTCATAAAAGGTAAAATTACAATATCAATTAATATAGCCCATATATTAGAAAAACTCTTATATTCTCCCACTTGGGCTATATTAATTAAAAATGTACTATATGTGCGCTGTAATATCCCGAAATTTCGACTTTATGGATTAATCAAAGGACAGTTGTCGATTTAATTTGAAAAAAGTATATAATCGAATTTTCGGACGTTTTCGCATAGTCAAGGTAATAAAATGGAACTCGATAGATTTTAATCACGAATTCTAATCTGATTAAGGATATTGGATTTTTTAAGATTGAGAAACGAACATTAGACTTTGTCATCTCGTTTTCCAATTTTATCGACAGACATTGAAATCGATCCCGAGAGATGATATTTTCGAATTAAGCGATCGAACGATGGAACTAGCAAGGCCAACAGGCCTCTTTTTCTTCAAATTTGGCCACAAGGGCCTTGAGTGAAAAAACTTACAGTTTTGCCCTTGAAGTGGAAATTACCAAAATGCCCCTTCTAGAAGGTAGATATTTATGAGCTTAGGGGACTAAGTTTGGAAAAATAAGACTCTTTCTCTCTCTTACTCTTCCACTCTTTCTCTTTACCTCTCTCTCTTTTTTTTTCTCTTTTTCCCTCTTTCACCACCATCGTTCATCACCGTGCCGAGCTCAAGCTGAGCCCTTGTCATCGAACCGCCTAGCCATCACTGTTCTCACATCGCCACTATCTCGCCGTCTGCCCTTGCCATTCTTGCCGCGCCAAGCTTGACCGTCCAAGTCACCGAGCAAAGCCGCCGTCCATACCCATTTTTCCATCCATGTGCCATCGCCGAGCCACCACCACCACCGCCTTCGCATCGTTATCATTATCGTCACCGCCCCCACCGCCGTTAAACAATAAGTTAACTCCGTAATCCTTGATTAAGTTGTTCATTGTACTTAGGGCTAGATTAGTTAACTATGGTTTGATTAGTTAACTATGATTGATTTAGTTAACTATGGCTAATTTAGTTAACTATGGTTGAGTTAGTTGACTATGGTTGAGTTAGTTAACTATGGTTGAGTTAGTTATTAATTTGTATGCTTTGGTATGAATTGAGGTGTGGATTACCTTGGAATGAGGATTGTCTCATGAACTATAGCTTTCTAGTTGCAAATAATGCGTTTTTGGCATATGAATTATAATTCATGAGGCGTCATGCTTAGATACCAAGTTTAAAGTGTTGGAATAATCTAGTAGGCTTGAAAAATGAAGCACGTGAAGTTTGACGAGAATAGCATGTCTGTGTGATCACGTGTGATTATTTTATTGCATTTTTATGTGTGAAAATGGCAATAAGTTTGACATATGAGCACAAATCATGGCATGAGCACGTATTATGAGTACATTGGTTAAAAGAAAGAAGAAACGAGAATGGCATGCATGATTGGTGTGTTCATGTGATCATAAAGAGTACGGACCCCTAAGAGGCTTGGGGATGATACCCGATTTATCGGATTCTCAGCAGGATCAGGATGATGATGATTTATCGGATGCTCGATGGGGTCGGATAACGGATCACAGTAGAGGCCAGACCGATTCTCATTTATGGAATACCGTCCATCTCCGAAGGAGATTGTGACGTTGCCGTGCCTGATGATTTTGGGATGATGCCTGATCATGCCGGAAGACTACCAATCGAGGGTTATGCCGTGGCCTAGAGAAGTCGAGAACTACCAGCCTTTGAGTTGTGCTCGAGAGCGAGCGTAATCACTTGGCATAAAATTGGAGCACACTTGGATGCATTGTGCATGAGGAATAGTGATAATTGTGTTCTGATTGCCTTGGCTGATGTATTATTCATCGAATGTTATAACTGCTAATATGCAGGGTATGTGCCAAGGCAAGGTAAAGATACCTGTGATTTATTGGTTGAGTGGTATTGAGTTGAGTCACTCAAACTTGTAATAGTTAAAGCAAAACGAGAGTTGCTCGTTATTGCTCTGTCATCGATAATAAGCAGCATGTTTAGATGTTTAGGGCATGCTCTAGGTGAATCAGCACCCTACCCGAGGCTTAGGTTGTTGACTTGCTGAGATTTTATCTCACTCGTTGTTGTTAACCGTTTTTCAGAACTATAGAATGGAAGGTCGACATGTGCAGTTTGAGGCAAATCAAGGTGCCCTTGCGCAGAGGAGATAGGTTAACCCGACCCTGGTATCGTTTTGATGGTCTCGATAAGAAGTGCCATATAGCAAGGGCTTGTAAATATAAACTTCTTAGGGTTAACGTGTATGTTAATAAAACGTGTTTGGTAATGAGTATAGTTTTGTTATTTTTCCTACTATCCTTGTTATGATGATTATCAAGTGTTTGTTAATCATTTTCGCTTGCACTAATCAAAAGATAAAATGAACGGGTCGACAACATATCCTAGGACGTCGCATTTTTAATGACCCAAGAGAAGAGATGTATCAGGATGGTCGTGCGCTCAAGCACCGGGACGTGACATGTACACATTCATATTGGTCTAGAGATAATTCTTAACAGTCAATCCGATCCCACAAAGCCTTAAATACCGAATTATGATGGTAACTACATGAATACACACAGAGCCTTCTATGATCACAAATATTTTCAACTTTACTAATATGGATTCAATATGGTTGTGTGGCAATTGGACAACACCTCATAAAGAGTAGTACTTTATATGTCATCCACTTTGTCAGTCAACATTCTCTTTCTTTAAATGTCACAAAACTTGATGTGTCACTAGAGAATATCTTTATGGTTCCAATAAACCTATATATGTCTTAGCTTTCTAGTAACAAGACATATATTTAAGGCTAATATTGGAATGCCTCTAGCCTTTACTCAAGGCTTACACAATATCTTAAGATATAACAATGCATTCATATACACTTTATTGAATGCAAAAGTTGATACATATCTAAATGTTACAATAAACCTTATTAGAGCAAAAACTAAAACAACTCCCACTTAACAACAGGATCTCATGATGCTCCTAAGCTCATCCTAATGACCTGTCAATCAAATACACATGGACAAAGGCCTTTACTTAGTGGATCTATAACCATATCTTCTGTGAAAATATGCTCTACTGTAATGTCACAATTCTTTACAGTTTCCTTTATAGTAAAAAACTTGACCGCCATATGCTTAAACCATTTGTGATCTCTGTTGTTGTGAATAAACAACATAGCAGAGTTATTGTCACAATACAACTATATAAGCCTATTCACAAAGTCAAATACAATTAACTCCCCAATAAGGTTCCGAAGCCAAATAACCTGAGCAGCAACCAAAGTATACTACAAACTTCACTTATATGATAGAAGATGATATTGATTTTAGTTTCTTACTTTTCTATTAAACTGCACTACCTGTTAACATAAAGATATATATACTGTCACACCCCGGTCCTATTTCCCCAAGACTCGAGCACGCGACTTCCCTGCATTAGTCATTTAATTGCAACGTCCCAAGAGGCGTCATCGATTCATTCTTTTGTCTTTCAATTAACACATGTGAAAACGAATTCTACATCATCCATCTAATAACAATAACAAGATAGCATGGAAAATACATACACAAAAACACATCTTATTTGTATGCATCATTGATCCACATCAGAAGTTAATTTAATTACACACCCGTTACTCGGGCCTTTTTCGATTACACCAAAAAGAGAGATGGATCGGGATTAACTTAACTCCTTCTACCTACAAAAGCTATCTCCAAAAATTGATTTCCTCCACGCTTACTCCCTATCGACCTAAATGGTCGTTATATACTTCTCATACACGGTATCGGTCCCCGGTGCTACGTACTCTATTACCTCCACGTCTTGGTCCACGAGAACACCAAAATGCATAATTCGAACATCCATTACTAGAGACCTGAAAATAGTTAAATAACAACAAATGAGTAAATTCAATAAGTAAGAACTCTAAATCTCGTGTTGGAGGATACCTCGCCTCGAGAACACACCAAACATATGACTTAACAAGTCGATGGCAGATCAATAGCAAAACATTTGCTTTGCCTTATCTATGTACATAAAAGGAAACCTCATCCTCTCAACATACCAATAACACAATCAAATAATCACACGTAAATTCTTACCTCCCATCGGCGCATATAATTCACAAGAATAATCACACATGAAGCCTCGCTTCTAATTAGCATATGACAATTACCTAAAATAATCAAGAACATTTCATCACTAATGCATGTTAATTACACACAACCAACATTCACATCTCAGATCTTAAAGCAGACAAGCAAATTGAAATCAAGATTTTACCTGCATACGTGATGATACTAATGCAAAGGACTTATGTTAAGACACACAGATTACGCTGTTTATTTACTAGTCCGCGCAAGGCTTTTATTTTTGCTAAGACACATAGATTACGCCGATTATTCACCAATCTGCGCAAGGCATCCACACGTGTTCCGATTATTACGACCACTCATGGCCACGACCGACACCCACATCAGTGGTCTTCTGGCATAACTAGGCATCGTCCCACTCCATCGAGCACGGCAATATCTTGACCTCCCTCAAAGATGACATTCAATTAAGAGCATCGTACAAAATCTATCCGCGAACGGCATCCGGGTCACAAATCATCCGAGCATCAAACATCCCCATAGTCATATGGGTGAACAATCCATTTATGTGATCACACAAACACATAAACACTTAAACCAATTCTTATATTCGCTTTAGCTAATGCAAGAATGTTTAATGCTCATACGTTCGAACTTTTTCAATTCCGCACACATAAAAATGCACGAAAATAATCACATGTGAACAACCGTAATTCTCCAACATGTGAAAATTCACATACATCACTTACAACCCTTCATTGTCAAGATACACACAAACAAAATAACTTATAATGTTGGTTTCTCAAAAATCAATAATCATAGAGCAAAAAAATAGCCTTCTTTGCAATAAACCGTTATACGAGCACATACCTCTCATTTTTAATCCTCATAACTACACATGCCTCTAGAACACTTATCATTATATGATCATAGATTAACAAGAATAGCAAGACTCTCTACATGAGCAAACCACACAAAATACACACGAGCTTTCTTTTCCTAGAACAAGCAAAACCAAGCAAAACAAGCATTAACATGTAAATCAAGCCCATATAATATTTAACCTAGGTCCGATTTGCATAAAGGAACGCTCTATCCAAGGTTTAGAAGAACAACTTACTAAACCAAATGAACTAAAAACGACGATGAGCAACGAACAGCAACGGAGAAGAGGGGCGATTGGCGGTGAGGATGGCACGAATGACGTCACGGTGGCGCAGCGGTGAACGGTGATAGTGATAGTGGTGGTAAGAGGGGTGGCCAAATGAGGTAGAGAGACAGAGACAGAGAGAAGTAGAGTGAAGAATGAGTTAAGTAAACTTTTGAAAACTTCTTCCTCAACTTTTCTTGAAAACTTCTTAAGCAAATCTTCTTGAAAACTTCTTAAGCAAGTCTCAATATAGGCTTTTATGGCTACAAAAAATAATAAGCACATGCATTTAGTTGGGAATGAACTAAGAAAGCTAACAAGAAGCTAACTAGTAGTCTTCCTCCCCTTCTTCTCTAAGTGGCGCCTAGCCTCCCTCAACAAGACCAAATTTTTGGTCTCTTCTCAATTAAGGCTTCTAGAAGGTGTAATAAAGGCTAAACCATAAATTATTTAATTATAGAACACCAATAATGCACATGGCATTAATGTGCATTCATCCAAATATCAACCATGGGCTCGAAGTGGTAAGATGGGCTTGGATTGGGCTTGGTGGGCCCTTTTGGGGGCCTAATGCGGGCGTGAGGCCCATTGGGCTTTTGAGCTTGACCCGTGTCCACTAGTCTGAAGATTAACAGTCCAATGATGCTTAATCCATTTCCCGCATCTCAAACATGGGTTGAATTGAGGATGTCACATATATTATTGTCGACCTCATGTCATCTTGACAGCTAGTAAAGTTTAAATCCAAATACCCTACTAGCTACAAGTCCTGAACATGTTTGTAAATCAGAGTAAAATCTTTTGTCTTCTTTAAGTACCTTAAGACCTTCTTGACCATAATCCAGTGATTGTGTCTTGGATTTGACTTATATCTACCTAGAAGTCATATTGCAAAAGTAATGTCTAATCTAGTGCAAACTTGAGCATACATAATAGTTCCAAGTGTACTAGCATAAAGTACATCATTAATTTGGATTTTCTTAATAACTAAATGAGGACAACAGGAGCAATTCTTGGCTTGCAATACTGTGTACTGAATCTTGCCAAAATACGATCAACATATGTCCTCTAAGACAAACTCAATACATGGCAAGAACAATCCCTATGGATCTCAATACCAAAGACAAAAGACACCCCACTAAGGTAAGGTCCTTCATGTCAACATTTTTCGACAACAAAGTACGAAAAAAACAAAAATTTCCTCTCACTAATCTTGGAGTATATACACTTACTTACTTTGTTCTTAACAAAATCGAATAAGGAGGCAATACTACTAAATTTCAAGTACTATTATCTAGAAGCTTGCTTAAGACTGCAAGTAGACTTTGCAGTCTAAGCACAAGCTTACCTAAGTCATTAGCTGCAAAACCTTTGGGTTACACCAAATATACCTCCTTATAAAAGTCCCCCTATAGAAAGACAGTTTTAACATCCATCTGACATAACTTTTTATCAAAATAAGCTACTAATGCCATAATCACTCAAAGAATATTTAAAATAGACTGGAAAAAAATTGCTTTATAGTCTATTCCTTTTCTCTGAGTGAAACTTTTGGCTACTAGTTTGGCTTTAAACTTCTTAATCTTTTTTATAGAGACCCTTTTAGTCTTATACACCTATTTGCAGCTGATGGGCTTATGTCCTTCAAGTAATTCAACAAGCTCCCAAACATTATTATGTTTCATAGATTGTTCTCGTCTTTCATTGCATCTAACAACAGATCTTATCGAGGACAAGAAACAACATTCGTACAAGTCATTGAATCAACCACACATAACTGATATCATAGCCATGCTCTCCTAGATAAACTATATAGTCTAGTGGTATAACTGATCGTCTCTACCTAATGGATTTCCTCAATGGAGCTACTTTAACCTCATCCTACACTTGAGAGACTTGGGGAACTTCATCAGGAGCTGTCTCAACAATAGGCTCTTGATTTTCAACAGGTTTAGTCTAAGATGTGGGAGGCTCCACAATCATATGTATAGGCAGAGAAAATAATACAGTAGTCCCCACCATATTATTATCTTCAATAGTCTGTAAGCAGCTACCCTTTTCAGACACATCAAAATCCGAAAACTTTGATGTCTGTGATTCCACAATTCTTGTACCTCCATTGGGGTTATAAATCGATGCCCCTTCGAATGATTTGGGTAAGATACGAAGTAACATCGAGTGGTTCCATAGTCTAATTTATTTAATGTTGGATTATATAATCTCAATTCTACAAGACATCCCTAAAAACTTTAGATAATTCATGCTAAGTTTACGTTCAGTCCATAACTAAAAAACAAGTCAATTGAACAGTTTTGGTAGAAATGCCATTTAGAATGTAAAGCGCAGTTTCAAGACTTTACCCCACAAAAATAGGTAAATTAGTTTTACAAATCATACTCTTCATTATATCCATAATAGTGTCATTGCACTTTTCAGCCACACCATTTTGTTCAAGATTTCTAAGCATAGTAAACTGAGCTACTATCTCATAATCCTTCTAATATTTGGCAAACGGCCCTTAAACTATTTAGCATCGCCATACCTGCCATAATACTCACTATCACGGTCAAATCTGACAACCTTTATGACTTTTCCCAACTGTATCTTGACTTCAATCTAAATTTTTTTTTGAACTAGTAAAAAAACTCAGACTTTTCTTAATCAAGCACAGATAACTATAACAAAAATAGTTATTAATAAATGTGATAAAATAATCGTCAATAAAAAATTGTTATAATAGGTAGAAAATTTCATTTGATCACATTGTTGCTGTATATGATTCACTTATATCGGTGCGAATGACCTCCAACAAATTAGAACAACAGATTGCAATTTTCTTCTTTATCTTAGTCATCTTACATCTACAACAGTTTACGCAAGTCTCTAGGTCACTTTTAAGAGCACGTATGATGTCAGCCTTTATCAGCCTTTCCATTCTTTACTTTGAAATGTGACCAAAATGTTTATACCACAATGCATAAGATTGTTGATTAGGTGGAGATCTTTCGGAAATAACCTTTTCAGCCTTATAAGCGATGTATATATTATTGAGAGTTAAACACAATTTGTACAATCTATTGGACGTATTACAGCACCCAACCTTATTTGTATTAAAATATATAAATACTATTATTCATTATTTCAAAAGAATAGCCACACATGTCGAAATATAATACTGAAACTAAGTTCCGTCTAAAAGAAGGTACATAAAATGTGTTTCTTAACATCAAATTAAAACAGGATCTAGAATTAAAATGACATCTCCCACGAACTCAATGTCAGCTTTAGTGTTGTTTTCTACAATGAGCTTTGATTCATATTTATTTGGCTTCCTACGGTTTATGAATCCCTTTATGGTAAACGCAACATTATTAGTTGCACCGTTATCTAGTCACCAAGAACTGATGTGGCTATTGATAGGCTGGATTCATAAACCAATGCCAAAGAATCATTACGTGTATGCTCATGCTTATATAACCAAGTTTTAAATTTGTCGCGGTCTTTCTTTATGTAACTTTTCTTTTTATAAAAAAAAGCAGCGGTCACCATCCTATTAAATGATACTTTCTTAGGACCCAAATTGTCAGAATAACCAGTTGTTCATGAGTTTTTTTATGAGTACAATTTTTGGACCTTATACCCCCTTTGTTACTATAATTAGAGGCATACAAGAAAAAATGCCCTACCATCCTTAGGACGTAATCCCTAACATCACCAGATACGCCATATCTTCTATTGAAGAATCCTTGCAGATTTGTCCCAACTCAACATTAAACGAGACATAAATTCAAGTCTCCAATGCTTCCATCATTCATTTAACAGTGTAATCAGCTGATAAACCACTTTTCAAGTAAACTTGCATGGATTGCTTAATAGATGAAAAACAAACTCAAATGCTCTTTTCTGAAGCTACACAATGTGCTTTCTCGGAATTTATATTATCGGCAATCAAATCTGTCGGCTTATCCTTAGTAAGAGCTATATGAACATCCGCTAGCTCAATTCCAAACATAAAATTATCTTTCCATATTTTAAAGTTTAAACCAATATGAACTTCAATCATAATAGAGTTGCTGTTTATAAAGAAGGTGACTAAAAAACAAATAATGTATACAATTAGCATGATATGAGTATTCATCTTGAGAGTTACATACATCATCATATAATCACCTTTGAGCAGAAAACATGACATGCAGTTGCATACTCCTTACATGACAGTAGCCATGAGAATATATTCCAACCATCGTAAATTCATTACCTTTAGGTGTATGAAACTAGGATCAGTCATTCCTCATGTATATGTTGCACATGTCACCCTCCATGAACCAATACACAACCACCTCCTTTGGGATTATGACCACGCATTAGAACATGAGATATCCTACCATAATATGATACCGATATTTCTCAAATCCAATCAAGTGTACCATTTTGGCAGTCATAACCCAATTGAATCCTTAAAACTCGCTCAAACCAGGGATATAAAATTTATATCTCACATTTATTATATACATGCAATTTTAGAATTGAGGACATGGGCTAATTTGTCACTAAAATCACATGACATGCCAATAACATTGTTCCAATCATTAATACACATTTAAATCGTATACATATCATCAATGAAACACACCCTACACATTCGATATGTGATTATATACATGTGAGCTTGCACCTGCACTTTCAAAACCATAGAGAAATACAGGAAAAAATGCAAAAATACCAAGAAAATACACCATATACAACGTTCTTTACATATTTTCATATTCATAAAAGCCTCAAACATGTAAAATATACGTACCATCTTGTAGAGAATTTCCATATGAGTCCAACACCGCTAGCCACGCTCCATTTGAACCTGTCACGTGCCCTCACGCATCACCTAAGTGTGCGGTGCATAAGGCGCATGAAATGGCTTAAAGCGGTCTAGTCATATTGTTCGATAGTCCAGTCCAACCGTTCTAACCGGTTCAACCATCAACCCCTAAATCGGTTTGACCAGCAGCCCATTAGACCGATTGGCCGATTTGACCAGTCAAGGTCAACAGGTCGATTCAACAATCAACAAGTCGAGTCAACCAAGTCATTCGGGTCAAGTAAGAGTCAACTGGGTCGGCAGAACGCTTACGTCATCGATGACATCACCCTAGCACTAGCACATGCAACATACGCACTAGGCAAAACCTCCACGTGGCCCTCACGCGCCTGACACCGCAGTGGCATGTGGCCGTGCATGTGGGCACGTGCGGTGGTCTTTGGAGGCGCACCACCCATGGTTTTCTTCATCTCGTCAAGAGGAATCCGAATATGTGATCAAAACTAATTTTTTTCCTAAGAAAAAGTTTCGAAAACAAGGCAAATCCGAATGTTCGAGTTCTAGTCTATAGAGGCTCTAATATCACATGTTATATGTCAAAAAACGACACCCAAGTTCTCCATAGCTAAAATCAAGAACACAATAATGAATCAAAGAATTTATACACTTGATTTGGGATCCATCGTTCTTAATACGAAATTGGTGATGATCCTCTCTTGAACACTTATTCGATGAGACTGCCCCTCACATCAAATACATGTATTTGTTCCTTATGTGAAGAATTATATGCGTCTTAGGGTTAAAAAAGAAACTTGAGCGCTATTTATAAAGTTTTCAGCTAAACCTTCTTATTATGAGCCAAGCTTAACTCAGCCCACACAAGCCAATCCCATATTAAACTAATTAAGAATATTTATATCTAACTTTGTTAAACCAATCCCATAAAAGGTAAAATTACAATGTCAATTAATGTAGCTCACATATTAGAAAAACTTACATATGCTTTCCAATTTTATTACTTCGGCTATCAGTTATTTCAGAGATCTTATTCAGACATAACTTCTTAACCTTTGAAAGGTTGTGTCTGCTTGAATATAACTTCTTATTTTTTGTTTTTGATTACTGAACGTGTATGTTCAATAATATCTTCTTCTTGCATTTTCTTTTTTTTTTATATATAAAAGAGAATTACATCCATTGTTTCCAATTGTTTCCCTTTGAGAGTTTTTGGAGAAATACCAGAATTGATATCTGGTATTCTCATTCGAGACTTTGTTGTATTTCGAAGGATTTTTGCCTGTAACCATTAGCAACGTTGCGGGGCAAATAATTCCTTAAAAAGAGTGTTATCACACTTCAAAGTCTAATTTCATTTCTTCCCATTCCCGACAATATTTCCCAATAAAATCATCCTAGGCTTCTTCATCTAATAAGAAAAGCATTCATTCCTATGGTGGCAGGGGGTATTTGTTCTATGGGATTCATTTCCCTGCCTAGTACCATTTAGGCCTTTCGTGACTAATCAAATTAATCAGTATTGACACCTAAATTTTGACTATCCATTTTAGGACTAAATTGCATAAAAAAATCAGGGACCAACCCCAGCCCCTAACCAAAAATATTAAATCATTTTTGTATGCATTTACATATTCATGTATTTTTCATTTTAATCAGACTGACGGTGGAATTGGACCTGAAAAGGATGCGCGAACTGGGCTAGAATCACATAGAAAATTCAGCCAAGCCTAGGGGGGTAATGAGCCAAAAATTGCAGGCCTTAGGGCCTAATTAGAGCTTAATTCATCCCATTGAAAAGTCTAATTTGGGAAAAAACCTTTTTAATTATAAAAGTCCAATAATTAATCAGAAAAATGTCTAATTTATGTCTGCAAGAGACAGACAAGCCCATGAAGAGACTAAGATTTGGCTCGGCCCATTCAATGATCTGGCCGAACTCCATAGGGGCTAAATTGAAATGGATTTTGTTTCTTGGGATCAACTTGCAAATATCCAAAAGTTTGGGGACTATTCCGTAAATATGCAAAAGTTGCATAGCCCTTAATTTGTCTATTTAAGCACACTTATGCCTCATTATTCAAGCTAGATAATTTAACACTCAGAACACGTCGAGAGCTACATGAGAGAGAGAGAGAGAGAGAGTGGTCGAGCTGCTCTTCACGGCCTCGGATCCTCACGGCCGGTGACCTCCTAGTGTTGCTCCTTATCGACCACCTTTGCTGCTGCCCTCAACGACGAAGCCTGCTCCAGCCTTACTCACCGACGACAACCGGCTGTGTCTTCCCTCACACTGTATTCTCTTTTGCAGGAACCGAGTCCAACTCCAAATACGGTCAAGCCAAGCGTGTTCGGTAATTGAAGAGAGCACCAGCGGAGGGAAATCGTGAGGGGAAACAGAGGAGGTTTTGGGAAAAATTGGGAGGCCATACAGAGAGATAACATGTGGCTTCGATGGAGAGAGACTTTGAAGTGTCATTGAAAATTGAAGATGGAGTCAAGCGGTGATTTTTGTTGACTACCTCATAAGTGCAGTTTGACAGCTTGATCAAACATTCACTCACGGTTCCCTCCCGCAAGACCCACGACGTACAGAAGCATTAGAGATCCTCCACTCGACGCGTTCGCTGTTTCATCAGACCGACTTGCGCCAATCTCTCCGACGAGTGACCCTGGCTGTGCGCTCAACAATTCCAGCCATGTGACATCCTGAATTTGGCTTACATATTTGTATGCGTAGACTATCGGAAAATAGTCTTTGTACGATTAATTAACAATACTGTGTTTTAAATTATCGATTTTTGCGATAATTGCAATATCGAATTGTGTAAGCCTATTTTTATCTCCGGTTTTGGTCACATGTTTTTAAAGTGAATAGAGGAAGCAATGCCTAGCGTTCTGACTTTTGGTGAGAATTTTTGGAAAACATTTTTTTCCGCAGGGGCATTTTCGTAATTTTCGGGTATCATAAGAGCATTTTTGGAATATTCCATCCCCTTTAATTCTTTTGTCTTATTCTCCCTCTTTTTCCCCTTCTTGACCAACCATCCCTCCCCTCATTTCTCCTTCTCTTCCTTCTTTATTTTTGTCTTACTTCAATTAATAAGAATTTGATAAGATTTGGAGTCCATAGGCTTAATTCAATAATTTTTGGAGTTACATTGATAAAGAATGATGATTAGTCCTTGTCTTTCCTTTCTCTTTCTCTCTCTCTCTCTCTCTCTCTCTTCCTCACCTTGGCCGAGACACCCTCCACAAAAAGCTCCCCCAAAAATTTTCTTTCCCAAGTTCATTTTCCTCAAGCTTAGCTCGCCTCAAAGTCTTTGTTGAAGCTTGGTGCGTCAGCAAATCACAAAAGCGTACGCTCGTGGCTTTGGTTGTTTGATTAATGCGAGTTATCTTGCCATTTCAATTGTTTTCAATCGATTATGTTATGGTTAAAGGCGTAGTTTGAATATGCACATTGAGCTCGAAAATGGATAGTAGTTATATTTTGTCTGAGATTGATGATATTTGTTCAGAAATGGAGTAGTTGCAACGATGGGATCGTTTGTCGGTTATATGTCGGAGGAATTGTATTGTTATATCAAGGTGGTATTTGCTCGGAGACCGAACGGGGAAAAGTTCGGATCGTATTGGCTTCAAGATGTAAAAATACTGATTTACGTTGTTCCGGCGTGATGGCGATGAAATCGTGGAATGAATTGTGGCACGTGAAAAAAAAATGAATTAAAAAAATGATTTTTGCACGTGAATAGTGCACGTGAATAGTACCGATGAATAGTGGACATGAATAGTGCATGTGAATTAATCGGATTGATGGTTCAATCGTGTTCGGTCGGATTAGTGCCGTACTTTTATTACATCGTGATGGTTGATGTGGAATTTAGTATGGCATATTACTACATTTACATTCACGTGCATTCATTGAGCGTGGTAACAGTGAGGACAGTCGGACTGTGATTGTATCGACTATGCCCCATGGGAGCCAGTATGGGAAATTGGGAAGCAATGGAGGTATGTGCCCTTCGGCTGTTAGCTGTGATTGCGCGGTGGCAGATGCGCAAGTAAGTCGCATAACCTCGGAGTAGGAGTGAGATGCCCGATGTGATTTCGGATGCCTAATGTGATTTCGGATGCCCGATGTGATTTTGGATGATCGATTCTTGGAAACAAATGGTTACGAATGAGAGTGGTACACGTGGGGAAATTCATTACATGCATATCGTTAGTATGGGCTGACGATCATCACTTTTATATTACAGTTGTACATATATGATATCTTTAATTGTTTCCTGCTTGTTGTAGCAATAGGTGGTAGGTCTTTTCTATGATATGATTATTTGAATAGAAAGGTTATGGCTTGTTTGACTTGCTGAGTTTATCTCACTGTTGTTGAATTACATGTTTTTCAGATCGTTACTTTGACGGATGGCCCTCGAGGTCGTAGTGCAGCAGCTTGGTGGTGGGCATGGATATGACTCTTTTGTGTAGATGATCGTAGAAGTAGGCTAGACCCTTGCCATCCCTGATGTCTTTTCCTTGTTTTTTTTTATGTAAATCTGTGAAACGCACGAAGTAGTAAATAAATAAAAAGTTGCCGTTATGTTTTCTCTGACATTGATGTTTGTATATTCGTCTTCCGCTTGCGTTTTTAATTAAATCCGATAATTAAGCCGTTAGTTATGTGACGTCCTGGAACGTCACAGCTCGTGAAGGTATCGTCACAAGCCAGCTGCTGTACTGCGCCTCCTATCGACGCCAGTGCCATCCAGCTATGAACCACTACGAGGCGCGTGGCTCACCCTCACCGTGACCAGCCACCTCAGCGCCAGCTAAGACACCTGTGAACACCATCGTCGGCTAGCATCCTGAGCCGCCACCATTGCGAACCCAATCCAATCCGACGCATTTGAATTTGGAAATTTATTCGCAAAATAGGTAATATCTAATCCCGAAATAATTCAATATATTTGGATTGCCTATTTTGAATTATTTGACACCCAATGCATACCTTCTAAGATCTTTAGGGATAATTCAAATTAGGAAATTTCCTAATTCGGACAACATGCATGAATCTGCAATCCAATATCCAATCCATGATATTTGATTCTCGAAGCACGGAAAATTGGCCCAACCTATCCGCAATCTGCTAGATACGATTTGCTAATTTTATTCAATTGGTCAAACTTATCCACAATCCATCAAATACGCTTCGCCGATAAGATCCTTTGTCACCAAATTTGAATGTGATGGATATTTGGCGCATATTTTATTTTCTTTTGCATATCTCATTAGATATTTTAAATATTTTCATAATTCTAAAATCCCAGAAGAATTATGCATCAGATAGGATTACATTAGAAAGATAAGATTTTATTAGCAAATCCTATCTCATAGGTAGTTTGCATTTTAAAGAAGCTTTGCATATAGATTAGGATCATCCTAGATAATGTTTCAATATTTAGATCAATATTGCATTCTACGATAGATTCTAGGTAATTATCTAGAGCACGTCCCTTTACTAAAAAATATAGGATTTAATTCAAATTATTTCCTAGACAGTTTAGGATAATTATCATTTAGGGTAGTTATTATTACATTAATTCTTAATTTCGAAATTAATGAAAATACCAAAAATATTTATCACATGTGCATATCATATTTGGTATGTCATTAGTCTAGGTTCATTCAGTATAATTTTTAGGTACATTCATTAATTTAGTTTATTCATTTAGGCTCATTTAAATAAAATGCATGACATGTAGTATAGTTGCATGACATTTTGTCTGTCATTAGGAAAATGTAAGTTTAGGGTCACAATGCATGCAATTTAATTGTATGTCATTAGACTTAGGTCATTTAAATAAATGCCTTTCACCTTAGTGTAGTTGCATTGCATTTGCATTTTCATTAAATAAGTGAAAATCCAAAAATAATCATATTAGGTTAAGTCTCACGTTTGGGAGATAAACGCTAGGGATTAAGCTGTAGCATCCAGGTATGTCTTTCTATCCCTTATCTTGCAATTTATTTAATGCTTTGTTTTATGAGTGTTAAATTAAGTTTATGCACCAGTATGATCACCTCACATGTTAGGGAATTAGATTAAAATTAATCCAAAGCTGTCTAACAAACATTTTTCATGAAATGAAATGGTACCGAAGGGCGTTAGATTTAATCTAGCGTAATCAAATTCTCAAACTTTGTTTCTCTGGTTCGTAGAAATAAAACATTTTCTCCCAATGTTTTATTTAGGTTCTAATCGACCTACCATAAATTATTAGTGGCCACTCCAAGTCCGATTATTTGCATGTTGATCATTTAAATCAAAATCACAATTTGATAGAGCTTGAGAGAGCTCGAGCTAGGTTAATTAATTTCATTTAATTAACTTAGTAATCTGTTAAGTTAGGTTTGGCAAAATTTAGATTGCGACAATTAGAAACTTATAGTCCTTTAATCTTTTAAATTTTAATGGAAGAAATAGAAGATCAACTCTCTTGGTGGAATTTTGGAGGCATAGTAAGGCCGATGCCTCCACATGAGCTTAAACTATTTGCAAGCTCGAAATAACTTGGGATTACCGTGTTGAGAAGACCGACTCCTAATGGGCAAATGATACTATTGCTCATTTGTTACTCTCTTCTTAACACACCCATATGGCAGAATAATTTCTTTGAAAGTACCTATGTTACGGCTCATTCCGATTGAGCCAGCGTTACTGCAAAAAGTATTTGTTATTGTGGATTTAAAATATTTTTAAAGCTAGGGATGACATGGTTCTCCTATCATGTCAGCGCTCTGGAAAATCTATTTTGTATATCGGCTGTATAGCAGATGTGGTGTGATAAAAGTGGATGACTCACAAAGTGTGCCCCATGTATATTGAAGGGCAATCGTGGAAAATAAAAAGCAAAACAAACGGCTCTTTAGGCTTAATATCTAGGAAGGTAAACGTTCTTTTTTTTCTTTCAATAACTAAAATTTTGATGTAGCTAGTAGTATCACCTAGAGGGAGTGAATAGATGAATTCAAACAAACTTAAGAAATTAAAGCGGAATTGAAACACTTAAGTTTGATTTTGTAGAATTAACAAACATTGATGACTAACAGTATTACATCAGAGATTAGTAAGAGTGCAATACTCTATCAAAATAAAGAGTGTAGGGATAGAGAAAATTGCACAAGAGATTTATAGTGGTTCAGCTTGATCAAGCCTACGTCCACTCTCCACGCGATCAGACTCATTGGCTGGTTTACACTATCAAATGAATCAATAAGATGTTGCAGTATGTGCACTCAAGATGTTCACTCTCTTGATCACAGAATTTTCAACTAACACTTCTCGATGATTACAATGTAGCTCTCTTGATAATAAGTGTATATGAACTAGGCTCTCTAACACTTTGGAATTTATAATTCGCGCTCTACTTCACTTGGGCATCTCATCTTTCTTTTATACTCCTCCACTTCCAAACTAGCCGTTGAATAGCCTTCAAAGGATAGTTCATCAGACCTCCCGTCATATCTAAACTTACCAAAAGAAGTTAAGTAGCCATTGTAAAAGAGATTGAATCTCCTGTTGATTCAGTCATCCATACAACCAGAATCCTAGTTTCCATAACTTGAGTTCCAAGTAAGATAAGTATATCTTGCCAATCAATATGATATCTTATCAAATAAAGAAGATTTGCTTTTGATTATCCGTTGCAAATCAATCTAAGATTTGATCATGGATCAATTATATCCAAAGTGAAACACCAGGCTAGATCCCTAGCTATCGCATTGTTGTTATGTTGATATATATCCATTGGAGATCGGGTTTGAAAGATCTTTGATACTCAGTTGTTATCTTCAAAAGATCGCTTCAGACGTTATCTTCATCTGTTACTCACGAAGTTCTAAATACAATTAAAGTCTAAGATTGCCTTATAAGTTGAGTATATAGAAAGACAAAAACTTGACAATATCCTTCATGCAAGTCATAGAAAGCTTCTTCATAATACTCTAGTAGCATCCATTCAATATACGGACCAAGACTTCAGACGTAATAAAATCCAGAGATTACTTAATAAGATATGAATAAGTTTTCCTCAGATATATCACCCGAAAATTGATCTCATTAGTATGAGTCCAGTTTAATATAACATTTTGTCAATCTTCAAAATCTGTATAGAGGATTTCCACAACAATCTCTCCCTTTTTTATGATGACAAAACATTTCTTGTTTAAGTTTAAAAGAGATTAGATATTCAATACAATATATGTTCTAGAAAAACATGTTGTGCAAAATAAGAACAAAAAACTGTGTTAACAAATTTATGATCAATGATCTATCTCTGTTATCATGGTTTGTTCACATAATTTTTAAAAAGTGTACCTGTCCTGCAAGGATATATTGTTGTGACCTAAATTTTGTCGAAACCTAGGTTAATGGATTACTAAGTTAATCAATTGAATTAACTAACCTAATTCAAGTTTTCCCAAACCCTATCAAATCGCGACTTAGGTTTATGTTCTTAAATATGCAAAAATGTTTAAATTGGAGCCGCCACTAATCAGTTTCTTGGTAGGTCGATTAGACACATAAATAAAACATTAGGGAGATAATGCTTTATTTCTACGAACCAGAGATTTCTAAGTCCGGGGACTTGATTACGCTAGATAACTATCCAACGCCCTTTCGATACCGTTTTCATCTCATGAAAAAATGTTTGGCATGCAACTTAGATTACTTTTTTGACTAAAGTCCTAACATGTGAAAATGATCGTGTGGATATGCAAACAGATAAAAATAAACACCCGATAAATCAAAGCAATAAATAAATTGCAAAAAGGGAAATATGACGTACCTGGACGCTGTAACCTAATCCCTAACGCTTATTTCCAAAGCGTAAGACTTAGACTAATGCAATTAATTTGGAGTTTTCACTTATTTAATGAAATGCAATAAATGCAACTTTATATTAAAATGCAATGCAACTATACTATATGAAACGCATTAAATTAAATGACATGAATCTAATGATGTATGAAATAAATGTCACACGTTATGGTCCTAAACTTACCTTCACTAAATGACGGGTAAAATATATGCAACTATACTAAATGGCATGCATTTAATTTAAGCTATCAAATTAAATTAATGAACCTAGACATGATACTATATGAATGCACCTAGTCATGAAACTAAAATGATCCTAGACATGGTACTAAGATGAACCTAGATTAAATGACGTACCAAATACGTGACACGCACATGAATGTTTATTTTTGGTATTTTATGATTTTCGGAATAAAAAAATGCATGAAATTCAAACTATCTTAAATGAAGATTATCTTTAATATTTAGGAATTAATTGAAATTAAATCCCAACAATATTTTAGAAAATCTTATCCTAGTTCTAGAAGATTTTAAGATGAATTGTTACTTAAATGATGCAATGTTAATCTATATGCAAGATTATTTAACTGAAACTAAATCCTATGAGATATCATTTTTAGGAAACGTTATCTTTCTAAAATGGAATGCAACCTATGAGATACGATTTCTAAAAAGTCATATCTTTCTAAATATGATTTTAAAGATGGAATATCTAGTAAATTCCACCTTCCTACTTATTTTGATTTTTAAAAAAAAGAATTTTTAATTTTTTAATTTAGGAAAGATATCCGAATGATTTTAGCAAAAATAATTCAAATGACTAATAAATTTGAAGAATCAAATCTACATGGATGTAGATTGGACGATCCAAATTTTCATGCGAGGGGGCGCAATCTTGTGGTTAAGATCAGTTCACGTTCACACGTTGTCGAATAAAAGAAAAATCCTTTTATGAATTATTTTTTATTTTAGAAAATTTTCCATAATAATTAAAAATCAAGTTAAATCTGGAAATCTTTTAAAATATGCACATTCAGATCATATAATTCGAAATTAGGTCATATTATCAATAAGGAATATTCCGATAAGGGAGTTACCAAATTTGGATTTGAGAAAATTGACTTTCATTCTTTGGAAATCGCAAATCGGGGGCTAGAGACAGCTAACAAGGACTTCTTGGACCACCCATGAACATCTGGAGGATCGCCGAAACACCAAGGGGTCGCCGGATATTGACTGGACAACAGCAGCAATTTGGATTCCTTCACTGGGATTTTGTCAAACACGTGATGTGCGTTCTCGATCGAGAGCTCCCATAGCTTCGTCTTTGTGCAGGGCGACTAGGCTTCACTCGTGAGAATTGCAGGGACGTCTATAAAGGTCTTTGGCAATCGATGGTGGTCGGAGCAGGAACGTCCAGCAACAAACAGTAGCAAGCAGAGAGGCGAGCTCTATTTTCTGTGCACCAAAACAAGGGGCTTTGGCTGGTCGCTAGGCCTCCTTGTTCAGCTCGTATCTCCTTCACCATGGCTCTCCTTGCAGATCCTCTTGGAGTTCCTTAAAATACGTTGCATGTGCTTCGTTTCGACTACTCACAGGCCTTGGGGGACGATTGGAATTGATCGGAAATCGCATCGGAAGTTGGCCTAGCAAACTGGAATTTCTGGGTTTCTAGGCACGTGGCTGGTCTCCAGAGCTTCTTCTCGCGATTAGATCTTCACGTCTAAGGGTCTTCAGGTTGATCCCTCTCGACCGAGATGAACTACAACATATGTAGTTCATTTTTATAGGTGTCCAGAGGCGAGAGACACGCAGGCGAGGGCTGGATGACCGCGGCAAGGTGGCTTTGCGGTTCCCCGATCTCCCTCTCCCTCTCTCACTTTTCTCTACCTTAGCTTAAATTCTGTGTGTTTCGAAAGAGAATGTCGTCTCCCCTTGATTCAGAGGTATAACAGGGTATATATAGACAAGCTCAAGGTTTCTCAATTTTTGGGTATTTATGGTTTAGTCCCCGAACTTTCTAATATTTGCAAATTAACCCCAAATCTTGTTTTTCTTTTCAATTTGGACCCTACACGGTTTGGCTAGCCCATTGAGTGGCCTTGGTTGAGCTCAGCCCCCTTGTGGGCTCCTATTCCTCTTGCGGGCTTAATTTTAGCCTTTTTCTAATTGATTAATGAATTTTTAATTACTAAAAAGACTTTTATCCCAAATATCAATTTAAGCGAGATGAATTAACCTCAAATTATCCCCTAAGGCCTCTGTGAATCTCGAACGCTTCCCTCCATGCCTTGGCCGAATTTTCAATTAATTTTGGCCCGGTCTGCAAGTCTTTTTTCAATTCAATTTTGCCCTCGGTTCAATTTTTTAATGGAAAAATGCATGATTTAATTATGCTAAAAATTAAATGAAAATGCTCCTAAGTCTAAATGCAAACTAAATGTAATCAAATTAAATATTTTTGGTAGAGCCGAGGTCGGTCCCTATTTTTTTTGTGCAATTTAATAAATTCTTGAAAAAAAAAACTAAATGAGGGTCAAAATTTAGGTGTCAACATATATCTCTCCCCCTTTTTGTCAGCATCACAAAAGAGAATAGTAGAAAGATTATAATAAGCAAATATAGTTCAATACACCCAATCGAAAAGAGCAACAAACCAAAAACAAATTATGTCTATCAAACACAATCCAAACAAGACAATAAAAAACATTAAAATAATTGAAAGATTGTGAAAGTTATTTTGAGGTGGAGGGTTGGCTTGATGCAGGTTGAGAGATTGGTGCAAGAGTTGGAGTTTGCTGACTCGGAGCAAATGTGGAGACATTCAGGTTAACACTTGAAGGAGGAACAAACTGCTCAAAAAGTTTAGGAACCATGTCAAAAAATCTCATCTTCTGCTAAGTACTCTGAAATTCCTTAAGGTATATTTCTAGCAGCCTATCGAAATGTCTTAGTTTTCCACACATAACTCGATCCAAGAGGTTCAGCTTGTCTTCAACATGGTGTTTGATATAATCAATATCAACCTCAATATTTGTTTGTCTCTATTGAACATCACTGAGAGGATGTGAGGAGTCTGGTCTTGCAATCATGTCCATCATCAACTTAGTTTTGAGATGAAATTTATCTTGAATGCGATCAATCTTAGCACATAGAAACTGAAACATTTGATTTATCGATCCAAGTGTGGGAAGATCAATTGATCCAGAAGACTCCACCTCAAAATTTGCATATCTTGGAGTTTGAGGAGTCTGAGAAGTTCTAGCAAAGTATCTACCATTAGCAGAAGTGAAAGGCACGAATGAGGTTAGTGCAATGTTGCAACTGCTAATGCTCTTTAAGGGCTTAAGTTGTCATAACTTGTAATGGTTGTCACACCCCGAGCCCTCGAGCGCGTGACCATCCCTATCACTTGTCCATTGGGTCAATAAAATTTTCGACGTCCCAAGACGCGTCGTCGACCCATTCATTTTATCTTTTGATTTACGCATGCGGAAGCGAAAACAAACACCCGACAGCAAGGATAGCAGGAAAACAGCCAAACCAAAACACATTTTATTAATAAACTGGTTAACCCTTGGAAGTGTATAATTACAAGCCCTCACATCGAGGCTCGGGTTAACCTATCTCCTCTACGCAAAGGCACCTTCAATTGCACCCGATGACTTTCCAGCTTAAGGTCCTGAAAAACGGTTAACAACAACGAGTGAGATAAAATCTCAGTAAGTCAACCGCCTAAGCCTCGTGTAGGATACCAATTCACCTAGGGCTTGCCCTAAACATGCAACTTAAAGTCGATGGCAGATCAATAGCGAGCAACTCTCGCTCTACGCAACCTATCACAGGCTCGAGACTCAATTTCACACCAAGCCATCAACAAATCACAGGCATTCTTACATCGCTTTAGTACATGCACACGCCCTGCATGTTATCAGTTATAATAGCATTCTAAAACAATGCATCAGCCAAGGCATGTAATCAAATACAATCTCATTTCTTGTACACAATGCATCCTAACGTGTTCCAATTATTGTCACCGTTCTCAAGCATCCGGGTGACAAATCATCCGAGCATCCGGGTCACAAATCATCCGGGCATCCGGGTCACAAATCATCCGGGCATCATCCCCAATCACCATTGAGGGTCAGTACACTTTTGTGATTACACGAGTACACAGGTACACTAATTTCATAATGCCACTATAATCCATGCTCATGCCATCACTCGTCGTCACCACCCGCGTAAAGTTCACGCCTCAAGTGTGCGACGTCGCCACAACCCGCGTAAGGTTCACACCTCAGGTGTGCGACAGTTGGCCTCGTCAGGCTCAACTATACCCCGCGTCAAGACGCATCAGGGTAGCCCGCGTAAAACGCCTCAAGCTCAATTCTTAACCCCGCGTAAACACGCCTCAGGGTAATAATTCTTAACCCCGCGTAAACACGCCTCAGGATAGTAATTCTTAACCCCGCGTAAACACGCTTCAGGGTTGGTTTCATCAAACTATCATGAAAATGCCACATTTTCCGTACTCAGGCCATGATCGTGCTCACATATAAAATATTGCCATTTTCACAATAAAATTCGCACGTGATCACACCGACGTGCTTTTTATGCCAAACTTTGCATGCCTCGCTTTTCAAGCCTAGTGGATTATTCGACAACATAAAATTCAGCATTCGAGCACATCGCCACATCAATTACCAATGACGCATTAAAAATACATTATTTTCTACTAAAATATTTTTAGGCACATGGAAGGTTAATTCTACGGCCAATCTCATCATAAACATGCCCAGCATAATCAGCATAAAATTCTAAGCATTCACTCAACTCGGGTTAATTAACCCAACTATGGTTAATTAACCTAACCAGGGTTAATTAACCTAACCATGGTTAATTAACCTAACCAAGATTAGTTTAACCTAACTAAGGTTAACTATCCTAATCAAGATTAGCATAACCTAACCAAGGTTAACTATCTTAACCAAGTTTAGCATAACCTAACTATAGTTTAGCCAAATTAACCATAGTTAAGAGTCTAATTGCTTCTTAACTAACCCTAAGTGCAATTAGTAGCCTAATCAAGGATTAAGGGGTAAACTCACCGTTTAACGGCGAGACTACCACGGCGACGACGGCGGCGACGGCGCGAAGACGGTGACGGTGGCGGCTCGGCTACGGCGCGTAGACGGAAAAATGGGTCTTGACGGCGGCTCGACTCGATTCGGCACGACGCGGTTACACGGCGATGTACGGCGGCAACGGCGTCCCAAACGGCCCCAAGAGCGCGGCTTGAGCTTGGCAAAGGTGTGGTATGGGTTGGGGGGTTCGGTGGTAAGGTTTGAGAGCCAAAACAAGAAGGAAAAGTGGAGAAAATGGAGGGGAGAGAGAGAGCTCCGAATTTTGAGAGGAAATGAGAGAAATGAAGAGTAAAAGAGAGAGAGAAAGTTGCCTTGCCCCTTTTGTCTTCAAGTTGCATTATTGCCCCTCAAATAATGCAACTCAATTCTTATCCAATTTGGCTCTTAATTTCAAGGCAACTTGAATTATTGTCTTCTAATAATTCAAGACAACTTACCCAATAATTTGACAAGAGAGAAAGGGACAAGGAGAGAGAGAGAGAGAGAGAGAGAGAGAGAGAGAAAACCAAGTAAGCCCTTAATTATTTTTGTCTTTCATTCAATAGATTTTTGCCCAAAAAGTCCAAGCTTCTAGAAGGGCAAAATGGTCTTTTCCACCCTTGACACTATTCATACAGGCCGGCACTATTCACGTGGGCCTTGTACTATTCACGTGGGCTTGGCTCGAATTTTTACAGGCCCAACAGGCTTAAGATTCAATGATTTCTTCATTTTGGGCCAAAAAAGGCCATCGGGGGTAAAATGGTCTTTTCCCAATTT
>BCNH02000002.1:9891421-9921751 GCA_001662345.2 Metrosideros polymorpha var. glaberrima | reverse complement strand
ACTCGCGCGCCGTTTCCATTAAATAAAACTTTTGGCGGTTCTGTCTCACCGTTCGAACTTCAGTCGAGTGGTAAAAGGCGGCATAGTCCGAAGTCCCGAGTTCGAAACTCACAGACGACAACTTCGGTTGATTCTCCTCCGTTAATCGTGTGCCGTATACTTTAAATAAAACCTTTGGCGTTGTTATCCCAACAATCGTGCCTTAGTCGAGTGGCAAGCGCACGAGACGCGCACAAGACAGCGGAGGTCTATGGTTCGAAACCCGCGAGCGACGGTCTCTGTTTTCATTTTCTTCTTTTCTTTTCTTTATTTTATTTTTGCACAAATATAACTAAAAATCCAATCATCCTTGTTTCCAATTGAATTTCGACAATCGTCCTTTGATTAATCCAAACAATCAAAATTCGGGATATCACAGCCCAATACTTGGCTCTTAATCCTTTAAGGTCCAATACTCTTCATCGGACTATAATTCATGGTTCAAGTCCATCAGATGTTATAGAGTAATATATCCAAATGTTATTCTCTGCGCCTTAAACTGGTGAGCCAGAAATCAGGATGTTACAATGGTGATCGCAAGTTCTACCATTGAAGGATCAGTTTCAGTAGGCTTAGAGACTAGAATACTTCCACCTTCTCTGTTCTCAACCCGATATGCAAAGTATTCTTCAGCTCTTTCCTGCTCATATAGGTTTTGCTCCTCTTTACGCCTCTTCTGCTCAGCTTCTTGTTTAGCCCTTATTCTGGATTTCACATCTTCTCTTGTTTGCTTCTCTGCTTCAGCTTTTGCTCGGGCTTCTTTTTCTTCTTCTGCTTTCATTCTTTCAGCTTCAGCTCTCATTCTTTCTTGTCTGTCTGCTTCAGCAGCAGCCCTGGCTATCTCTTGTCTCTTTTGTAGTATTATTTCTTCAATGCTCAGACCCTCATGAACATTGAAGTCAGAAGCGTCATCTTCATCCCTTACACTGGTAAAGGACTCCACAGAGGTCTTGCTCTTCTCTAATGCTTCCTCGGCATCATGGATATCGACATTCACAGAAGAATTCTCATCAGATTCTTCATCCACCAACAACATTTTGGAAAAAATTTGGAGCTTCCTTTCTTAGAAGCTTTCAAGGCCTGAGTGGCAAACTTTTTGGATTGCATTTTTCTTTTCTTTGAAGCCTCAGTTTCATCCACATTTAGAGGATCATTGATAGTGACCCTAACTTTCTTTCCTCTCTTCATCCATCATTCTTCAGTTTTGAAGTACCTTATTCTTCTTGACATCCTTTCACCAATGATCATGATATCCTTAGATTCCTCAGACAACTCATCAAGAATTGTGATATGAATGTGTTCAAACAATCTGGTAATAAAGGATTCATAAGGCAGGTTTCCCTTTTTCTTCTTAATGGATCTATACATATGCAGGATGATCATGTGTTGCAAAGAAAAAGGTTTTTCATTTGTCAAGACCCATATTACTTTGGCCTCATATCTACTTACATCTGTCTTGGAAGACCCCTTAGGTCTAAGAACTTATGACAATTCTGTGCAGAAAGACATTGTCCAAAGGAAACAGGTCAGGTGAAACATGAGATTTAGCTTTTCATGTAAATTCGGAAATTCCTAACAGAAACTTATAAGCTTCATCAGGATGAACAGATATAGGAGTGAATTCAGAACACTTCACTACTAATATCTCGGTAAGATCAGAAGATGTCACTGTGTATTCTTTGTCATAAACATGGAACTGTATAACATCTGGTGAGAAGAATGATAGATTGGAGTACAAGTAGGCTGTTAATGCAGAGTACACAAGATAGTCAGATTGACAAAAATTCTTGAGTTTTGGTTTGACAAAGTAGTGTTATATAGGAATTCCATTATTGTCGAAAAACTTAAAATCAACAATTCCATGCTCTACTACTCCCTGATCCAGTAAAGTATTATAATAATCCATATATTTCTTCGATCTAAATATGACTCTTTTCTCCTTTCCCAAAGTGTAAAAACCACTAAATCTCTGCTGAAAGTTTCGAAATAGTTTCTCATCATTGTCTTCCTCTTTTCCATCAATGAGGATTTCCTCAGCCACATTCTTAGACATAGGAGTTTTTAAATGGTCATTGACTTTCTTCTTTTCTTTTTTCGAAGAGCTTCCCTTAACATTTTCTTTCTCATGAGGTAAAGTTCGTAGAGGTTGTTCAACTATATCATTCAGTGCTTCCTCATCTACATATCTACTCTCATTCAAAAACTTCATGATTATAGGCTCAACTACTCCACTATTTCAGAAATTAATTATCGATTTCTTCAGTTTAATGGTAGTACTAACCTTAGCAACCGTAGGAGGAAAAGTCTTACCAACTGATTCAGAGGAATGGGATTTGGACGCATTGTCCCCTTCAGAATCAGAAATCTCGAAGTGAGTCTAATCAGTCGTAGGTCTGCCCATTGATCTTTTTGAAATTCAAGATAATTTGCGAGTCCCCTTTGAAGATTTCTTTATCGATGAGGCAGATTTTGGAGCCATGAGTGGATTTTGAATGGGTTAAGGAGGAAAAGTTTCGATCTTTTGGTTCTGGAAGAGTTGTTCGCACTAGAGAGGTGAAGGTTTAAGTGTTTAATGCAATTTTTCAAAAACAAAGAGTGAGAGGAGAGTGCGTGAGGAAGAGAAATTTAATGTCAAGAGGGAAGATTTGAAACGACGCTTTGGTTTAGAATTTTTGAAAACCGTATTTTGACAGTTTTTTAGCAAGAATCGAAAATTAATCCAAAATTGAAGGGAATAACTATCACTTAATTTTACAATAAGATTTGTATCAATAATTGCAGATTTAAAATATTTAGACGTTAAAAATAAAAGAGATCATTGTTCGTACATGATTTCCTTGCAAAAATTAAACTTACGCGCCAAAATTTGAAGATTTTGGCTAAATAAAGCACTTGTAATAACGATCAGTAAGCATCTTCAGATGTTGTGATCCTTTAAACTCTGAAGATTTTCCATGTCTTCTTCATGACTTAAGTAAAAGGATTAGTAATGCCAATTCATTCTTAATAAACTCAAATGCATTCTTTTCAAGAGGCTTTGTGAAAATATTAGCTAACTGATGTTTTGAATCTACAAACTAAATATTCACATCACCATTTTGAACATGATTTCTGATGAAATGATGCTTAATCTCTATATGCTTTGCTCTAGAATGTAGGATTGAATTTTTAGTCAGATTAATAATATTATCACACTTAATTTCGACATTTGATTCCTTAACACCAAAATCTCTTAATTGTTGCTTTATCCATAAGATCTAAGCACAACAACTATCAAGTGCAACATATTTTGCTTCAGCAGTTGATAGTGCAATAGTGCTTTGCTTCTTGGAGTGCCAAGAAACTAGCATACAGCCTAGCATTTGACATGTTCCAGATGTGCTTTTCCTGTCAATCTTACAGCCAACAAGATTAGCATCAGAGTATTCATTAAGTATAAAATCTGAACCTTTGGGATACCATACTCCAATTTTAGGATAAGCACTGATGTACTTAATAATTCTTTTAAAAGCAGAGAGATGTGATTTTCTAGGGTCTGATTGAAATCGTGCACACATGCAAACACTGAAGAGAATATCAGGTCTAGAAGTAGTTAAATATAATAAAGATCCTATCATGCTTCCATATAACTTCTTATCAATTTTTGTACCTTGCTCATCTTTTTCAAGTTTAGAAGAGTAGAACATTGGAGTTTTTATTTTCTTACTGTTTTTCATGCCAAATGTCACACCCTGGTCCTATTTCCCCAAGGCTCGAGCGCACAACTTCCCTACATTGGTCATTTAATTGCGATGTCCCAAAAGGCGTCGCTGACCCATTCTTTTATCTTTCAATTAACACATGCGGAAGTGAATTCTACATCACCTGTGACATCCTGATTCTGGCTTGCCTGTTTAATGCGCAGAGCATAACATTTGGAAATGTTATTTTTATAATGTATGTTGAAGAATAGTCCTTGTGAAATATTCCTAATTTTCGGCCAACGTGCTAATATTGAATTCAATGGGAATTCAAGTCCAACGAAGAGTATTGGACATTCCGTTTCCGATATTTCAAAGTTTATCGATAAACCCTAAAATTTCGGATAAGAGACAGTAAGTCGAAAATCAAGGATCAAAGAGACATTTCGGACTTGGCATAAACCAACGGGCCTATTTTTTATTAAATTCGACCACCAAGAGGCCCGATAATAGGAATTGACCATTTTCCCCCGAAAGCCTATTTTTGGCCCAAACGAAGAACTCATTAGATATCAAGCCCATTAGACCCATTAAAATTCAAGCCCAAGCCCACGTGAATAGTGCCAAGCCCATGTGAATAGTGCAAGTTATATGAATAGTACCGAGGGTGGAAATTACCATTTCACCCTTTTTGAAAGTAGGATATTTTGAAGATTGCTTTAATGGGCTAAAGACAAGCTTAATTAAAGCTTTTTGTCTTTCTTTTCTTCTTATCCTCCCCCCTTGGCCAAACCATCCCCCCTTGCCTCTCTCTCTCTTGCTTTTCTTCTTTCCTCAATTAATTGGCTCAAGTTGTCTTGAATTCAAGAAGACAAATTAGATATTTTGAAGTTGCATTTATGAGAGCAAGGATGCAATCTTGGAGAGAAAGATTAGAAGCAAGACAACTCTCTCTCTCTCTCTCTCTCTCTCTCTCTCTCTCTCTCTTGCTTTCCCTCTCTCTCTCAAATTCGTAGCTCCCCTCCTTCTCCTCCATTTTCACCATTTTTCCTTCTTGTTTCACCCCCCTCACCTTGCCGTCGCGCTACCCAAGACGTGCCTTGAAGCCGTGCCCTTGCCGCCGACGTTCAAGCCGCCGTCACCAAGCCGTGCCACCGCACTACGCCCGTATCGAATCGCCGTCCGCACGCCGCGCCGAGTCGAGCCACCATTAATACCCATTTTCCGTCTATGCGCCATCGTCGAGCCACCACCGCCACCGCCTTTGCGTCGTTGCCGCCGTAGTCGCCACTGCCGTTAAACGGTGAGTTAACTCCCTAATTCTTGATTAGGTTGTTAATTTCACTTAGGGTGTACCTTGGATGCAAGATAGAGTTATATATAGTTAGTTTAGTTAAACTATGATTGGGTTAAGTTAACCATGGTTGGGTTAAGTTAACCTTGGTTAGGTTAGTTAACCATGGTTTGGTTAGTTAACCATGGTTGTGTTAAATTTTCTACATATGTTTTAGTAGGTTTTTAAGTTGATGTTTGCCCTGGATAAATAATGGTATCATGAATTGGGAGTTTATAGTAGAAAAGAATGCATTTTGACATGAAAATGGAAATTGATGTGGTGCCGTGCTTAAATGCTGAGTTTGATGCTTTGAAACCATTTATTTGACTTGAAAAATGAGGCACGTGGAGTTTGGCATGAAAAGCATATTCGTGTGATCAAGTTTGATTTATGTATTGTATTTTTCGTGGAAAAATGGCAATGAGCATGACGTATGGCATGAGCACGTATCATGAATGAATTGACAAAAAGAAAGAAAGAAATGAGATTTAAATGCCTGTGTGCTCGTGTAATCACAAAGTGTACGGACCCTTAATGGTGATTAGGGACGATGCCCAATTTTATTGCTGATATTATTGGACGCCCGACGGGGGTTCGAATGACGGATCGCGATGTTCTTTGAGGCAGAACCGATTCTCCTTTATGGAATGCCATCTGCCTACGGGGGAGGTCGGGGTGGGGCTGTACCTCGATCGACCAGGAGGAGATGTTGCCGTGCCCAATGGGGCGGGACGATGCCCGATCATGCCGGAAGACCGCCAACCTTCGGGTTGTGCCATGGCTCGAAGAGGTCGAGAACCGCCAACCTTCAGGTTGTGCTGTGCCTGAGAGCAAGCGTAATCACTAGGCATAAAATTGGACTACGCTTGGAAACATTGCGTGTGTGAGATGATGATATATGTGTCCTGATTGCCTTGTTTGATGTATTGTTTATATAGTGCTGTGATTGATAACAAGCAAGGCGTGTGCATGTACCAAGGCAAAGTAAGAATGCATGTGAATTGTCTATTGATTGGTGAGAGTCACCCAAACCTGTTATAGGTTGTATAGAGCGAGAGTCGCTCGCTATTGATCTGCCATCACCATTAGGTTGCATGTTTAGGGTGCATTCTAGGTGATTGGCACCCTACGCGAGACTTAGGTTATTAACTTACTGAGATTTTATCTCACTAGTTGTTGTTAACCGCTTTTCAGAACCGTAAAATGGAAAGTCAACAGGTGCAGTTCAAGGTACCCTCGCTTAAAGGAGATAGGTTAACCCGACCCTCGGTGTATCTTTATGTGGTCTTTATAGGAAGTGGCCTGGAAGTGAGGCCTTATATTTATAACTTCCTAGGGTTAACGTGTTTTTAAATAAAAAGATGTGTTTTGGAAATGCCATTTGTTCCACTGTTTTTTTTTTCCTGCTATCCCTGCTGTTGTATTTGTCAGGTGGTTGTTATTCGTTTTAGCATGCGTAATTTGAAAGATAAAATAAATGGGTCGTCGACGCGTCTTGAGACGTCGCATTTATTAATGACCCAAAGGAAAAGTGATAAGGATGGTCGCGTGCTTAAAGGCTCAGGGCATGACATCACCCATCCAATAACAATTTCATGATAGCATGAAAAACACATACACAAAAGCACATCTTATTTATATGCATCATTGACCCATATCGGAAGTTAATTTAATTATACACTCGTTACTCAGGCCTTTTCCAATTACATCAAAAAGAGAGAGAGGTCGAGATTAACTTAGCTCCTTCTACCTACAAGGGCTATCTCCAAAAAGTGGTTTCCTTCACACTTAGTCCCTCATCGACCCAAATGGTCATTATATACTTCTCATACACGGTATTAGTCCTCAATGCTACATACTCTATTACCTCCACGCCTTGGTCCACGGGGACACCAAAACGTGCAATTCGAACATCCATTACTAAAGGCTTGAAAATAGTTAAACAACAATGAATGAGTAAACTCAATAAGTAATGCCTCTAAACCTCGTGTAAAAGGATACCTCGCCTTAGGAATGCACTAAACATATGACTTAACAAGTCGATGATAGATCAATAGCAAAACATTTGCTTTGCCTTCTCTATATTCATGAAAGGAAACATTATCCTCTCAATATGCCAAGAACACAACCAAATAATCATCTTACGGATATCAAAGTAGACAAACAAATTGAAACCAATACTTGACCTGCATACACCATGATACGAATGTAAAGGACTCATGCTCCATATTGCCTCAATTTAGTGTAATCTCTTCTTATCCAAGACACACAAATTACATCAGTTATTCACCAGTTCGCGCAAGGCATCCACACACGTTCCAATTATTACGACCACTCACGACCATGACCGACACTCTCGTCAGTGGTCTTACGGCATAACCAGGCAGGGCAATGTCTCGACCTCTCTCAAAGACAGGCAGCATTCAATTAAGAGTATTGTTCTAAAATCTATCCGCAAACGCCTTCCAAGTCACAAATCATCCGGGCATCAAACATCTCCTATAGTCGTATGGGTGGACAATCCATTTATGTGATCACACAAGCACACACACACTCAAGCCAATTCTTATATTTCACTTTAGTCGATGTAAGAGTGTTTAGTGCTCACACATTCGAACTTCTTCAATCCCGTACACATAAAAATGCACGAAAATAATCACACATGAACAATCGCAATCCTCCAACATGCGAAAATTCACATATTTCACTTACAACCATTTCTTGTCAAGATGTACACAAGCAAAATGACTTATAATATTGGTTTCTCAAAAATCAATAATCATAGAGCAATAATTAGCCTTCTTTGCAATAAACTGTTACACGAGAACATACCCTTCATTTTTAATTCTCATAACCTACACATGCATCAAGAACACTTATCATTATATGATTATAGATTAACAAGAATAGCATGACCCTCTACATGAGCAAACCATACAAAATGCACACATGAGCTTTCTCTTCCTAGAACAAGCAAAACCAAGCAAAATAAACATTAACACGTAGATCAAGCTCATATAACACTTAACCTAGGTCTGATTTGCGCAGAGTAACGCTCTATCCAAGACTTAGAAGAACTACTTATCTCATATAACATAAAATTTAGGTCTGATTTGCATAGAGTAACGCCCTATCCAAGGCTTAGAAGAATTACTTACTATACTAAATGAACTAAAAATGACGATGAGCAATAAGCGGCAATGACGAAGAAGGGTGGTTAGTGGTGAGGATGGCACGAATGACGTCACGACAACGTGACGATGTGGCGACAAATGGTGGCAGTGATAAGGGTGGCAATGGTGGTGGTGGTTCGGTGGTGGTAGTGGTGACCAAATAGAGAGAGAGAGAGAGAGAGAGAGAGAGAGAGAGAGAGAGAGAGGAATGAGTCTAAATAAACTTTTGGAAACTTCTTTCTCAAGTTTTCTTAAAAGCTTCTTAAGCAAATCTAGAGAGAGAGAGAGAGAGAGAAGAAGACTTTTTCACCAAGTTTGACAAATATCTATAATCTTGTTTTGTCTTCTTCCTCACAAATATCTCTCTTAAAGATAGGGTTTCTAGAATGGGCAATTTGGTAATTTCACCCTTGATACTATTCATATGAGCTTGGGTTTGAGCTTGGTGGACCCTCTTGGGTGCCTAATACGGGCGTGAGACCCATTGGGCTTTCGAGCTTGGCCCACGTCCACTACTCCGAAGATTAACGGTCTAATGATGCTTAAACCATTTCTCGCATCTCAGACAAGCGTTGGATTGAGAATGTCACACCAAATTTCTTCACAACTTCTTTTGCGTACTTCTCTTGATAGATGAAGATACCATCTTTTGTCTGATTAACTTGAAGATCAAGGAAAAATGTCAATTCTCCCATCATGCTCATTTCAAATTCATCATGCATCATCTTAGAAAATTTCTTGCAGAGTTGTTCATTAGATGAGCCAAAAATTATGTCATTAACATAAATTTGAATGAGTAAGATGTCTTTATCTTCTCTCTTTACAAAGAGAGTGATGTCTACTTTACCTTTTTTGAAGTTATTGTTGATCAAAAAATTGCTTAGTCTTTCATACTAAGGACGAAATGCTTGTTTAAGACCATATATGGTTTTCTTCAATTTGTAAACATGATCAGACTTTCTTAATTCTTCAAAACTAGGAGGCTATTATACATAAACTTCTTCTTTGATGTAGCCATTTAGAAATGCACTTTTCACGTCCATTTGAAAAAGTTTAAATCATGATAACATGCATAAGCTAAGAGTAGCGTAATGGCTTCTAACTTGGCCACTAGTGGATATGTTTCATCGTAGTCAATTCTCTCTTCTTGAGAGTAACCTTTGGCCACTAGTCTTGCCTTGTTCCTGGTAACCTTGCTTTTGTTATCCAATTTATTTTTTAATACCCATTTTGCTCCTATTACCGAATGGTTCTTCAATCTTGGCAATAGCTCCCAGACTTCATTGATCTCGAATTGTCGAAGTTCTTCTTGCATAGCATCTATCCACCTTTCATCTAATAAAGCTTATTCAATTCCTTTTGGTTTGACTTTAGAAATCAGTGTTAGTGTACAGATGATATCTTTATACTTTGATCTGGTTTTGATTACTTCATCCAAATTTCCAATTATGAGATTTCTTAGATGATTGGATTTGTGCTTCTTGTGATATCTCGAAATTTCAACTTTATGGATTAATCAAAGGACGATTGTCAATTTAATTCAGAAAAAGTGTATAATCGGATTTTCGGATATTTTCGCACGGTCAAGGTAATAAAATGGAATTCGATGAATTTTAACCACGAATTCTAATCCGATTAAGGATATTAGATTTTTTAGGATTGAGAAACGAACATTGGACTTTGTTGCCTCGTTTTCCAATTTTATCGGCGGACACTAAATCGATCCCGAGCAATAGTATTTTCGAATCAAGCGATCGAACGACGGAACCAGCAAGGCCAATGGGCCTCTTTTTCTTCAAATTCAGCCACAAGGGCCTTGAGTGGAAAAAATTATAGTTTTGCCCCTTGGATGAAAATTACAGTTTTGCCCTTAAAGTGAAAATTACCAAAATGCCCCTATGAGTGAAATGACCAAAATGCCCCTTCTAGAAACTTGGACTTATAAGCTTGATTGGATAAATTTTAGAGTTACAATAATGCAATTTGGAGGGGAAGACAAGCCTTGGAAGACAACTTTCTTCGTGCTCCTTCTCACTTTCTCACTTTCTCGCTTTCTCTTCTTCTGTCTCTCTCTGCCTCTCTCTCTTTTCTTTCTCATTTTCCCTCTTTCATCGTTGCCGTTCACTTTACCGCCACCATTCGTCACCGTGTCGAGCTTGAGCCGCGTCCTTGCCGCCATGGAATCGTGCCGCGCCTTGCCGTCCACCGTCGCCACCATCCAAGCCAAGCCAAGCCAAGCCACCGCCGTACCAAGCCGAGCCGCCGTCCATACCCATTTTTCCATCCACGTGTCATCGCTGAGCCGCCACCACCGCCTTCGTGACGTCACCGCTGTCATCGCCACCACCGTTAAATGGTGAGTTAACTCCTTAATCCTTATTAGGTTGTTAATTACACTTATGGTAAGATTAGTTAACTACTGTTAGATTAGTTAACTACGATTGAATTAGTTAACTATGATTGGGTTAGTTAACCATGATTGAGTTAGTTATTAAATTGTATACTTTATTTGATTTTAAGGTGAAGATTGCATTGGAAGGATAATTATTTCATGAACTATGGTTTTCTAGCAAAAAAATAATGTATTTTTGGCATATAAATAGACATTGGTGTGGTGTCGTGCTTAGATACTGAGTTTTATGTATTCGAATAATCTAGTAGGCTTGGAAAATGAAGCATGTGAAATTTGACATGAAAAGCATGTTTGTGTGATTACGTGTGGTTTATTTATTGCATTTTATGTATTAAAATGGCAATAAATTTGATGTATGAGCACGATCGTGGCATGAGCACGATTTATGGTGGCATTGGTTAGAAAAATATGAAGAATTGAATTGGCAGGCATGATTAAGGTGCTTGTGTGATCACAAAAGTGTACTAACTCTCAATGGTCATTGGGGACGATGCCCGATTTAATCAAGAATTTTATCAGACGCCCGGTGGGGGTCCGGATGACGGATCGCGGTAGAGGCCGGACCGATTCTCTTTTATGGAATGTCATCTACCTGCAGGGAAGGTCAAGGTGGGGCTGCACCTCGGTCTTCCAAGAGGAGATGTTGCCGTGCCCGATAGGGCGAGACGATGCCCAGTCATATCGGATGATTGTAACCATTAAGAGGTGCAGTGGCCCAAAGAGGTCGAGATCGCCACCCTTCGGGTCGTGTGGTGGCCAAAAGCGGTCGTAATCATTGGCATAAAATTGGAACGCACTTGGATGTATTGCGCATGAGAATCGGTGATATGTGTTATGATTACATGCCTTGGCTAATATATTGTTTATAGAATGCTATAACTGACAATATGCAGGGCGTGTGCATGTGCCAAGGTAAGGTAAAGATGCTTGTGATTTATTGGTTGAGTGGTATTGACTTGAGTTACTCGAACTTGTGGTAGTTAAAGCAAAGCGAGAATTGCTCACTATTGATCTGCCATCAATATTAAACCGCATGTTTATGGTATACTCTAGGTGAATCAGCACCCTACACGAGGCTTAGGTTGTTAACTTGTTGAGATTTATCTCATTTGTTGTTGTTAACCGCTTTTCAGGATCTTAGAATGGAAGGTTGACTTGTGCGGTTCGGGGCAAATCAAGGTGCCCTCGTGTAAAGGAGATAGGTTAACCCGACCTTGGTATCGTTTTGATGGTCTCAATAGGAAGTGCCCTAAAGTAAGGGCTTGTACATAAACACTTCCTAGGGTTAACATATATATTAATAAAATGTGTTTTGGTAATAATGGTTGTTTTGCTATTTTTTCTGCTATTCCTATTGTGATGTTTGTTTGGGTGAACATTTATTGTTTTCGCTTGCGTTAATTGAAAGATAAAATGAACAGGTCGACGACGCGTATTAGGATGTCGCATTTTTAATGACCCAAGAGAAGAGATGTATCGGGATGGTCGCGCGCTCGAGGGGCTGGGGTGTGACACTTCTAGTTCTTGTGGGTTTCATCATCTTGTTCACCATGCACTTCAAGATCCTTTCCTTTGTCATTATTTGCTAGTTCGATCCCTGAGTTGTTCAACGTTTGGTCCTTATCCGCTGAATTTGAGAATTCAGCTTCATCAGAGTTTACGAATACTTCAGATGTTTGAAATGGTTCAGCTATTAGTTCCAACATCTAATGTGTTTCATCAAACTTCACCTTCATTGATTCTTCTACAACTTGAGTGTTTTTTTTTTAATATACAGCAGGCTTTGCTTGTTGCAGAATAACTAAAGAAAATTCCTTCATCCGATTTCTCATTAAACTTTCCAAGTAAATCATTAGCATTCTTCAAGATAAAATATTTGCAACCGAATACTCGAAAGTAGGAAATATATGGTTTTCTACCTATGTAAAGTTCATGAGTTTTCTCAAGCATCGATCTAAGAAAGACTCGATTTATAATAGAGCATGCAGTTGATACAGCTTCAGCCCAAAAATGAGATGCAACTTTCTTTCAATTAAAAGAGTTCTTGCCATTTCTTGTAAAGAACGATTTTTCCTTTCAACTACCTCATTTTGTTCAGGTGTATAAGGAGATGAAAAGTTGTGTTGAAAACTATTTTCATCACAAAACTCTAAAAAATTTTGATTTTCAAATTCTCCTCCATGATCCATTTTAATACATGAAATAGCATAGCCCTTTTTGTTTTGAACTTTTTTTGCAAAGTTTGTAAAATGTGGAGATTCATCACTTTTATAGCAAGAAAGAATACCCATATGTATCTAGTGTAGTCATCTACTATAACAAGACAGAATTTCTTACCACCAAGACTTTGGCTTCCGGTTTGTCCAAAAATATCCATATGAAGTAGCTGTAATGCTCGCTCAATACTTACATGGTTTAAGGACTTGAAAGAACTTCTTACCTGTTTACCCAAGGTACAAGCTATGCATAGCTCAGTCTTTTCATACATCATTTCTGGTAAACCTCGGACAGCTTTGAGATTTGCTTGATGCTGATGTGTCCAAGTTTTCTATGCCATAATTCTGATTCATCCTTGATAGATATATGGCGTTGGATATCTTCAGACTTTACAAGCAGATAGATGTTTCCATGTCTTCTCCCTAAAAAGGATTGTTTGCCGTCTCTACTTAAGCCTGAACATTCATTTTCTTGAAAGTATATTTTATATCCAACATCACATAATTGACTTACACTTATCAAGTTCTAGTTCAGCCCTTTTACTAAAGAAATGTCATTAATTGTAAGATTTCCTATCTTGACTATTCATTTAACGATAATTCTTTCTTTGTTGTTTCCGCCAAAAGAGACATTGCCGCCATCAATTTTGATCAGTTGAAAGAATTTATTTATATCACCTGTCATGTGTTGAGAGTAGCCATTATCTAGGTACCGTTTGTTTCTTTTCCTTTTTGGTACCTGTACATATCAAAAAGATTCAAACTTTCTTTGGTACCCAAATTTTCTTGGGTCATTTGGGGTTATGAGGTGTTGCCATTCTTAGGATTTCTTTCTGGATAGGCCACTAGACTTTAGGGCACTCATTTTTTAAATGACTTGGATCTCCACAATTTGAATATTTAAAGAAACTTGCTCCAATTGATTTTGTGAATTGCCTTTGAAAATGATTTTGGTAAGCAAATTTTTTTTGTCTCTGTTTCAATCTTTCCTTGACTATTGAAAAATCATTTTGAAGATTGTTTTCCTTTTCTAATCCCAAACTAGATTTGTTGTAGTACAGAATTTGCATATTAAGAATATTTTCCAGATTTTTAGTGCTAGATATGAATTTTCTGTTAATTTCTGAAATTTCATTCGTTAATATAACATTTTCTTTTGAAAGCAAATCTTAACTTTCTTTAACTTGACAACATTCTTTTTGAATGGATTCTATCTCATATTTTTTAGAAAGATTTTGTTGTTTTAAGCTTGCAACTTCTTTTTTCAGTTCGGATATTCTCTCAAGGGCAATTTTATGATCTGAACATAATTCTTCAATGAATTTAGAAATTTCATTTGGTAGATCAAGATTACTTACTTCGGCTTTTCTTTCAGAGTTAGAGTCTGAGTGTGCCATCAAGCAAATATTTGCATATTTCTCATCGCTTTCCTCACACTTAGTATCGCTCCAGGTTTCTGCTTTTAATGCTTTCTTTGATTTCTAATATCTGCATTTGTTTCTTCAAAGCAGGGGACAATTTGATTTAATGTGTCCTCTCTTTTTGCAATGAAAGTACACCAGATCTTTGTTGTCTTCTCTATCTTCTAGGAACCTTTTCTTTTTGGTTTGATTGAAGAGTTTTTTTATATTTGAAGTTCCTTCCTTTTCTAGCCATTCTTCTAAACTTCTTGACCATAAGTGTCAATTCTTCATCATCTTCTTCATCTTTAGAATCTGAGCCATCAAAGTCAATATTAATTTTTAAAGCAATTGATTTCTTACCTTTAGTTTCACCTTCTTCATTCAAGCGTTCTGCCTCATATGAGGTGGGTGTCCCCATGAGTTCTTCCATGGAAAGAGATGAGATTCTTTGAGTCTCTTGGATGGAAGTTTTAACATTATTTCATTCCTTTGTTAGAGCTCGCAGAAGTTTGTTGACTCTCATTGGTTCGGAGATAGGATTTCCTTGATGCTCAAGACTATTGACTATGTTTGTAAACCTATCATTCATTTCTTTCACAGTCTCATTTGGTCTCATCCTGAAGGCTTCATACTGTCCAAGAAGAATGTTGAGTTTGGTCTCCTTGACTCAATTAGTTCCAGAGTAGATGACATAAAGCTTGTCCCAAATTTCTTTGGCTAACTTACATGAAGCAATGTGGTTATATTCAAAAGCAGATAAACCACAGTAAAATGCAAATGATTTTAGAATCAACAGCCTCTCTTTTAGCTATCTCAACATCTGATAAAGGAGGTAATTCGTTGCCATCTTTGTCTTTCTTTGGTTTTGGCCTGACGCCTTTAGTGACAATATCCCAGTATGCATTGTCTTTGCATTTGACATATGCCATTATTCTATTGCTCCAAGTGTCATATTCTTTTCCTTCAAAAGAGGCGGTCTTCATTCACTCTGACCTTCATTGAGACCTACCAAAGAACCACTAGCCATGATAGATCGTTAACTCAAAAGTAATATAGAACTTCAATAAATAATGAGCACCATGCTTTGATACTAATTGATGTAGCTAGTAGTATCACCTAGAGGGGGATGAATAGGTGAATTCAAACAAACTTAAGAAATTAATGCGAAATTGAAACACTTAAGTTTGATTTTGCAAAATTAACAAACACTGATGAATAATAGAGTTATAGTAGAGATTAGTAAGAGTGCAATGTTTTATCAGAATAAAGAATGTATGGATAGAGAAAATTGCACAAGGGATTTATAGTGGTTCGGCTTGGTTAAGCCTACATCCACTCTCCACACGATCAACCTCCTTGGCTGGTTTCTACTATTAAATGAATTAATCAGAGGTTACAATATATGCACTCAAGATGATCACTCTCTTGATCACAGAATTTTCAACTAACACTTCTTGATTATTATAATGTAAGCTCTCTTGATAACGAGTACATATGAACTAGGCTCTCTAACACTTTGAAATTTATGATTCGTGCTCTACTTCACTTGGGCATTTCATCCCCCTTTTATACTCCTCTGCTTCCAAACTAGCCGTTGGACAACCTTTAGATGATAGTTCATCAAACTTCCCGTCATATCCGAACTTATCAAAAGAAGTTAAGTAGCCGTTGTAAAAGAGATTGAATCTCTCGTTAATTTTGTCGCCCATACAACCAGAATCCGAGTTTCCATAAGCTAAGTTCCAAGTAAGGTAAGTACATCTCACCAATCAAGAGGATATCTGATCAAATAAAGAAGATTTGCTTTTGATTATCTGTTACAAATCAATCTAAGATTTGATCGTTGATCAATTATATTTAAAGTGGAACACCAGGCCAGATCCCTAACTGTCGCATGGTTGTTATGTTGATATATATCCGTTGGAGATCAGGTCTGAAAGATCTTTGATACTTAGTTGTTATCTTCAGAAGATCACTTCAGACGTTGTCTTCAAATGTTACTCACGAAGTTCTAAATACACTTAAAGTTTCAAATTGCCTTATAAGTTGAGTATATAGAAAGACAAAAACTTGACCATATCCTTCATGCAAGTCATAGAAAGTTCCTTCATAATACTCTACTAGCGTCTATTCAATGTACGAACTAAGACTTCAGACGTAGTAAAATCCAGAAATTACTTAATAAGATCTGAATAAGTTTTCCTCGGATATATCACCTGAAAATTGATCTCATAAGTATGAGTCCAGTTTAATATAATGTTTTGTCAGTCTTCAAAACATGTATAGAGGATTTCCACAACAAATTTAACCAAAAGATTTGAGAGAAAAAATATTAGGAGGGTTATGCATAGGAAGAAAGTGGATGATTACTCAATGAGTGAATTCTAGAAAAATAGAAAAAGTCGAGGGAGAGAGATCATGACTTTTCCTTTTCCCTTTTATTATTTTCTATTGTTTGAAAAGAAAATAAGGCACATCGCAAGGTGTTAGTTCGCCGGAGATTGTTAGGTGGAGGTGTCGCCCACGCGCGTGGAGAAGCGATTGGGGTGGGGCTCAATCCCATCACGAACAATGGAGTGATGTCACCGACCAAACGTCACGGCTGCTATGTCATCATCACTTGCACCAGTCCATAGAAATCCATGTCCTTTCCAAGTAATTCATGTCCACAACAATTTAATTATCCAAAAAACCATAAATTTATTACACTTTTACCAGTTTAGTCATAAACATTTTAATTTTACTAATTGAGTTCATTTGACCAATTATGATCGAAAATCGCTGACGTAGATGTCAATCATCTTAAGTGGCACAACAGACGCTGACATGGACAATTTTAATAATATTTTTTATTTCGTTTTTCATTTTTTTTTTCTTCTCTTTTTCTTCTTCATTTCTTTTTACTGTGGACGGCGACCCTCGCCAGCCACTGAGTGACGCCATTGCGACTACAGGTGAGGCAAAGGCGTCTCGGCGACCCTCGTCGGTCACTATAAAATATAGTGAAAAAGAAAAGAAAAGAAAAGAAAAGAAAAGAAAGGAAAGGAAAACGAAAATAAAAAGTAAAAATTATTTAAAATTATTCACGCCAGCATCGGCAGTGTCACGTAAGATGGCTAACATCCACTTGAGCAATTTTAGACCAAAATTGATCAGATAGATTCAATTGACAAAACATGAAAAAGTTTAGAGCTCAATTGACAAAATGAAAAGATTTATTATTAAATTGACAAAAATATAATAAATTTAAGACTTTTTAAATAATTTTCTCAAAAGTGACTGCTTTACATGATCAAGGGATGCCATGGATCAAACGGGAGATTTTACATGCGTGAACTGGACCTATATAGAGCCAAATGGAGACGAGACGAGACTCGGCAAAAAATGGCCGACAGGCGAATCCCCAAGATTCATCACCTTATCTGACATTATAGGACATTTGTCCGAAGTGAGCCAAATAATTGGTGATGAGAAAGATCTACCAATCATTTTTAGGTCTTCGTCAAGCCTACTGTGAAGGTTCACTGGGTTGTGACAATATATATTCAAGTCTCCAAATGGAGGAGTGAGCATTCCAAAACTCTCTTTTTAGAGATCTAAACATGGAGTCCGAACTTAGTGAAGCCACCGTTAAAGGAAATGTGCGTTCTTTGCGTGAATTGCTCGCAAAAGATAAATTGCTTCTCGACAGAATCATGATCAGGAATCACACTGAGACTCCTGTTCACATTGCAGCCATGCTCGGACACTTGGAATTCATGGAAGAGGTCCTAGCTCGGAAGGCCGAGCTGGCAAGAGTGCAAGATTCTCAAGGATCGACCCCTCTTCATCTCGCGGCAGCAAAAGGGTACCTTAACATAGTGGCAAGCTTGTTAAGAGTCAACCCTGAAATATGTTTTGTCCAAGACAAATACGAAAGAAACCCTCTTCATGTTGCAGCCATGAAAGGCCATGTGGATGTGTTGGAATGCTTGGTTCGAGAGAGACCTAATGCAGCCCATAGTATTGCCGAACATGGCCAAACGATCCTGCATTTATGCGTGAAGCATAACAGACTGGAAGCTTTGAAGCTTTTGATAGATATCTTGGGCGATGATCAGTTCATCAACTTAGGGGACGAATATGGCAACACAATTTTGCATTTGGCTGCTGCAAATAGACAAACTAAGGTATGTTCATACAACCAAGCCTCTGCACTAGTCAAATTTAGTGAGCTTATTAATAAAAGAAATAAAGTGCAATCAAGTCTTAAAATTTGTCAAATTTGTTCAATAAAAGCGTTTTCGTTAACTCCGTCCAACTAGACTAACGAAAAATACCGACGTGTCTTATTTTATTACTTTTTTAAGATACATGGTGACAATGTGGTGCCCATCAAGCGCCACGTCAAAAAATATTCAAAAATTAAAAAGACATACAAACTAAATTAGATTAAAAATAAAAAAGCTAAAAGTTACCAAAAAAATTACAAAAAGCACAACCTAAATCAGAGGTCGTAGCTAATGGTCGCCGTCACCGACCATCACCGGATCCAGCGGAGGTCACTTGAGCCTCGCCAATGGCCAATGAGGCCTCACCCGAGGATGGTCGGCGTCGGCCACTAGATAATTTTTTTATCCTTTTTAATTTATTTAATCTAATTTAAGTAAAAATTGAAATAATAATAATAATAAATGCCATGTATGAGAGAGAAAGTAATAAAAAAAATGCGATGTCACCATTTTTCGTTTGTCAAGTTGGATAGAGTTAACGGAAGGATTTGATTGCACTTTTTGAAAGTTTTAGGACACAATTACGCTTTCATGACAAGTTTTAAGACTTCTAGTGCACTTATCTCTTAATAAAATAAAATAAAACAGGCAGTTCTAGGATATGTAAGTGTCCTAGAAATACTCGGAAGCTAATAGATAAAGATTCATAAATCATTATAGGTTATGATATTTAAAATAAGAAGGAAGTCATTGGTCCAGATAATTAACTACAACTTTACACTTCACGCTATCTTGATACTAATTTTATCTAAATCAGAAGGAAGATAAAACTGGAGATGACAAAAGAGTTTCGACAAGGTATGAGTATCCCTTTTAAAGGCATCAAATAATAGTCACAAAGACTAGAGGACTGAAAAATGCTAGTAGCAAAGTTAATCATGAAAAGTATATAACATGGGCTTGTCTAGTTCAAACTTGACCCCAATTGGTACATTATGGTGTGACTCCTCTGCAGACTATACTCTTCCTAACTAATAAAGGAGTCAACCCGAACATTACGAACTCCAGAGGTTTCACAGCACTTGCCCTCTTAACACAAGGTGAAAGCGCAGAAAAAGCCCCAGAGATTGTGGATTCCGTTCCTCAAACTTTAGAGAATCAAGACCCATCCAGACGAACAGTCGATGCGAATAACAAGATCACTGCCTCCCTTCCACCTGGAGGGCAAAAGAAGAATGAGGTAAGAAAGAGAAAATGGCAAGACAATATGCATAATAATCTAATGGTGGTGGCAATATTGATAGCTGCCATAGCATTCCAAGCCGATATGACCAATACTGACAAGTTTGAGCAGTCCCACAAGTCTTATTATAGGAATTTCTTAGCATGTAACACGATAAGCTTCATCGCATCTCTTAGTGTCATTATGCTTCTCATAAGCGATCTCCCTATGGGGCGTCGGATCTCCACCTGGATTGTCATGCTGACTATGTGGGTTGCGATAACATTCGCAGCAGCGACTTATGGCATCGTCATAGTAGTCTATTCCCCTGAGACGTGCAAATGTACTGCTCAATATGCAAGTGAGATTGCAGTGCTGGTATGGGTTGGATTGATGGCTCTTATTTTCCTGTACCACGTTGTTCACTTAATGAAATTCGTCCGCAAATCCTTGGAAAATCGGAAGCAGAAGGATCCTATACCTTAGTGGCTGGATATCGCTGCAAGTGTGTTTGTACCAGAAGAAGTGCGCTGAGACCTAAGGCCATGCAAGAGTGGATGCTACATAGTGTGTGCTATTCGGTGTGCCGGTTAGGCAAATTATGTACAATATAATTTGAGAGTGCATGTATGTGAGTATATGCTTGTGAAAACAATAAATGTCTGAAGCGTGTTGAATCTATGTAAAAGATGGAGTTTACATGGATAATGGATGGGTGTTTTATCTGATTCGTGCCGACGGCTACCTCCACAATGATCAAGGTGGCGGTTATTCATTTATTTGATTTGATTTGATTTGTGGCGGTCACAACTCAGGAAAAATCCATCAAATCCATGGCAGGAGGATGTGCTGAACTGGTTTGTGGACAGTATGGCTTATTGGATTTGTAGTACAAAAATCGCAGCCATGGGATTGATTTTTTTTTTTTAAATGTAGCCAGAACCTATTAAAGTGGTAATATATTGACATTTAAGGAAGTTTTTTTTTTTTTTGGTAAGTTAAGAAGTATATTATCCAACTAAAAAGAAATTACAAGGGTAACTCCCATCTAGACAAACCTCATACCCATCGTGACATAAGGGAATGTAACTGCAGTATGTGGGTGCCTGAAAGGAGCAAAGGAAAGTACAAAAGGGGAGCGAAAACCCCTGACATAAAAGGCAACTGAAAAGGAAACAAAGCCAAACAAGCGGCTAAAAGACCGAGCCTTAGGCAAAAACAGATTGAGAAATTCCCCAACTTGCTTGCATTCTCCGATTTCTGGGAGTGTCTTGGACATGTTTAAAGGTAAGGGCTTTGTCCCTAACGACCTTCTGAAGATGTAACTTGAGTGCCGGCATATAAAGAGACTGATCTCGAAAGAGGATATGGTTCATCTTTGTCCATATCATATGGCATAGGGCACCAAAAGAGAAGCGAGCAATCATCTTGTAGAAGTGTTGCCCACAGAGCTGTTGCATTGCCCATGTTAAATTATCATTCCAACTTCTGTTTTGCCAAGTCAAATTACATTTAGCAGCCTAAAAGAAAGCGATGGTACCAGTTCTATTGCAGCCGAAGAAGAGATGGTCAACCGAATCCGATCGACTTCTACAGAAAGCGCACACACCATTTTGAATCCTTCTGCAATTGAGCAAGAATACCTGAGTTGGTAGTCTGCTGAGGGTGGTGAGCCACATATGAAAGGAGTAGCGAGGGGCCAGACATCGGTCCTAGATAAAAGAGCTCCAGGGTACCAGTTGCCTCTTAATCCGAATATGATCCCATGCAACAGAGATGGAAAACTAACCAGATGGGTGAGTAGTCCATGTAAACCTATCATTTGCTGTTTGATCTAGGGTTGGGAAAGGTTGGATACGGGATGCCATGGCGGTATAAGCTTAAGGATACCTCCTAGTATAGGTTAAAGCTTCCAGAACCGTAGCCTTGCGAGGTATTCCGGAGCAGTATATTTCAATCGCGGAGAAGATTTTGTGGAGCGGTCCGATTTGGTGCCAAGAATCAAACCAAAATGAGATTAAACGTCCATCACCGAGCCACCATTGAAACAGCTGTTGAAAGTCGAAGCGAAGATCGATGATTTTCTTTCAAGCCCAGGAGCAAAAAATTGGTTTAGTAGCCAACCAAAAGTTCTTGTTCTTAAGGAAAGTGCTATGGATTTACTTGCACCATAGAGATTCCTTATCTGTGAATAGGATCCAAATGTGTTTGAGCATGGCTGCCCGGTTGCAATCAAATAGTCTGTGAATGCCCAAGCCACCTTCTTCCTTAGGTCGGCAAATATCTTCCCATGCAACTTTTGTTCCACCAATTCTAAGAGTAGGACCTTTCCAAAGGAATTGTCTTAGTATCTGCTCGATGCGAGAGAGAATCTATTTGGGAAGGATGAAGAAACTTGCCCAATACACGTGGATAGCGTGGAGGACCGACTTGATGAGCTGAAGGCGGCCAGCGAAAGATAGGAATCTTTGGGACCATGATTGAGCTCTTGCCGTAATAGTGTTAACTAAAGAATCACAATCCATCTTCCACAATCTGGATGAGATTATAGGGACACCGAGGTACCTAAATGGTAAAACGCTACCTGGAAGCTGAAGGTAGAGATAATTTGATTACGGAGATCCTCAGGGCCACCGGAGAAGAATAACTCACTTTTGTTCATGTTAGGCTTCAAACCGAACCAGCTGGAGAAGATATCTAGGCCTGACTTCAAGAGATTAATAGAAGCCATGTTTGCCTCTGCGAAGAGAAGAACATCATCCGCAAAGAATAAATGAGAGAGGTGGGTTTCCTTGCATCTCCAAAAGAACTTGAAACCAGGCTCGCAAGTTTTTTTATATAAGATGCCTGAAAAGATTTCCATGACTAGGGTAAATAGAAAAGGCGACATGGGGTCGCCTTGGCGGATCCCTCTTCCGCTAGGGAAGAAGCCGTGAAATTCTCCATTTATTGAGATAGAAAACTTGGCGGAACGATCACAAGTCATGATGTACCCGATGAATATATCAGGAAAGCCAAAAGACTTGAGAACCAGTTCCAAAAAGTCCCAATCTACAGTATCGTAAGCCTTCTGGAAGTCCACTTTGATAGCATATTAGGCAAGTAAGGCTCATGATGAAAGTAGCAGAAAAGTTCCTGAGCAAGTATAATGTTGTCACTAATTCGGCGTCCCTTAACGAAAGCATTCTGTGGGTGGCTTATCAAAGAAGGAAAGACACAGACAAGCCTATTGGCCAATATCTTGGTTATGCATTTGTAAATGGTATTGCAACAAGCAATAGATCTGAAGTCATTCATAGTTGTTGCATTAGGAACTTTAGGCACAAAGGCAAGGATAGTGGCATTGGTTTCCTTAAGTAACATACCCGAAGTGAAGAAGTCCTTGATAGCCGAGGTGACCAAGGGGCCAATAACATTCCAAGAATGTTTGTAGAACTCGATGTTAAATCCATCGAGACCCAGTGCCTTCCTAACAGGTAAAGAGAATAAGGTATTTTGTATCTCAATGTTAGACACGGGTCTAGAGAGAAACCGAACCTGATTTGCATCCAAGGAGTGTTGGATCACTGACCGAAGTAGCTGAGCAGTTGCGCTAGTCCGTTGGGTGACAAGAGCAAGCAGATTCTCAAAATAAGACACTACGTGCTGCTGTACCAAGGATGGTTCAGACACAATGTTACCTGAAGCATCCAAGACCGAGAGGATACGATTACCATTGTTCCTCTTATTCATAAAGTGATGGAAGTATTTAGCGTTGAAATCACCTTCTTTGAGCCAACGGACTCTGGATTTCTGCTTGTAAAAAGCTTCTTCTTGAGTTCGAAGGTTGGAGAAGATTTGAAGATTAAATTTCTCCTATTCAGCTAGAGTTTGATTATGTGGATCTAGGGCCAGGGCATCTTGAACAGAAGAGAGTTTAGACCTTGCTGCAGAAGTTCTGATCAAGATGTCCGAGAATGAGTTCTTGTTAAGCTGCTTTAGCCAATTCTTCAAAAGTTTGAGTCTACGGCATAGAGTGAACATAGGAGTCCCCTATACATTAGTATCCCAAACTTGAGTAACCAATGTTATAAAGAAAGGATGAGATATCTAGAAGTTGAAAAACTTAAATGGCCTTCTCAATGTGGAAGGATCCAATATTTTTGTGACCATGGGAGTATGGTCCAAAATCCCGGGAGGCAAGAACGAAGCCTCAGAGAAAGAGAATACATTCTGCCATTGGGCATTAACTAGGACCCGGTCAATCTTCCTTAGTTTCCACAGTATACCAGAGGAGGTCGACCAGGTAAATCGATAGCCAATGTATCTAAGATCATCTAAGCCAGCTTGAGTGAGACACTGTCTAAACTCATCAAAGGAGGGGGGCTATATATTAGAGCTGCTGATCCTATCGATGGGATCTTTAATGGCATTGAAGTCCCCTGAGATGAGCCATGGAAAAGCTTCCAAAGCTGCACTTTGTTGAATGAGGTCAGCCCATAAGGTTCATCGCGAGACAAAAGTATGCTCAGCATAGACTATAGACAACCAGAACTCCTTGTGAGAATCCAAAAACTGAACTTGGCCATGGATGGCTTGGCCAAAAGAAGCAAACACCACAACCTTAGCTAGCAGAGGATTCCTACCAATCCAAATCCGTCCACAGTGTGAAAATTCATAATTTGCAATCCAGTTCAACCTAGGCATCAAGCTAGAGGAGATACTCTCAAAACGGGAATGAGGGACTTTTGTTTCCAAAATACCGATGCAACAGAGGTTGCTGGATCGAATGAAATTCCTGATATCAGCTTGCTTCAATGGGTCAACAAGGCCTCTTATATTCCACACACCTATATACATAAGCAAAAAGGAAGGGAGAACAAGGTTACCGTTTTTTGTGACCGGTCAATTTCTTTTTTTTAAAACTGGCCTTAGTCTTTCTAGCAAAATCATTGGTTCCCGGGCTAAGCTGCTATTGAGTCTCGTGCGGGGCTGCCTGTTTACCAGTGTCCATATTGACAACTTGGGAAGCTGTGGATTTTTGTCGAGTGATTGGAGGGGCTAGGGAGACTCATCATCATCATCACTTCCTATGTTGTTTCTCATGTGATATCCTGAAATTTAGACTTTATGAATTAATCGACGGACGATTATCGATTCAAATTGGAAAAAGTGTACAATCAGATTTTCTGACGTTTTCACACTGTCAAGGTAATAAATTAGAATTTGCTGGATGTTATATCATGAATTCAAATCCGATGAAAGGTTTTGGACGTTCCATTTTTTATAATTCAAAATTTATCGGTAAACCCTGAATTTTCACGGAAGAGTCGGTAAGCCGAAAATTAAGGAACGAAGAGACGTTTCGGGCTTAGCACGAACCAACAGGCCTACTTTCTATTATTTTCGGATTTCAAGAAAGCCTATAAGAGGAAATGACCATTTTGCCCCCGAAAGCCCATTTTAGGCCCAATTAAAGAGCCCATTGGATTTTTGACCTATTGGGCCCGCAAAAATTCAAGCCAAGCCCATGTGAATAGTGTCAAGCCCAAGTGAATAGTGCAGCCCGTGAATAGTGCCGAAAGAATAGTGCCAAGGGTGGAAATTACCCTTTTGCCCTTCTTGAAAATGAGATATTTTGAAGATGGCTTTATGGACTTAAGACAAAGCTAATTAAAGCTTTTTGTCTTGTTTTTCTTCATGCTTCCCCCCTTGGCCAAACCATCCCCCTTGCCCTTTCCTTTTCTTTTCTTTCCTTGTCTCATTTAATGGTCTTGATGTTGTCTTGAATTGCAAGAAGCCAAAGGAAGATATTTTTTTTGGAAAGTGCAATGATGTTATCTTGAATGAGATAATTGCAAGACAACTCTCTCTCTCTCTCTCTCTCTCTCTCTCTCTCTCTTTCCTCTCAAAATTCGTAGCTCCCTCCTCTCTCCCCCATTTTCACCCTTTTTCCTTCTTGTTTCACATCGTTCACCTTGCCGTCACGCTATCCAAGATGTACCTTGAAGCCGTGCCCTTGCCGCCAACGTTTAGGTCGCCGTCGCCAAGCCGTGCCGTCGCACCGAGCCCGTACCGAACCGTCGTCTGCACGCCGCGCTGAGTCGAGCCGCCGTTAATACCCTTTTTCCGTCTACGCGCCGTCGCTGAGCCACCACCACCATTGTCTTCGCATCGTCGCCGCTGTCGTCGCCATAGTAGCCGTCGCCGTTAAACGATGAGTTAACTCCCTAATCCTTGAATAAGTTGTTAATTGCACTTAGGGTTAGTTTAAGGTGCAATTAGACTTTTAACCATGGTTGGGTTAAGTTAACCTTGATTAGGTTAGTTGACCTTGGTTAGGTTAATTAACCATAGTTTGGTTAATTAACCATAGTTGGGATAGTTAACCATGGTTAGGTTAAATTTTCTATATATGCTCGGTAAGTTTTTAAGATGAAATTTGCCTTAGAAAAATAAGAGGAATATGCTTTGTGAGTTTATAGTAGAAAAGAATGTATTTTGGCATGAAAATGAGAATTGTTGTGGTGCCGTGTTGAAATGCTGAGTGTTATGCTTTGGAACCAAGTATTTGATTCAAAAAGTGAGGCACGTGGAGTTTGGCATGAAAAGCATGTTCGTGTGATCACGTGTGATTTATTTATTGCATTTTTCGTGTGAAAATGGCAATGAGCATGACATATGGCATGAACATGTATCGTGAGTGCATTGACAAAAAGAAAAGAAGAAATGAGATTTGAATGCCTATATGCTCGTGTGATCACAAAGTGTACGGACCCTCAATGGTGATTGAGGATGATGCCCGTGTGATCAAAGTCCTAGCAAGGCAGGATCGGGTTCCGTAGGGCTAGGACGATGAAGATCTATCGGATGCCTAACTGGGTCGGATGACGGATTGCGGTGGAGGCTGGACCGATTCTCCTTCGGGAATGCCTTCTGCCTATGGGGAGGGGACGTTGCCACGCCTGATGATTTTGGGGCAATGCCCAGTCATGCCGGAAGTACCTTGCATGGAGAAATCCATGGGTCTTGGTAGTGCCTTGCTCAAACTGATCCGTGTGTCTTGGCAGAGGCCTTGCGCGGTCTGATATGTGGGTCTTGACAGGAGTCTTGCGCGGACTAATCCATGGGTCTTGACTTAAAATTGGAATACGCTTAGATATATTGTGCATGAGGGATAGTATTGCGTGTTCTGATTGCCTTGGCTGATGCATTATTTTTAAAGTGATATTATAACCGATAACATGCAGGGCGTGTGCATGTGCCAAGGCAAGGTAAGAATGCCTGTGAATTGTATATTGATTGGTGAGAGTCACCGAACCTGATATAGATTGTTTAGAGCGAGGGTCACTCACTATTGATCTGCCGTCGACGTCGAGTTGCATGTAGAGGGTATGCTCTGAGTAAATCAGCACCCTGCGCAAGGCTTAAGTTGTTACCTTGCTGAGATTTTTATCTCACTCGTTGTTGTTAACTATTTTTCAGGGCCATAAATTGGAAGGTTGGTAAGTGCGGTTCGAGGTGCTCTCGTGTAGAGAAGATAGGTTAACCCGACCCCATTCTCTTTTTGTTGGTCATGTAGGAAGTGGCCCATAAGTAAGGGTTTGTATCTATAGACTTCCTAAGGTTAACATGTTCATAAATAAAAAGGCGTGTTTTTGTAATGCTGTTTGTTATACTGTTTTTCCTCCTATCCCTACTGTCAGGTGTTGTTATTCGTTTCTGCATGCGCAATTCAAAAGATAAAAATGAATGGGTCGCTAACACGTCCTGGGACGTCGCATTTAATGACCCAAGAGAAGAAATAAAATAGGATGGTCGCGCGCTCGAGAGTCGGGGCGTGACATCCCATCTCCCCATAATTGTCCTCAACACCTGAGGAGGCAGTCGGAGTATCATGTAGGTTTCGTATTGCTTCAGAAACCAGAGGCTTATGAGCCTCAGGGGTTAGTTGGGGAATCACAATTTGCTATGCTTCCTCAGCACTATCAGGAGCTTCGTGTAGCTTCAACATAAATTCAGAAGCCAAAGGCTTTAAGGCCTCAAGGAGGACTTAGGAGATCGTCCCAGGGGGCTGAGCATTCGCAACACTATAAGAGGCCTCTGGAACCAAAGGCGTCTTATTTTGCCTCCTACCAACAGTCCTCCATTCATCAATGCCAGAGACATTTAAGGAAGTTTATTCCTATAAAATTCTAAAATTTATTATTACTTAAGAAAAATTACAACAATGAAAAGGATTGTTACATATAGATAGTCTCTGTTGATTACGAACTTAAAAGGAAAGTTAAGTAAATTACTAAGAATAGGGAAAGAGAAAGTTACAATGCTTTAGATTGCTTACAGTTTTATGATCATTAAGACATCTTAAGATAACTTGAGGTGATTTACTATCTCCAAAGATAGATTACTAATTACATGAACTTACAGGTAATTTCTTATTATTGAGGTCAATTATTGATTGTCTCTCACACAATTTCAAAGACCTTACTATCCCATTAGTTAATTGCTAAGTGATAGAAACTTCTTGTTACAAATTGTATAGCTGTGATATTCCGAATTTTGACCCATTTTGAAGCTTATGAATGGATGAAATATCAATCGATGTGTTTCAGTAAATCTCGCTCAAAATTGATTACTCTTGAGTTAACTAACCCAAGGAAAAAGGCTAACGAGGAATTTAGTACGTGGACCAAAGAACTCGACCTTGGATTAACGACTTGACCATAAGGATTGTCGAGGGAACATCTTGTGCCATCGTAGGCCATTTGAAGATTGGTTTTAGAACGATTTGCTAGCGTTATATGATTGGTCCGCAGGTGATTCCGTACGACCATAGTATAATTTGTAAATTAACCTAAATCAGATTTCTAACGAACGCGACCTTTGGAACCAATGATTAACCCTCACAATTACATGACAATCAAAGTCGCCATGGTTCGAATAACTTTAAAACGTGATGATGATCACGGGTCGATACGTGTAAAATCCTAAAAGTCACCCGTTAGTTTGAGACGCCCTGAAATTACTATTCATGGATTTTAGTCACGAATTGGACTTGGAAATTGGACGTCGATCATTCGAGAATTTCCGACAATGAAACATTGGAATCGTCTTGTCGAGACTCTGAAATTGGGATCGTTCCGAGATAGGTTAGAAATCGGTGATTAAGGGAATTAATTTGAAAATTCCTTGCACCCCCCGAATTTAGGCTCATTTTTTAGATTTTTAATTAATGGCACATTTAATTTTTGTGACCCCGCTATGTGACCAAAACTTTAGGACATTAACGCCTTAAATGTGCATGTATTTGCATAAAAGACAAGAGTGAGATTTTGGTGGGCCATCTTCTTTGACTTTTAAGCCACCCATCACCTCTTATCTTTCTCTCTCTTACTTTATGTCACTGAACCCATCACTAGGCTTCCCATCAAGTCACATAGTTGTCTTTCCTCATAAACCCACCAAAGCTTCTCAAACAAGCCAAAAGGAAGCTAAAGACCACATTTCTCTCTCTCCCTTCTCATAATTTCGAAATTTCCTCTCTCTCACTCACTCTCTCTCTCTTTTTCTCCTCCCCCTCCCTCCCTGTTCGGCCACCACCAGCCACCGCGCACACCACCAGCCACCGCGCACTCCACCAGCCACCGCGCACGTCGACCACCACCGTGAGCCACCTCAAGCCGTGACCGCCGTTCGCCCGAGAGCCAAGGACCACCGTGCGCCGCCGTTCGCCATGAGCTCTAGGGGTGATTTTAGAGACTTTGCTTGCTTGAATCCTTGGTGAGTCATCCCTAACCTTATATTAGTGCTCTAGGTTACTAATGGACATGTATAAATGAGATTTTGAAGCTTTTTGTGGGCTGTTCATAGTGGGATTGCTAAGGATCCGAAAATTGCATTATGTGAGATTTGCATGTTGGGTGACTAGTAGACTTGAAACAAGGTTATGTAGATGATTATGAGCATGTCTTGTTTAGATTTAGTTGAAATTTAGTGGATATTTGGGGTACGTGAACAGTAACCCGAAATGGTGCCCTATAGGGTGCTTTGTGCGTATTGCTTGTAATCTTTATGGAAATATTTTGTGTGTTAGGCCTTGTGTGGTTTGGTGCTAGATGGTCCAAGGATGGCCAAATATGTAAGTAATGCTATCTCGTGCCATGCAAAATGATGATGTGAGTTGTGATTGTAAAATGTGCATTTGGTGTAAGTTGAGGTATATGGCATATTCTTGCATGTTGGTTAACAATTGGCTTGTGTAAGTGTTAATTGATGGCCTATGTATACTCGGCCTTATGTGATTATGGGTGACTTGTCGATGTGGCGGGTGAATGCTAAGTGCCGAGATTGGATCCTAATGATCCCGACCCGATGAGCCGATTATTTATTATATGGCCCAATGAGCCGATTATTTATTATATGGCCCAATGAGCCGACGGCCCGATGAGCCAATTATTTATTATATGGCCCGATGAGCCGACGAACCGATGAGCCGACAAGATTAATATTATGCTATGGCCCGAGCACTAAAGCGCGTAGTGAGGGTTGGATAGCGAGATTATGACTTATATATCATGAAAATTGGATAACGGGAATTGAATTTTGGGTGGAAAGCATTGTCCGTGGTTTATGAAATTTTATGTCTTAAGTACGAA
>BCNH02000002.1:9846548-9891352 GCA_001662345.2 Metrosideros polymorpha var. glaberrima | reverse complement strand
ATAGTCTATGTCGACGAGGGGGACCCTCATTGGAAAACACATATCTACGAGGCATGGTTTTATCACGACGAGAATGGGATCGAGGTTGGTCCCTTGAAGGGTTTCGATGTGCCATCTTGTATAATCTCGGGTTGGTGCGACCCCGCCCATCCGGATGGTGAGGTGTACAACCCTACCTCTAAGGCTCAAGTGAGCCAACCACCTCCACCTGTTCCCGTCGAGGATACCCCAGTCGTGGAGCCTGTCACTTCTGAAGATGAGTCCGACCCTGAAGAGGAAGAATATGCTAGTGATGGCGAGCCCGACGTTTAGATGTATCTGTGGCATCGTTTTGGCTAACTGCGTGGAATAGCAAGTGTAGCTTGGCTAGTGATTATCTTCCTTTTCATCGAACTATGTTGTTGTTTTCCTAAAATGTACGCTTTTGTATTCGGCTGACTATGGTTATGTTATGAACCCTTTTGTCATCTTGTTCATCGTATGTACGGAGTTATTTGCGTATCCGCATGTAACCTTTATTCCGCATTATTTATCGCCGTTGTAGGATCCTGGTTATTAAGAAAAGGTAACGGAAACCAATCGGGATGTTATCGCGCTCGTTTGGTCCGGGGCGTGACAATAGGTAAATTATTACGCAAAAAGGAATGAACTAACTATAGGTGCAATTGAGATATAATTACTGAGGACCAGGAACTAGAAGTTATGAGCGGTTGAGGAAAATCACACTAAGGTAGTACAATTACTTAGTAATTCCATCACTGAGTTACGGAATATAAATGGAATTTACTATTGACAATGGAAATATACTAACCATAATGAACTAACAATAACGATTGATTGAAGAAAATTACATTATTACCAGATAATTACTAGTGACAACATCCCTAACTTACGGTGTGTAAAGGAATGTTACTATTTTGGGCAAAAGAACAACAGAAGTACCAAAACTTGTGTACGGCTCTCACTTTAATGCAAAAAAAAAAAAATTCGGATCACTTAAGTGCCAACTCCGATTTAAAGTCGACATGGCAACTAGAAATCCGACATGGCTTTTTCTTATTAATATTTTGAGCCGTCGAAGGTCCAATCATCATTTTTAAAAATAAAAAATAAAAAAGCTAATTTTCTTCTTCAAAATTTATTATTAGAATAAAAAACTAAAAAAAGCAAAATATTTTATTTAAAAAACAAAAGTGAAAATCAAAAATAAAAAGGGCAGGGTACGGCATCACCGATGGGCACTGCGACACCGGCGCCGAATCGTTGGCCCTAGACAAGGTGGCTAGCCCTCATCGGCCCTGGGCGAGGGCTCACCCTCGTGTCGGCCTGGCAAGGCTCGACCTTGCTAGATCTAGGCAAGGCTGACCTCGCTGGCGCTCCCTCTGGCAGGTCGGTGAGGCTCGACCATGGACCTTCCCCCCTTTTTTTTAATCTTTAGTTATATTAATCTAATTTACTTTATTTTTTATTTTTTGAATTTTTTCTAATGTGGACCGCCACGTGGACTTATTTTTTAATTATAAATTCTACGTAATCAATTTGGCCAAAATTTCTCTAATTTGGCACTTGAGTGATTGTTTTCTTCGATTTTGGCACTTAAGTAAGTCGGCAAAAAGTTTTGGCATTAAAATGAGCATCGTACACAAGTTTTGGCACTTTTGGTGTCTTGCCCACTATTTTATATAAAACTTTCAAACAATAAGTGCAATCAAATTATGAGGAGTTTAGCCAATTTACCATAGTTTTAGGTCAATTACTAAGTAATATATCACGCACGATGGTTTGGAGTAATTTACTATGCTATAGGGAAATTACTAAGTGTAAGCATTTGCATGTGACAAAATGAGTTATTTTACCTTCAAAGTAGTAACATATCTTAAGACAATAATAAGTCTTCTAGGAAGTAATTCAAAGTAGTAATTTACCCTATAAGATGTAATGCACCTCTAAAGTAGTAATTTCCCTTGTAATTAGTAAATCAAGTGAGTACTAATCCTTGACGATCTTAATTACGCTCATTCTTAGTAAATCATTAACAAAGTATAATAGAAGTAACATAACTTCGATGCCATCAACTTATTTTACGGTCGTAAGTATTTGTAAGTGCAAAATTTATGTCACAGTTTCGAATAATTGGCTGTAGCCAGTCAATTTTGCACACGGGTTGAAGTCTCCTTTTTTCTCATACGGGACCGTAGACCCGTGATTAATCATTCGATCCTGTCGCGCTTCCTGTGCTAAGAAGCTTGTATCATACGTTTGCCCCCACAGAGAGGAGCTTGTATTGTTCTTAGATTTATAAGACATATGAAGCAAATTGTAAGTTAACTTTCAACTTCAAATTCTTCTACGAATATAACGTTGCAACTCATACCTATCCTAAAAAGGACCATATTGGTAAATTAATATCATGATCATCAAAATCATTATTTTAGAAATGACCACTAACACACATACTCAATGGTCGTTTTCAGTAGAACTAGTCCCCGAAGGATTGAACCTGGGGAAATTACCAAAAGAATCCTAAATCTATTGTAATTGGGACAATTCAGTCCTAAGTTTTTTTTAGGCTAATTGAGCCCTAAACCTTTTGCATGGTGCCAATTCATTCCATCCGGCTAATTTTGGCTGGCCGGTGCTATTGTGAACAATTTATAACAATATTTTAATTTTTTTCGAATTTTTTTTTTTCCCTTTTATTTTTTTCTTCTCTTCTACTGGTCTATGCACTATGCAGTATGCCCGGTTGCGAAAATTCTTTATCCGTGCAGAAATACTAGCGTTTCTGGTTTGATCTTGATGTTGTGATAGTGAGCTGGGATCACTTCTTCGTGTTATGTGTGTGAACTTTGGTTCGTTTGGATGTGCGATCGTCTCCATCTGATGTGAGGAAATGCGGTATCGTGCTTCTGCTGTTTCTCCCAAATTATCTTGAGGGAAAAGATTTGTTTTTTCGAGTTCAGAGGTTTTTTTTAAAATAATAAAAAATTCAAAAACAAAATTAAAATATTATTAAAATTTGTTCACACCACAGTCGGCTAGCCAGCCGGCGTTCATGTCAATGACAGCGGTCACAATTGGCCGGATGGACTAAATAAGACACAAATACAAAAAGTTTAGGACTTAATTAGCACAAAAACAAAATTTAAAACTGAATTGGTACAATCGTAATAGGGTTAGAATTTCTTTGGTAATTTTCTCCTAACCCAAAGAAACCCGATTGGAATGGACATCATACGAACCGAAGGGGTAATCATCACAATCATAGAACAATATTTTGTTATCTGATATTCGATTCTTCCTATCAGCAGATCAATTTCTGCAGATCAATATAACCTCCTCCGCCGTTAAAAAAATGAAAGTCAGTATAAAGATTTCGTGCCAACAAATTTTTCACACATGTCATGATAGGAAGAATAAAAACATTCTCAAGAATTCTTTGCCATGTTTTCTGAATGCAGTGCAGCAAGTGATCCGAGTATGTGACATGCTTAATTTTGTCACATGACTTGGTTTTCTTGCTCTTTCTTTCTGGGAAGCAACTTCACAGGTCAAATTGATTCGGACAATTTTGGCTTTCCCTTCTCCAATTTATGATCATTTCTTTATGCTGATCATACCTTCAAATGCAAATTAATCTTTTCACAGACACACAACAATCATAAAGGCACATTGGTTTTCAAACAGAAATGGGCAATCAAATGTATAGCAAGACTGCTCCTTGCTCAGGGCATGAATGACAAAATTTCTGTTTTAGAAATCAATTTCTGAAAAGAAAATTTTCTATTTTTGTTTCAAAAATCAATTTATGAGCAGAAAAACGCGTTTGATAACAACACAAAATTTTTATTTCCCTTACGACAACAGTGGCAACATCAACGACCAACGATGGTGGGCGGATGGCGGCAGTGGACAAGTAGCTGTTAGCAGGTGGTGGGCTGCGGCGGTGACGGTGACGGCGACGACGACGACGACAGCGACGGCAGGCAAAGGGGAGGTGGCGTTTGGTGGCGGCGGCAAAAGTAGTGGGCGTTGGCGGTAGGCGATGGTCGGAAGGAGGATGGGGGCAGCGACCAATGGGTGGTGGACGGTAGTGGTGACTGGCAGGCAAGCGATGGCGACAAACGGCAGGCGGACGGAGGAGGGGTGGCGGCGACCAGCGAGCGTTTGGCAATCAATGGCAACGACGGGCGGATGGAGGGGGGATGGCAGGCAGATCGTGGTTGGTGGCAGTCAACGGCGGCAGTCGACTAGCGACGACAATGGTGAGCAATGGCAAGCAGCAATGAGAAGCCGAGAGAGAAAGGAGAGCATGTCGTGAAGAGAGAGAGGAAAGAGAGAATTTCTTATTTCTGTTTCAGAAATCAAGAAGTTGTAAATTTTAACTTCAGATTTCTGTTCCAAACCTATTTCTAGAATAGAAATTTATTCCATAAATAAAAATAAAATAAAATTGTATTACCAAACAGATTTCTGTTCCAAACCTATTTCTAGAACAAAAATTCTGAGACAAAATTTTGTCACGCGCAACCTCATTGTGCTTAAATTATTTGCTAGCTCAAAGTCATTTGCTACTATTTTGGTAGGAAGGCTAATCATAAACGCACTTATGACTATTGCTCATTTCAAGCATCTTCCTAACACAATTCGTGAAGTTGAATAATCTTCCTAAAGAGTTAGGGGATGTGCAGGCTCCAATAAGACTATAAAAGAAGTTTTTGAAGTTGAAATGCTGTGTTTAGTGAATTGGGGGTTACATCAGTGGACCATTTGGTGGTGACATTGTTTGCATTTGGTCTATGTCGGACAAGGTCACGCGTTCATACATGTCCATATTTGAAAGAAAAGGAAAGGATAGATGTTGATATATCTCTGATTGCTCGGCGAAATTCCCGTAGAAAATTATGGTCATTGATCTAGCCAATCATGTCTAACATTGCGTGAAGACATGGAGGATAATGACACTATATCTATCTACTAAGTGTCTTAAATCAGTACACAATTCTTCAAAAATCTTCAATTCTGATATATGAGATTCACATGCTCAACATTTTGGCTGCTCAAATTGGCCAATCTAAAGTTTTAACACGCGTGCGCAAACACGTAGAAAGACATAAATGGTAGCTTCAAACAAATTAAAATTCAATTTGACAAAATACAAATCGATTCCCTTAAGAAACAGTTGTAAGTAGATTCCAAATGTCTATAACTGATATGTGCTGCTAAGTTTGACTAGGTCTATAGAGCCGCAAACAACCTCTGTCCAAGCGGTTGTGTACAGAATCATCCTAGGCTTCTTCATCTAAATAAGAAAACCATTTCTATGGTGGCAGGGATATACGTTCTATGGGATTCATTTCCCTGCCTAGTACCATTTAGGCCTTTCGTGACAGATCAAATCAATCAGAAACTTATGGTCCTTCAATCTTTAAAATTTTAAAGGAAGAAAATGAAGATCAATGCTCTTTGGCAGTGCTAATGATACTATTGCTCATTTGTAACTATCTTCCTAGCACACCCATATGGAAGAATAATTTGTCTGAAAGTGCCTTGGTTAAAGCTCATTCCGATTGAGCGAACATTAGCGTAAATCACTTCATGACATTTCAAAGTACTACACATGTTTGTGAGAATGAAGTGATTCCATAACAATTTGCATGAATAGAATATGGCTGCTTTACATGATCAAAGGATGTCATGGCTCAATCGGGACATGTTACATGTGCGAACTTGACCTATATAGAACCAAATGGAGACGAGAATCAGCCAGAAAATGGCCGACAGGCGAATCCCCACAATAAAGCTCCAAGATTCATTACCTTATCTGACATCCGAGGACATTTGGAGTAACCGAGCGTCATACTTGCTGATTAGAAAGATCTACCAATCAATTTTTGGTCTTCGTCAAGCCTACTGTGTGAAGGTTGACTTGGTTGTGACAATGGAAATTCAAGTCTCCAAATGGAGGAGTGAGTGTTTCGAAACTCTCTTTTAAGAGAGCTAAACATGGAGTCCGAGCTCTATGAAGCTGTCGTGAAGGGAAAAATTTATCAAAAAATCTTAAATTTATTATAATTATACCAATTTAGTTATAAACATTTTTTTGCTAATTTAATCCTAAACTTTTTGCATTTGTGACAATTTAGTCCATTCGGTCAATTTTTGCTGAAAATTAGAAACACGGATGATGGCCGTCCTACGTGGCGCAATCAACTCTGACATGAATAATATTTTAACAATTTTTGAATTTGTATAATTTTTTTTCTTTTTCCTTTTCCTTCTCTTACTTTTTTTAGGCCAACCAGGGTCGCTGGCACTGAGCGAGGGTGTCACATGCCTTGCCAGATATGGGCGAGAGCCCTCGAGATAATCTATAATTGCCAACACTGACGACTAAGAAACAATTTCCAATTGTAATTGGAAAAATAAATTTGTACATCGGTCTTTGTTAGGTAAAAATGAAGTGTTTCCCCTTTACTTAGCTTAAAAAAACAAGAAGAAATTGTTTGGGAAGAGAAACAACAATTTGCCTTTAATTGAATAAGATAGTATTGAACTATTCCTCTTATTGCGATGCCACCAGAAGATGTTCAGCAGAATGAGGAAGGCGAAGAGCAAACGGTGTATTACCTAAATAGGATGTAATACACCTATTTATTGGGTAATAAATATGACAATTGAAAACAGAATACCAATGCTTCAATCAAAAATTTATTGGGTAATAATTCTTGGCAAAGGAATTACTTGAGAGATTTGTTGATCATGGAGATAAGGAAATTATAAAGCCAATGAGTTGGCTTGAACGGCATTTGGGTATAAAATATCAAAAGAGTTAGCCAAAATCATAATAACAGAAACGAGAGTATTACCACCGATTGAAGATAAATTTTGATGGTGGGTCCTATTTGGCTAAAGACAGAGAAGATTAGAGACAACCGTTTATTGAATATTTAAACGATCATACATAATCGAGGGACAAAAAATTGAACAGACAAGCATTAAATTGGCTTGAAATCTCGAAATCCTTGATCTTACTATGAAAGGCAAATCATATCCTCAAATTTGCACTCAGAACATTGGCCGACCCGTTTGAGCTCTAAATCTTGAAATTGTGCTTGAAATCTTGAATTGCCATAGTCCTTGGATCAAATGTCTTAAAGACCCTTTTTTGGCCAAGAAATGGGTCCTGTCAATCAGGAAACCCAAGTCTCGAGTTTTTACCCTATTGGATCAATCAGCAAAAATTCATGTGTCAACAGTAGAAAAAAAGTGAAAAATGAAAGGAAGAAAATTAGATAACATATCACTAGTCTGAGTTCATCTTATTCTGAGGTCGGTACATTTCGGTCTCGCCATGAATCTATACTGTACACCATGGGGACAGGTTCAATGGTTGACATCCTCCATATATCCATAGTACTATTAGCGAGGGTAAAGTTGGAAAAAAAAGTTCATTAATCCTGAAAGTTGTTAGTAAAAAGTACATGATTCTTTATTGGTAAATTCTAGAATTTGATACTGTTAGGGGTTTATTTGAGACTCATTTTTAGTTTATCTAGGAGTTTTTAGAGGTAATGGCACTATTTCAAGATTAAGGGATTATAGAGGATACCATGGGCTTGTTGAGTGTGAATCATGGGCTCGTTCCGTTTTACAACTTACATCTTATTTGAGGGCTATTTGGTGGGTACTTGAATCTTGGGTATCCTTGGCGTTGCGTGTTTATGAAGATCCTAAGGTTCTAGGAGGAGTGGGCTTGTCCCCCGTCTAAACATTTCTCTTGAGACTTGATATGATGCTGCAAAAGGTCTTCCAAGTTTTCTTATCCGGAAGCATTCATTTTTTCTTCTGCTTGAGATGTGATGATTTAAATCAATAATTAAATCTCGACCAAAAAAAAAAAACCTCAATGATAAAATAAACTGAAGCTCTACGAGTGTGTTTAGTTCAGCGTTTTCAAAAAACTTTGAGCGTTTAAGGACGCGCATGGCAACACTTCTACTCCAAAAGTTAATTTTATTTACTTCTGCTTTAAAAGTAGATTTCTAGATGAGAAATGCATTTGATAAAACAGGAGAAAATTTTTATTTCTAGAAAAGAAATAATAATATTTTAATATTTTTAGAATTTTTTAATTTTTTAATATTCTTTTAGAATCTTTTAATTAATTTTTGTTTTTTTCCTTCCTTCTTACTTCATGCACAGTAAGAAGTGTGGCCAGCAAGCTACCAATGAGGGTTGTTGACCACTGGGCGAGGGCCGCAAAGCCCTCACCGGCCGCCAATGAGTCTCTGGCGAGGCTAGCCTCGCGACCAATCGCAAGCTCTAACGACACATCCTAAGCCTCACCCGCAACTCACCAGCCAAGGGCAAAGCCAACCATGGCCATGGGCAAGGCCTCCTTCGCCCGCAGCCTTGCGCACCTAGGCGAGGGCCGCGACCCTCACCAGCCACACTTCTAAGTAAGAAGAAAAAGTAAAAATTAAAATTTTCCAAAAATATTAAAGTATTATTATTTTGGCCAGTCAACGCTAACGCAACGCCAGCCGGCCAAATAGACTAAATCCACACAAATGCAAAAGGTTTAGGACTCAATCAACAAAAAGAAAGTGCTCCAGAAGTGAAGAAGTAAAAAAAAAAAAGTTCTTTTTTTGGGACAAAAACAATTTCTAAAGGGAAAAGGCATTTTTGGAGTAAAAAAAGAAATTATTTTATCAAAAACATTTCTACTCTAAAAGTATAAAACTAAAATTGCATTAAGAAACGGATTTAGAATCTAAAAGTAATTCTAAAGCAGAAATTCTAATTCTAAAGTGTTACCATGCGTGCCCTAAAGTCCTTTTGAGCGAAAGGCAAGACAATTTTGGTAAAGAAGGTTTTGGATCATTTGGGGAAATGCCAGCATTGGTAAAACTAAAAGCCCAATGTAGGTCTCTTGGGCTTTCAACATTTTATGAAGGCAACCTTCATGATTAATGAACTTCTTTTTCCAACTTTATCCTCGCTAACATTTTTCTAATTCCTATTGGCCTTTATAAAGCAACTGTTCATATTCTCCCCTGGAAACTTAGAGCGGGAGAGAGACAATGGCGAGTGAGTTGGTGATCAACGTAGATGAGTCCAAATGTTTATCATCAACCTCGAGTCCCAGACGAACGCCCTCTCCACCAGCACTCACCTCTTCGCCGCCTTCTCCGATCACCTCCAATCTCTTTGGCTCTCCCTCGACGACAAGTCCCACTCCTTCAAATCGAACCTCCGATCCCTTATCTCCTCCTCCCTCGAGGCCCTAGACTCCCTCTTTGGCTGAGAATCCTCCCTCCTTGACAAAGAATCCTCCACAGCCGCGCTCATCGAGGTTATTTGATTCACGAGAGATATGGGTTGTGCGACCTCGAAGTCCTCACCTGGGCTCGCAGTGACCCTCGCCTAGAAACTGTTGGAGTGTGATTCATACTCCCCATCAACAGAAAAGCACGAGAGTTCTCGGCTGGGGTCGCAGGGTCAGCGCCATTATCCACTAGAGAGCTTTTACAGTTTAAGACCATATTTTATTAATAGTTTAGGCTTAGGCTCATGAATAACTATTGCCTATATATATTATTTTTCTTTTGTAATTGAGCAATGTAACTGAAAAGTGCGATGTGCTAATTATAGGAGAATCTTCTATTGGAATTAGCCATAGTTTAAGGGTGAACCGGGATAAAACCTTACTTCTCAATTTCTCACTCTCTTGACTTTCTCTCTTTTTCATTGTGATTGTGTGCCAAAACCTAACAGAGATGAAAAACACATAACACATCCCCCCATTCACGGTTGGGCTCAATCTCTTCCGGTCCCAATGCTTGAACCCGATTTGGGGTTGCAACACGTTCAAGTCCTGCTGGTAAGTATAACAAATCGCTATTCTCAAATTTAGCTATCCTTCGAGGCAAATGGGTGTTTGAAGGTTGCAGAACTTCTTCTTTATTTCTGTGAATTAATCTATTCTAGGAGTAATTAGATCTCGTGTAGTTGGAGATCATGAAGATCTCGTGTATTTACGTCGAGCAAATACACCTTGAGTAAAAAATCTTTGGGAAATGACTTTGCATTGCCCAAAACTTAACCAAACGCAGCCGTACAGTTTCTTCTTTTGCTATGACAATACATGGTACGAGGTATGTGTCTGTGCGAGCAGTGTTGAAGATACTTAGTTTGACTCGATACAAGATTGGTTGAGCCAACCTTCTTCGGAGGACAATCGTGGGATTTTCTCCCACTTGTACGTATCTTCTTGAAAATCCTTGAGTTATAATAAACGTTCCAATTCTTGTACTGTTTCTAGCACATTGCACGCATGCGATGTGATGCTAAATTTGCTTCTAAACCCTTTAGTTTTTCATCGAGAATACAGAGATACCTCTTGTTTAACGGTGTTTTCTTTTCTATCTCATCAACACCCCCACAACTTAACCGTGGAATCCTTTGGTTTAATGTAGTGTTTGAAGGGATGGAAACTTACCAAAGAACGTAAAGATAAAAGGCTCCAGAGGTTCTTGAACTCTTTCAAATTGTTCGACCAAATCCCTGAACTTTTTTTATGCAATTGGATCCTTAAACTACATTTTTTTTTGTTCAAGTTGGTCATTCGGTCAGAGTTACAAAAGGAAATACTGGCGTAACCGTTAAGTCGCCATGGTACTCTACGTGATATTTTAAAATGAAAATAATTTAAAATTAGAGAATGTTATAAATATATATTTAAAAATAAGGGAAAATAAAATTTAAGAAAAAAAGAAAAATGACAAGTAGAGAAGAGGCGAGGCTGTGCGAGCGTTGCCGGACCCCGACTAAGGCCAATAATGTTCATTACATTTGCGTTGATGCATAGCTTGCTCGTTCAATCCTTACGTCCGATGTACATAATTTGGGAGGACAGAAGCTCCTACATATTCGCATTTATTTGGGAATGGAATTGAAGAAAACATCTAAAAAGTAAACGAAATTTATTACCGTTTGACTTTGCGCATAGCAAAAGTTGAAGGCCAGTTAAATAAGTTTCGGAGGAGTCTTCTCAAAGCAAATAAGGGTCGAAGAAATTATAATTAACTGACGGGTCAACATCCTTAAAATTTCCAAACAGGCATATATCCGACATGTTTACCCCAAATTAATTTTCATTCACAAGAAATCTCAAACCAGTACCTCTGACCCAAATCTACCCCATTGGCATTCCATTTAACATCCCGGTACGTCAGATCTATTACTCTCCATGTCAGATAGGGCTAAGCATAGTGGACCGTTCGGATTGAGAACTGCCCGGACTAGACCAAATCGGCCGGTTGGGTCCAATTCCCAAGGGCTTCGGTCCGATTCTCAGTTCTATAAAAGTGGAACCAGAACCGGATTGAATAATATATATTTTTAGTTAACCTAAACCTAAACTTTTGCTTTATGTATCCTTTATGACGTTTTAGCGACATCGCGATGCAATTAACATATTACGGAAGATTTGCTAAAGATTTTCTAATATTTGGTATATCTCTAATTATTAGTTAGGATTTACTTTTTATTTTTAGTTAGCATAATATCTTTTATAATTAGTTAGAGATATTTGGTAGTTCTTTTCTTTCCCTTTTCTATTAAGCAATCTGTTGTATAAATATTTGTATGGTATAGTTAAGAAAGATAAGCAAATTACGATTTCTCATATGGTATCAGAGCCATAGAGCTTAAACACACTAGATATTTCAACTCACATCGTTTGTGATATGGCTGCGGAAGCGTCTACAAAGAAGGTGATTGACCCTTCCTCACCATATTATATGAACACCTCCGACAATCCTAGAAGCGTACTCATTTCATGCGTGTTGACTTAGGATAACTACGCAATATGGTCGAAGGCAACGAGACACGCATTGCAGGCAAAAAATAAACTCGGGTTTATTGATGGATCGCTAGAAAAGCCAGATCCAAAGGCACCCGAATTAAATGCTTGGGACATTTGTAATTCCATTATAGTTTCATGAATTTTCAATTCCCTCGACAGGAGTCTACAGGGAAGTGTGGCATACGCAAAAGAAGCAAAGGTACTATGGGACAAATTGAAGGAGAGATTCACCCAAGGTAACAGACCTCACATCCACGAGATCAAAACCAAGATTGGGCTCCTACAACAAAGAAGACTCTCGACGGTGGAATATTACACCAAATTGAAGGTCTTATGGGATGAACTCAATGACTATGATGACATCCCAGAATGTACCTGTGCTGTAGCCACGAAGTACGCAAAGAAGAAGGAGATGGAGAAGATCCACCAGTTTCTTATGGGACTCAATGCTGAGACCTATGGAAATGTTCAATCTCAAATTCTCAACCTCAAACCACTCGCATCCCTTGGCAAGGTATATTCTATTATCACGCAGGAGGAGCGCCAATGATCAATTGTCTGGGGGAGGGAAGAGAAGATCAAGGGTGTTGCTTTCTCAATTGGAAGAGCAAGCCCAAGGAAATTACGGTTCTAGAAACTTAAACGTGACCTTTGTGGGAAGGTTGGGCATGAGAAGAGTCATTGATGGGAGTTGACTGGATATCCTCCGAATTAGGAACCAAGGTGAGGTGGAAAGGCACGTAAAGGGAGTTCTTCCATAGCGGCTGCACATTTTGCACAGGCTAGTGGCGGCGGTTGTGCCACTATTGCAAATAACAATCAAGGAGGTTGGAAGGAGATCGAGACAACAACAACAACAATTAGCAATGATCAATATCGGCATTTGATCAGTCTGTTCACGGCGATGAAATCGCCCACTTCAAATGATCAACTCACAGGTGAGGTCTATTGGCCCAATGATGATTCCACAAATTGGATTATCGATAGTGGCACCTCCGAACATATGACAAGGCAACTTTTCCTTCTAAATCGACCGAGAAATATCACGGGTGCATATCCTATATGAACTCCAATTGGAAATGTGACTTGCGCCATCAAGAGAGGCAAAGTCTATTTAAGCCCTAATTTTATTTTGCATGATGTGCTATATGTCCCAAACTTTAAGTGCAATCTTATATTTGTCAAAAAGTTAAGTTCGAATTTGCAATACTCAGTAACGTTTTTTTCTTCTCGATGTGTCATACAGGACCTACCCTCAAAGAGATCGATTGGAGTGGGTAATCTTCGAGAAAGGGTTTATTATCTTGGACGTATGGACACTCATTCGGCTTTTCCAACGATCAAGGGACAGAATATTGACATTTGGCATCAATGATTGGGGCACTCATCACGGCAAGCTTTGAATTTGATCACCGGTATTGAAATAAACAAAGAAGGGGATGACTTGTGTGATATATGTTGTCGTACAAAACAAACCCATTCTTCATTTCCTTTAAGTAATAATTAAGCGGGTGGATGTTTTTAATTTGTTGCATTGTGATGTTTGGGGGCCATATCAAACAGGGTCTCTCTCCGATGCACATTATTTTTTAACCATAGTTGATGATTATAGTTGAGCAATTTGAGTCTATTTGATGAAGGAAAAATCAGAAACGTACAAAGTCTTTGTTAATTTTTATTAGATGGTAAAGATCCAATTTAATTGGGTAGTTAAAATGGTGCAGAATGATAATGGCCGTGAATTTCTTTCTAATTCCATGAAATATTTCCTTTTCAAAAGTGGAGTCATAATCAAACGTCATGCACCTAGACTGCATTTTGTGACTTCGATTGGGCAAGTTGCCCAATTACTCAACAATCAGTTACTGGTTACTTTGTCATGCTTGGTGGTTATCCCGTGTCTTAGAGATCCAAGAAGTAGACGACAATTTCTTGGTCTACTGCTGAAGCTAAATATCACGCTATGGCAATTGTCACTAGTGAACTAATTGGTTACGCACTTTACTGGATTCCCTTGGCGTATTGCACGATAAACCTATGGGTTTTTATTGCGACAACCAAGCTGCCTTATACATCGTGGCAAATAAGGTATTTCACGAACGAACAAAGCACATCAAAATTGACTGCCGCTTTGTTTGCGAACAAATACGGTCGGGCACTATTAGAACGAGCATGTACCCACTAGACTTCAACTCGCAAACATTTTTACCAAGGTCAAGATCAATTTGCATTTCTCGTCAACAAGTTGAGCATTCATGACCTCCATGCGCCAACTTGAGAGGGAGTATTACGGAAGATTTGCTAAAGATTTTCTAATATTTGATGTATCTCTAATTATTAGTTAGGATTTACTTTTCGTTTTTAGCTAGCATAATATCTTTTATAATTAGTTAGAGATATTTGGTAGATCTTTTCTTTCCCTTTCTATTAAGCAATATGTTGTATAAATATTTGTACTGTATAGTTAAGCAAGATAAGCAAATTACAATTTCTCACATAACGAGAGATGGTCCGATGAATATATATTTAACAAAAAATCACAAAAAAAAATGCAACCGGTCCAATGATTAGACCGCCTAGGAATTGGACCGACCGATTCGGTCCCCGGTTTTGAAAATTGGAAATCGAGACCACCAATCCAATCCTCAGTTCCTAAGAGAACTGAATCAATCCGGACTGAAGCACACCCCTAACGTTAGATCCATCTTGCAATCATCTGTCATGTATATTGACACGAATGCATTTTAACATAATATTGAATGAAATGCTAATGGACAGTAGATTTGGATCAGGACTATAAGTTTAGAATTTGTTGTAAGACGATGATTAATTTGATGAATATGTTATGGCGTACGAATTTGAAATTTTAAATGGTGCTACCCGTTAATTCAATGTGTCGCCATCGGTGAAAGTGAGGAGAAGTCGACAAACTAGATCAAACAAGAATGTGAGCAACTCAGATTCATTGAACCAAAGTAGTTGGCAAACTAACGTTACGATAAGGTTGACCGAGTGTACACACAAGAATAGGACAATAATGTTCTGCAATGACTACACATTTCCACACGACCCAACTTGGCTTGGGAGGAAGACTTAAAAAGTGGAAAATTATCCTCGCTCAAAGAAAAAAATCAAACCCCAAATGTTAGGTGGAGTTTACAAGAAGTTGTGTACTGAAAACTACACTAGCATCCGCCTGAAAATCAAAGTGGGGATTTAAAGAACAAAATTAAATTTGCACCCGCCTATCAAGACGGGTGTGAAGGGCGTGCCGAAATATACTAAATTTTCCCCGAGGACGTGATCAACAAAACAAAAGGATCAGGTTGCAAGTAAAGTCTTAAGCTTATGAGTGACGGGAGATCATGAGGTCATATAAATTCCGCAAATAAACGACATTTGGGTAGTTTAACCAAACGGATGAAACTCAAATTGGACGTCACGGCGTGCCACGGTTACCATGCACGTGGATGGAACTTCGTCGTCGACAAATTTGACTGGAGAGAAGAGAATCGTGAGAGGCAACCGCAGACGAAAGAGAAGGGCGAGGCGTGAATCACAGCACTTTGGACTCTCGACCTGTTTGCCTTCTCCTTGCGAACCTCATGGTTGATAACTACGGGTCGTACTTCGGGTTCTGTGGCTGATCTTGCAACCGTCCATGCCTGTCCCTGGATTACACGCAAGCTTGCCCATCCATCAAATTGGTCCTACGATGGGCCTTGATAACAATTGAGAATATTACCTCATCAGTTCTAAATTTATTGTACGGATGATAATACTGTCCTAAACTTTTCGATTTTACCGATTTAATTCCAAATCTTTGCACAAAATTTCAATATAGTCCTTCCGATTAATCTTCGCTGGATATCGCTAACGTGGCAGTCCGATCATCGCCGGCTGTCCTACGTGGCACTTTGCCATGTCAGCAATCTTCGGCAAAAATTGGCTTGAAGGACTATGGAGTTCCATGCAAGGATTAGGAATAAATTGAAAAAATCGAAAAGTTCATAATTTAATTGGCATCCGCATAACAGATTTAAGACTATCGAACAATTTTTCCTTAACAATTTTCCACCTAATTGTGACAATCTTACACGCTGACACGAGTCCACAAGTGTGAACAAAGGAGGTTTATTTCATGGTAGATTGTGAAACTTCATACATATGAATCTCCATGTGGACCCAAGAAATGAAACATACTTCTAAAATTAGAGTGTGCATAAAAGTTGCAGATTCACGCAATGGGGCACCAAATGAAAAGTTGCTGTCATTTTTGTGACCTATGTAGGCTCGTTTTCTTACTTGAAATGGAAGCGCCTATGAGATAATATATAAATTTTCTATATTAAAAAAAAACTACATGTAAGTGGGATGTGAAGGCTGCATTTGGCAACCACTTTGCCAAAGGCCTTTGAGGCTTTAAAAGCCCTTGGACAAATGCAAATTTCATTTGGTAATCATTTTGAAGAGCTTTGGGAGATGCAATTGCATTTTCAAAACCTTCTAAGGTCCATTAGCCAAAGTCTAAAAGTCCTTTAACCCAAAGTAGATTCATAGGAATTTTGGGTTTAAGCATTTTCGAAATGTTAATACATTTTTTTCCAATTTTTCCCATGCTAAATTTTCGAAATTCTATAAATGCCCTCACCATTTTTCACCGTGCAACGTCGCCAACGACGCCAGATTTGATCGCCCACGACCCTAGACGGCCCTCGTCGAGGGCATGAGGCCGTGCGACCTCAAGTGACAACAACTGATGGTCAGATCTAGTGTCGATGGACACTTTTATTTTTATGGCGCTAATCAGTACATATACCAGTGCATACAGAAAGCGCATATAGAGAAGTTGCAGGTTACATAGGTAAAATATGTGTATTTGTGGTCGTTAAAAGAAGAATATCCGGTCTTTTTAAAATTTTCAATGTATATGACAAGTTGAAGAAGTGTGGGTTATAATACACATTATGAGATCTTTAAGAAACAATATAATGTTTATAAAAAAAAAAAAATTAATTCCATTGTAGCACCTGAGTACATGGCTAGCGCATATGAAATTTTTTTTTCCTATAACAAAATAAAACATGAACAAATTTGGGCTGACATATATGCACATCGACCCTATATCACGAAAAGCCGTTACTAAAGCTACATGAATTCATATCATGCGAGCTCAACTCACATTCACCGTTAAACGAGTGACTCAGATGGAGGATCCACACTCCATCCGAGACGAAGCCAGGTTGGGGGATGCAACGGCAGGGTCCGTCCACGTTCTTTCAGAGGAAGTTGAACGGCGGCTTCGTTCGGTGGGAGTCGGGCGAACCTGAGCATGAGCGCGCATGACCTATGAGACGTGACTGTTCCAGTGACCAAGACTTCGGGCGCAGAAAACACATTCAAATTCCATAGCTCGTGGCCTCCTTCCTAACCCAGAAAAACAAATGCAAAAGAGACGACCAAGACCTCTTTGCCTTTCTTTAATGGGAGAAAGCACGACGGTTAGGGGACAGCGACATTGAAAATTAGAAGGTGGGGAGTTGTTTGACGATTCTGATCCGTGAAACAAGTGTGTACGGAGTAACAATTGATATGGGAAATTGGATTGGTGGACACGAGAGGGGGGCTGGCCATGAAGCACGAGCGCACGCCAACGTCAGATTCCCATGGTCGATACCCCGTCCTTTTTTTGGAAAGTGGGAGCACGGACGTGAAGACTCGGACCTAGCTGGGAGACCCACAAAACGTCCCACACATTCTGTAAACCGACTAAGCTCGGGACTTCGAACTGTATAGATGGCCCTGGCTCAGAGCAGTCAACGACTCGATCCGTTAGGGTCGAAAGAGTCAAAATGGTCAGTCCAATATGGAAATTAGGTGGCAGCAGCCGAGAAAGTTAGTGGTAACTTTCCCACAATGATACAATCATACAAAGCGCCAGCCACTCGAGTCAAGTCGACGACGAAGCAGCCAGCGAAGTTGTCCGTTTGGGGCCCCGCCTCTCCACCCACTCACACAAGCTCTCTCCCGTGTATAAGTAAGCAGTGGGCGTGAGCGAGTGAAGACTCACTAGTGTACCGCACAATTTTCTGTTGGCCACTATATATCTGCACTAGTAGCGACGACGATGGCGCCTCAGGACTCGTTAGTGTTCACGGTGCGGAGGCGCGAGGCCGAGCTGGTCCGCCCGGCGAGGCCGACGCCTCGCGAGTACAAGAGGCTGTCGGACGTGGACGACCAGGACGGCCTCCGGTTCCAGATCCCCGAGATCCAGTTCTACCGGGGCGACGGCACGGGGAGGGACCCGGTGCGGGCCGTCCGGCAGGGGCTGGCCGAGGCGCTGGTGTTCTACTACCCCTTGGCGGGCCGGCTGAGGGAGCTCCCGGGCCGGAAGCTGGTAGTGGACTGCAACGAGGAGGGGGTGATGTTCGTGGAGGCCGACGCGGACGTCACCCTCGACCGGTTCGGGGACGCCCTCCAGCCTCCCTTCCCCTGCCTGGAGGAGCTCCTCTTCGACGTCCCCGGCTCCGCCGCCGTCCTCGACGCCCCTCTCTTGCTCATTCAGGTAACCGTAACATCAAAGTCCCGTCTTCTAGCTTACAACAGAAACATCATAAAACCTGGACAGTAGTACGTACGGTACCCCGTGTGTCGTGTCAGATTTTTGGACGGGTCCTTTGTTGCTTGGCTTGGGATTTTTGGTCGGGTCCAGTCATAAAGTTAGCAGTTTCATAGTCTCTTTGAAGGGCTGCATGGACCGTAACTCATTTGATTGCACGTTCTACCTTCGTTATGACCATACTTCATTGTCGTAATTTGAAAATTCAAGCAACTGTCCAAACACAAATCGTTTCGAAATAGAATTAATCCGAGCTTTCAATCGTAAGAATCAATTGACATAGGAAAAATGCCGTCCGTGGAAAAATCTTTTCGATGTTGGGAGTAGGTGGCCTGGCTTTTCAGCAACAAGCCAAGGGAAGGGGGCAAAAAAAATCATGCACAGTATATTTCGTGAATCACGACGCCATGTGCCCGTGCCCCACCTGGCCACGGGCCATCAATGGAGGGTGTTTAGTGGATTAATTGCGTGATTAGTTACTAATTAAATCTGTGGATAATCTTACCCAAAAAAGAAAAAAAAAATCTGTGGATGAGAATTGATAATCCACATCTGTAGAAATCGATTTGCTGGGTTTTGATAGCGGGTGCTGATGGTGGTATGGTCATGTGATGATACGTGTTACAGGTGACTCGTCTCAAGTGCGGGGGGTTCATCTTCGCCCTGCGTCTCAACCACACGATGAGCGACGCGGTGGGGCTGGTCCAGTTCATGAAGGCCGTGGGGGAGATGGCGAGGGGCGCCGATGCCCCCTCGGTCCTCCCCGTGTGGCGGAGGGAGCTCCTGGACGCCCGAGACCCGCCGCGGATCACGTGCACCCACCGTGAGTACGAGCAGGTGGAGGACACCAAAGGCACCCTCATCCCGCTCGACAACATGGACCACCGCTCCTTCTTCTTCGGGGCCGCCCAGATGGCCGCCCTCCGCAGCCGGGTGCCTCCCCACCAGCGCGCGAGCACCACGTTCGAGATCCTCACCGCGTGCCTCTGGCGATGCCGCACCATCGCGCTCCAGCCCGACCCTGAGGAGGAGGTGCGGGTGCTGTGCATCGTCAACGCCCGGGGCAAGTTCGACCCTCCCCTGCCGGCCGGGTACTACGGGAACGCGTTCGCCTTCCCCGTGGCGGTGACGAGCGCCGACAAGCTGTGCCAGAACCCTCTGGGGTACGCGCTTGAGCTGGTGAAGAAGGCCAAGGCGGACGTGACGGAGGAGTACATGAGGTCCCTGGCGGATCTGATGGTGATAAGGGGGAGGCCCCACTTCACCGTGGTGCGGTCCTTCCTGGTGTCGGACACGACCAAAGCCGGGTTCGGGGACGTGGACTTCGGGTGGGGGAAGGCCTTTTACGGCGGCCCAGCCAAGGGGGGAGTGGGGGCCATCCCTGGGGTGGCCAGCTTCTACATCCCCTTCAGGAACCGGCAGGGCGAGAGCGGCATCGTTGTCCCGGTGTGCTTGCCGGCCCCGGCCATGCGAAGATTCGTGCAGGAGCTGGACGCCTTGTGGAACGATCCACCGCCTACCACCGCCACCACCAACAAGTCATTTTTTGTCACTTCTTCCCTGTGAACCTGCATCCCGCCTGAGCAATTTCAACTTCATCTCGTGGAATGATCTCTAGGTTTCACTTCTTCATGGGGGGTGAAAACTCGTAGTAGATTGGCTTAGTTTACCAAGAGAGAGGGGTGTAAGAGAATCCTAGAAGTGGTGACAACCACTCCGTGTTCAATAAGCCAAAATAGCACCCTCAATGCGGGATTATTTTGGTCAGTGTGTGATATTAATATGGATTAATATCTAAAGGAATCTCGTGTGCGTAAGAGAGACGATAATACAAATAATCTCTGAACATTGCCTTAATATGCAATATAATTCGTAAATTTTTATCTTGTTCAATGTGGTCCATGAATTTTAACCCAATATGCAATGTGATCGTCGAACTTTCAATTCGTTCGATATGATTCTTAAACTATTGATACGTATTCAAGTTAGTCCCTAAATTATATCAAATTTAATGACAACATTGAATATTTTCATATAGTCCAGAGACTAGCTTGAATATGTACCAAAAATTTAAGGATCATATTAAACAAATTGAAAATTCAGGAATCACATTGAATAAAATAAAAGTTCATAAATCATATTACACGTTAGGGTAATAGGCAAAAATGGTATCGAGTCGTTGAAGTTGATGAACGACAATAATTCAGTAAAACGGCATGGGTATTCGTGTGTTATATAAATCCAACAACAGCTGGCATTCTGTTCGCTGATTATGTGAAAGAAATTATTGCACAAACAGGGCCCCCATGCTGACACGCAAACAGTTTTTAATTCTGACAAACGATCCCATTTTTTTTTTTAATCAAAGAATCCATTTAATTACTAGGGGAAAGTACCCATTTTACGCTACGGCTGAAAGAGTGCGTTACTCCGCCCAGCCATTCTTCTCCGTTTTCTTTTTTTTTCAGTTTTGCTATTTCGATAAAATTTTAGCTTTTCTTTTTTAGATTTTTAATACGATTCATATAGAATTTGAATAGAAAATAATAATAAATGCGAGTATGAGAGAGAAATTAATTTTAAAATGTCACGTCAGTATTTTTCATCAGTCAAATTGACGGTGTTACTGAAAAGACTTGATTGCGCTTTCTGAAAGTTTTACGACTCAATTGCACTTTCGCAACAAGTTTTAGAACTTCTGGTATACATATCCCTTAAACAAATAAAAATTATCACCTAAGGAAATGGTAAATTGTGTGCACAATGCTCTGGTGGGGATGGCCGGAGCTGTCTTATGCATCATTCCAAGTCAATGTGTCCAAATGTCATCAAGGCATCACCTCCCTCTTTCTTTGTAGACCTGTGGTTGACTCAGCCCTCCTGCTTCCCAATGCCTTCTGTTTTTGCCTTTTGGCCTCTCTCTATCTAAGTACTGTTGCATAACTGCCGGCCTCCCAAGGCATATAACCTTCTCTGCTTTGGCCATTACACCCAAGCACAAGCTGAGGAACCACATACATCATCACATGGACACCAGAAGATCGAGCCAAGGCACCAGACCTCCTCCCAAGAATGGCCGCAAGGATAACAAAGACGAGGACCTCCTCCTCTTCCGGGAATTGCATCGTCGCGAGAAGGACCGCTCCATGAACCTCCTCCTGCCCGGTTCCGAGGAGTTCGAGCCCAACGGGATCCCAGGTACATCGTCCCTCTCCATGGACACTTGGTTTTTGTGTTTGTGTGCGTAGGCTGTGAATTATACGCACTCTAGCTCGATCTCGATGCAGGCAGCTATCCTCTTCCTAACTACAAAACCATGTCGGGTAAAAATGAATTCCTCACCGAGAATAACAAGAACGATTACGACTGGTACGTTAGTCGTCCTTACGTTTTGACACATTCCTATATGTGCCCTCTTCAATTGCTCATACATGTTATGGATCATGAGAAGCTGCTGAACTCTGTTTAAGGTTGAAGACCCCTCCAGCAACTCCACTATTCCCATCATTGGAGATGGAAGCTAACGCAGGGGACTACCCGATGCAGCGGGAAATACCGATTTTGCAGCCTCTTTCGCGGGTAATGGTACTATCGATGACAATGGCCATCTCAGCTTTCTATATTGAACCGTAACAATTTTTCTTCTGTGCATGCCTGCTGGAAGTAAGATAATATGTCAACCATGTTCAAATTGTAGCCTCATCAATATTCTGACATGAGCTATGTGGACAATACACTTAGCATCAAACTGATTTTGCAAAAGCACGATGCACGGAACGCGCGGATGATTTTGTTTGATTCGACCGTATGGGTTCTGTCAGTTCACTCAGTAAACAAGGTTCTGGAAAAAAATCGACAAAATTTTCTAGCATAAAGTTTCAGTTTTATAGGCTAATCGTATGAGAAGTAGCACTCAGTTATCAATTTCTGGAATCAACGTTAAACTCACCTAGTTATGTAATTGCGCAACTATAACCCTATTGTACCATGCTGTGATCAAAGGATTATACTGTTCACAATGTCGAGTAAGGGAGCCTGATGACTCGTAACATCCTAATCAGTTTGGAGGAATTGCAAGCGGGAGAGAAGCAACCAATGGAAGCCAAAAGTCGCCACGAAACAGGCCGAAGACTCCTCCAGCATCTGCATCAGTAACCCAAAAGAACAGTGTCTCTTCGGCTGATCGCACTAATAGGTCCCCAGCCTTATTCATTCTGAATCAGAAGATGACTCAAGAGTTGGTACTTGCCAAAAAGACACAGGCTGCTCCCAATGCTTCAAAGCCTGCCAGTGTGAGCCACCGACACGGTCGTTTCAGCAGCATTACCAAGCCCCCGGGAACAGACTTCAACACAATTAGGCCAAGCAGTGTTAACAATAAGAGAGGCGTGTCGCCTCTAACAAGGTCGACGATACCCGCCCAGTTTCCAGGTTTCTCCAATGAAACTCCCTCAAATCTTAGAAAAGATCGTCCGCCATCCACTTCACGTGGTCGGCCAAGCAGTAGTTTGAAATCACCAGTAACTCATCAACCCCCAGAACCCTCTGCAGCACAAAGGAGACAATCATGCTCGCCAAGTGTGACCAGGGGTCGGAAACCAGACCCGAAATCCGGGAACGTCACGGGGAACACGGCACCGTCCTCGCAGTCTCGCCAGAGGGGCAACAGTCAAACAAGACCCGGCTCGCAAGTATTGCTAGGGAGTAAAATGGTGGAGAAAGTATTGAATGCTCGAAAAGCAGGCAAGCCTGCAGGACCAAACACTGGTTTCACATGAACCGAGTGGATTTCCATGCTCTTCCCCAACAAGGTTTTGTCACTCCGAGGTTCACTAGAAGGGACACCAACGCCTCAAACCCATCAGAAACAAAGCGAGTTCTGGACTGTATCCTGCCATCAATGTCACAGACTCAATCTACCAATGGTAATACCTCGGTACAATTTGTCGTTCGATTTCGGTTCCGAAACTTAGGACGATGAACACTCTGTCCTTATGATTCTTTTTAAGCAACACTAGCATCTCCAAGTCCGGGCGATGCGTTTGAAATGCATTTTTCATGGAAGGACCGAATGAGAGTGAGTTCTTCAAAGCTGTAGAAATATATCGTGAAGGCATGCATGAAATACAGCTTGGAACGGACTAAGTTTCGAGAATATCTATCAAAAGAATACGTGGGTGCGTTTGGGAACCACTTCCAGTGCAAGTACCGTTTGACAAATTTTTTAAGAGCACTTTGGGGACATGCAATTGCATTTCCAAAGGCTTCTAAAGCGTTTAAGTCAAGGCAGGCCCGAATGGTACTTTGGGCTTTGAATATTTCTGGAATATTACTATTTTTTATTTCATCCAATTTATCCTCACTAAAATTTCATAATTTCGGAAGTGCCCTCGCCTTACGAGACATTGTCGACAAAGGACTCAGCCACTGATGTTCGATTTGGCTCACCAACAACCTAATTTCTAATGGCAAAGGATTCAGATTTTTAAAAAAAAAAAAATAGCAAAAGTCATTAACGAAGCTTTTTTTTTCCAAACGACATTTAAGTCAAAGATGCTTTATGTACTTTTTAATTACACTTTACCAAACACTATTTACATTTTGAAAAAAAATCTTTCACCTAACCTAAAGTCACTTACATTTTCTCAAAGGTTTTTCCAAAAGCCTTACCAAACGCTCCCAATGAGGTCCCGGAAGAATAAGCGGGCATTTATTGGTCTAAAACCCCGAGTTGATATTTAAATTAATTGGACATTTAATGCCTTCATAACCATCTTACTGGGATGGGCATTATTGCGAACCTAACTTGTGGTTTGCTTTAAGAAAAGAGTAGGCAACGATGCTGTCAGATTTCAAATCCAAATGGTGGGTTCTCCACCTCAAATTTTTTTCGAGGAAAGAAAAAATAACATAAAGAAACCGATAATTTTAAGAATAAATTAAATACCAAAATATAGATAATCACAAGCAGAACAATATTATCACTAGCAAAAAAAAATGTCGTTAGAAAGATCAATTCGACTTCAAAGATGAAAAAACACAAGAAATATTGGCTCATGAAATCAAGGTGCATTCAGACAGCTCATCATTCTTTTCACTCAAATCAAGTTGCTATGAAAGGACTCTTCAGTGACTAGAATTAAGACCGGCGATATTAGTTATGTATAATAACATATAAAATAAAATAAAAAGATCAAAATATGAATAATGAATTAGTAAACGAAAAAATTACCCTATTCATTTGAATCTCATAGATGAAGACGTGTGAGGACCTAAAAAATTACAAGATCAATCTTAGGATCGCATGAGTCAAGGCTAAAGTTAAAAAAGAAATTCAATAAAATACAATACAAATTTACCTGAAGCCCCAATTTTTGGTTCATTGAGAAAATTCACATGACCACGTGCCGTATGTCGTTTCTTATGAATTAGAAGTCAATTTATAGTAAAGTACTTTTCTACAAAACAAGATAATATTAATAATAATAAGTACTAGTAATGATTGAAACATCCACTTCTTCCGTGATTGCAAATCATATTTTGTGAATAGCTATAGTTACCAGTTTGATCCAATCTCTCAAGTGAGTGAAAATCATCGAAATTCTCTTGAGCACCAACGCGGGTCAAGTGATCAGGGGTTGTTTTTCTTTTACATTTGTTATGTCTAATCTCTGTTAAAAAGTTTTGAAAGCGACGTAAGCGGCCACTTCAGCACCACGTTGGTATTTTCATTTACTTTTTTTTAACGTAATGACCAATTTGAACAAAAAATAATAATAATAAGGTGCCGTTGTCCCTTTTATTTCTTTAGGGTATGTTTGGCAACTCTTTAGATTTTTTGATTCTTTTATTTCCGAGAATAGATTTGGAATAGATTCAAAAATAATAATTAAAAAAAAACTTGCTTCTTGTTTATGAAAAAAAAATTCACTTAAAAAAGAATCAACTTCTTTCTCTTACTGTCACTCTTTCTCACCACTCTTTTCACCGTCTGTTGTTGCTCATGAGTCCGTCGCCCATCGCTACCCGACGCCGCTTTCCGCTCGCATTTTTATAATTAAATGAAAAAAATTGGGAATAGAAATTTTTAAGGTCATACCAAATGCATTTTATTTCTTTTTCTATTGCAAGAATGGAAATTTTGTATGGTTACCAAACGAGTTTTTTTTCTCAAAAACTCTTTTTAGGAATAAAATAAATCATTTCTACTTAGAAATTGTTTTCAAAAATAAAAACGTTACCATACGCACCCTTAGCTTTCAATATCACATAAGTAAATAAGGTACGTGTATATAAATTCCTCCACAAAGTCGATCGGTTGCCACGGGTGTCAATGGTTCGATTTTTCAAGAGAACCAAACCAAACCATCATGTGTATGATTGAACCGAACCAAATCTCGCTTTGAACCGAATATAAACCGAACCAAAAACCCAGTTCGGTTCAGTTGGGTTTTTTTCTTCTTCTTCTTTGAAAAATCCCTTGGGCTCGTTCTGTGGAAGTTCCCAGAAGGTTGCGAACCTCCACGTATCTGTCTCGTCCTTCTCACGTTGGAGTGCAAAATCAGCCGCCGATAGCTTTCGGCTTCCTCCGCTAGATCTCCCGCCTCGCTCTCATCTCTCACATTCGCCGTGGCCGATTCACGTGCTCAAGCCGTGGGTCTCGTACCATCCCGATTCCGCGACCGGATCGAGATCTCCACGCTTCCTGCGCTTGACGATCCCGGAGAATCGGTGGGAAGGGGGCATCTCGGGCGGAAGGCTTCAGTGCCGAGGATCTATCGATCGGCGGGATCGTGACGGTGCCGCTCGTGCATTCCTTCATCCCCACACGCTGGCTCCCTTTCTCCATCGTCGGTCGCGCCTAGAAGTGGAACCTCTCCCCGCAGTCCGCGCCCTCCTCGTCAGTATGTCTATCCCCCTCTCTCCGTGTCCCCCATTTTTTCGGTCCGCAAGTCTTTGCTCGCGGATCTTAGTTCCTGATTCCGATGCGACGGTACATGTCGCGTGCGATTGCGTTTGATTTCGTTGCTGGTAGATGCAGTAGAGTTTGGAGGAGAGAATTGTTGTCGAGAGTCTTCTTGGCTCTCACGTCAATTTGCTGTTTCTCCAAGCTTGTGGACATTCATGGTGTTTCCATGGCGCTTTACTTGAGGCGTCGTTTACTCTTAAACGCGTTTCGGCAGGCGAGAAGAAGAAGAGAGAGAGAGTCAGAGACCGTAAAAGAGCGACGATACCCGATCGGTTTACTTTTTCAGTTCGGTGCTACGAGTGGAACCAAACATTTTAATGTCAAAAGTTTCAAAATACATTTAAATGTCAAAATTGGAGAAAAAATGAACATTTGAGCGCCAACAGCAAGAAATTCTAGTCAAATTGGTGATGTGGCTTTTTTCAGTCAAGAATAATATTAAAATATTATAAAAAAATTGTCGTCTCAGATTTTTGCTTAGATTAGCCAAACTTGACACTTAGGTGTGATATTTTCAAAAAAAGTGATATTTAAGTGTACATTTTAAAAATTTTGACATTAAAGTGTCTTTTCGTGCACTTGTAATGTTTTTCTGCCGAAAAAAATATAATAATTATTTTTTCAAAAACCGAAAACCAAACCAAATCAAAATGCACGAATTTTTCAATTCCATTCAGTTCAGTTTTCGATTCGTTTCTGACACCCCTAGTTGCCATGAATTTGTGAAACAAATATATTATCAAAATTGCATTGTTGTTAATTATAAATGACCGTATTGTCCTCTTAGCAAAGCCCGCTTGCCGTTGCAGACGTACTACCTCGCTCACATCTACCACTGACAGCGCTCACAACTACCACTGACAGCGCTCACAACTACCACTGACAGCACTCACGTGTCCAAATTATCATGGTGTGTCCTCCCTCCCTCTCTCTCTCTCTCTCTCTCTAGCCTGAAATTCCTGGTTCTATCAAACTTGCCAATACAGGCACTTCAGGACTGTGGTTGTGCAATTCAAGCAAGCTGAACAGAGCGGGCTAGGACCGAGTCGACCAGACGTACATGGAGCAACAGATGGAGAACAGGCAAGTGATACTCAAGGGGTTCATAGAGAGGGTGCCTAGGGAGACGGACATGGAATTGAAGGTGGGAAGCATCGGTGGCAATCTCAAGGCGCCCGCAGGGTCAGGCGCCTTCCTGGTCAAGAATCTCTACCTCTCTTGCGACCCCTACATGAGGGGACGTATGCGCGATTCCCGCACTTCTTACATCCCCCCTTTTGTTCCTGGTCAGGTACAATTTTCTCGGTCTGTATCCTCGCTCTCGTCTTGCTCCTGATCTCTTCGCTTGTTCGATAATAATAACGACAATTGCGCAACCACATCATTCTCTATTGGTGGGAATAGATCCTCCTAGCTTTGTTCATGTGTAGCGCGTCTTCTATGGAGCACAGACCCCTCCTTGCTATGAAATGGGGAATTGCCACATATCTTGTACTGTAATCATCTGCCTGTATCATATGAACTCAACTTGGGGAGTTGTAATCCACCGCTGAGTTTTATTTGTGCAGCCCATCGAAGGGTTCGGTGTTTCCAAGGTTATTGACTCCGACGATCCGGACTTCAAGCCTGGGGATTTAGTTTCGGGGCTAACTGGATGGGAAGAATACACCTTGCTTCGGAAGAATGACCAGTTGAGAAAGATAGAGCAACATGATGTCCCACTGTCATATCACCTTGGACTTCTCGGTATGCTTATCCTTCTATACCTGCTTAATATATCAAGCATCTCTCAGACGAGTTTGTCTGATACATTTCTCAGGATAACTTTTTCATCGATAGGTAAAAGAGCCCCTGCAAACATTACTGCGCGAAATTTTCTTATCTAGTCTCCTTTAGATAGCTACATTGCATTCACCTGCAAGTCTCTTTATTTTTTTTTTTCCATAACATAAAGATTGTTTTGCTCGACATACAATCTTTGGGATTCTACCATCAGAAACTTCCCTTATCGGCTTGTATCTAAATCAACCGCACGAACCCAGATGGTGAATTTGAATAACGAGGCCTACAAGCCACCAAGACTTCCACCCAAAGAGTAGGGGTCACAGCGTGGGACTCGTTTATCGATCAATCAGATGGCATGAAATTGGATGCAGCGCAGCTTGAATATCGATACACTCTTCAGCAGAATTCCCTGCTATATAAGTTGATGTTTATAGTTTAGAACCCGAATTACTTGTTCAGAGGTTTGGAAATTACCATCAAATCGACCTGGGCCAATGTGCAATTGTGATCTTCATATGGGTGCATATTGTTTTAAACCATAGCTCCCTGTTGGTTCTGTTTATGAGCAAATTTGGTGCAACTGTACAATCCCATCGCACCACTAGTTGTGTCAAATTATCATGGTATGTCTAGCGAAACAAACCGCACTCAGCTCAATGATGCAGCAAATTTTCGTAGCATTAAAAAATTCCCTGGTGTCTAGTCAGCACAAGCATCTTCATGGTTCCTAAATATTAGTTTTTATGCAGGCATGCCAGGATTTACTGCATTTGCAGGATTTCATGAGATATGCTCCCCTAAACAAGGAGATACCATCCTCATCTCTGCAGCTTCTGGAGCAGTTGGACAGCTTGTTGGCCAACTTGCTAAACGGCATGGCTGCTATGTCGTTGGAAGTGCTGGCTCAAGCCAAAAGGCAAGTCTGTTAGTCATTGGATAGTGTCATTCTTTTCAACTGCGGATTACAAAGAGAAACATCTAAAAGATTGAGTACGAAATGTTTAGGTTGACCTGCTGAAGAATAAACTTGGATTCGATGAAGCTTTTGTCTATAAAGAAGAGCCAGACCTGGATGTGGCTTTGAAGAGGTCAGTGCTACTAGTATTTGCATTGCTTTGGTTGCTTGTTGACAGGCTAACCGTGGACAAATCATCTTGATCATCTTTCATTATACACTTTCTGGGAAAGATCGTATATACTTGTGTACGATTCCTCCTTACTGTCTTTTCAGATGAGTAGCTAAACAATATATGGTGGGCTAACAGGTACTTTCCTCAAGGGATCGACATCTACTTTGATAATGTGGGGGGAGACATGCTGGATGCTGCGCTTCTCAACATGCGAGTCGGTGGACGCATTGCAGTTTGCGGCATGGTATCGCAGCATAGTCAAAGCGATCCGCGAGGGATCCACAACTTGTTCAATCTGATATCGAAGCGCATCAGGATGCAGGGGTTCCTGCAAAGCGACTACTTGCACCTCTTTCCCCTCTTCTTCAATCAAGTCGTGGAATACTACAAGCAGGGGAAGATCGTTTATATGGAAGACGTGGCTCATGGATTGGAAAATGCTCCGGCTGCGTTCGTCGGCCTGTTTTCGGGTAGAAATGTCGGCAAGCAGGTCATTTATGTTGCCAGTCCATAGGGATGGCTAATGAATTTGGCAGAAACCAGGGAAGAAGTGTGAGGGCCTATCCCATCCAAGCACCGTGTTCAGAATCTTTTCCTTTCCCAGTTCAGGCTAAAAGTACCGGTGAGCCGGGCAAATGATCAAAACATTCCAATTCCATCTCTCCATTTTTTATACTGTAACGTTGAGCGACTTGAAATACTGGTGCGGTAAGCATAGCCTTTCTTGGGTTCTGGTCATGTCTCCAGTTCATGGCAAGTATCGTTGCCTTCCTAGCTGCAACTGAGTTTTGGAAATCTATTGCCTGACCTCCGGTCGAATTTCATGAGGATCGGGGGGTGTATGCGAACATCGCCTATTGGAAAAAGAAGAGGTATACTTGAGGCCTATCATATCTCACCGAGATCTCGTCGAGAAACGCCCTCAATTAGACCAAGTAAAACAAGTGCTGTTAACATCTAAAAGGAACGGCCAAGTCGAGGCTCATGCGACACACATCGCTCACATAGAAATAGAAGAGATCCCACGTTAGGTACTAAAAGGTTTGAAATCAGGAGGATGAGCGATATGCGACCACAAATGTATGGAATCATACATCCCTGGGCCTTCCTTCGAGGTGAAATGAGCAAGAATTTCTTCTCCATCCCTCCTCCCCCCATCTTCTTTCTCTTCTTCCAAAGTAATGGAATAGTAAGGTATCAATTTGTTCATTTACTTTTATAGATTTTACCATTGGAAGCAAAAACTTAGTGATGTAGATAGTCATCTGCCAAGGAATGTTCGTTCCCTCCAACGAGCTTTTTTTTTCCCTCCAGTGGCCTCTGATTTTTTTCTTCCAATGTCGATTCTCCTCAATTAGGGCTCGCACGAAGAATGTCCCGGGCATCCTATTTGGAAATGTAGTCACAAGACACGCCATTTCGAAGGGTTAAAAAAGGAAGAAACTGGTCTTTTTAATTCACCGTGAACTAGGGGCAAGCAAAGTGGTCCAGTCCTTAAGGATACCGATCCGGTCTCCGGTCCCTATAAATGGAACCGGTGGCTGGGCAGTCCGATACCCGGTTCCAAGGAGGATAGGATCGGACCGGACCGCCCGGACCTGACTGGTATATATATATATATACTAGTTTTGTAAATTTTTTTTAATTCAAGAGAGTTTTTTACGAGGATTCTTTCTTGAGATTAATGGGGAGTATACATCCAGTGTCTCATTGAACTTTGCTCCTCCTAAAAGTTGTTCGTGTCTCATTATTATCTTTGGAAAAATGCATTTTTCTCTTTTTCCCTCCTGCGTAATATTCACAATGCTATTTTCATACCTCTTTAAGGAAATAAAAAAATCCACCTACAGCATATGGTTGGCAAATTGCCCTCTTCTAGACAATTTTCAATTCTAAAAAAATTAACAAAAAATATGAGCTGAACCCACTTTCCCTTGGAGAAGATAGTCTTTAATTGACTAGTTATAAACATAAACACGTTCACTCTGTTGCAAATTTAATCACAAATAGATGTCGGTGATGTTTGTATTTATTATTCACTGATCACAAAACTAATTACAGGAATAGATGTGAAAGAAAAGCCCCTATGGAATTATAAATCGGACTCTTATTTCACACGTCGATGGTAAAACAAATATTGAAAAGCAAAGAAAGACACGGTATTATAATGGAAGTCATTAATTCCTTTCATTAGCATAGTAAATGAATTACATGACCGCCATCAAATACGTCGCATGTATAAAAAATTGAAATGCAAGGAAAGATACAGTATTTGTTAACGGTTCCATTGGAACCGAACTAGACTGGACCACTGGTCCCGGTCCGATCCCCAGTCCCAAAAATTTGGGGATCGGGACTACTGGTCTGGTTCCTGATTACATACGAAGATTAGACAAACCCGAATCATGAACACTCCTACCATGAACGACTCAATGGTAAACGCTTACGCCGGATAGAGAGATCAATGAATGCATCACGTCGTTACTTTTCATCCCATCAATTCAGACAAAGCTAAAATGACGGATTCAATAATCACACGAAATATTTCAAATTTTACGACTTAATTGCAATGTTGGATAATTATAAGACTTACTACACGATATGTCACAAGTTGTAGAGATTTGATGCACTCTTATTCCATGAAGATATTCGCATCTCCTCAGCCCAAAAATGACTCTTGCTGTCTGGTCCGTCGTCGACACAACAGTAGAAACTAGAAAGCAGGGGGATCTTCCGCGCACAGTGCTTGTATCTCTGCTGCTGCTGCTGACTCTTCTACAACCCCCCTTATCCATCTTCCATCTCTCTCTCTCTTTCGCTCCCTCTGAACCGGGGACGCCTCCAAGAACTCCTCCAATTCCTCCTCCCATTCGTTGAGCCTTCGATCGACACGCGTCGCCGCCGCCGCCGACTCCTCCGTTCTCGGGTAAGTGCTCCCTCCCCTCCTGCTCCTGCACAAGTAGGGCATGATCTGTTGCGAGGATGTTGGGTGATCGATTATGTCACCTGGGTGATCCTTCTTCTCGTCACTTTGAATCTCTCTTACGTTTGCGCTCTGCTCTTCCTAGGCTTCAACTGGGTTTGGAGGATCGGACAGCGCCTTGTCTAACAAGCTTTCATTGCTGAAATTTTTTATTTTTTGCTCGAGAAAGGAATCTATTCTTGGATTTGATTGTTCTGTTGTTTGCAAATGGTGTCTGGTTCGAGACGAATCCAACTGGGTGAATCGTTTTATTTTGCAGGCTGCAAATAGGAAAAGTAGGCGGGCGATTGAGTTGCAGTTTCCCGAGTCGGAATAAAGTGTATAGTTCTTAGTCTCTCCAATCTTTCGGGTGAAGTGGCTTTGGTGACCAATTCAATTACCTGGAACGGTCAAGGGGCTTGATGATCAGGATGTGCCAATAACTTTTCTTCGGTAGCCGCATTGCCTGACATCGTTGGAATGGCTTCCAAAGCAATCTTGCGCAAGCAAAAGTACCTCGTCAACTTTCTCAATCACCCCACTTGCTTATTCAGGGCATTCTCATTTTCTGAGCATGGCCAACTTCCCCTATGTGATGGCCATCAGGATTTGGGTCGTACACCAAGCCATGCATTTGATAATACTGATCTTAAGGCTGACAGAAGTAAAAATCAATCGTCTACTTTTGCAATGCAACGATTTTTCAGACATTTGCCACATGGGGTCCCGACGAAATTGGACCGCATACTTGATAGGAAAGATCTCGTTTCTTCTTTTAGAGTAACGAGGATGTCAGAATTGGTGCGGCATGCTTCTATGGCAACGGCTGGCCAACCTGAAACTCGTAGTGGTAACGGTCAAAGCAAGGGAAAGGCTGCTAAACAGGTGAAGGAAGCTTCACCTGAGGAATGCGACCAGGCAGTTGAAGGATTGAGCACAGCAAAAGCGAAAGCAAAGGCTAAACAAATGCTAGAATCCCAGAAGAGTGATGAATCTTTACTGAAGAGAATGTGGGCTACACTTTTGGGAATTGGTCCTGCTTTGAGAGCCATTGCATCCATGAGCAGGTTTATATATTATTGCCTCGTGGCTATACTAGTTCAAGACTTTATTGGTGTCTCTTATCATCTATAATTTGTTCAGGGAGGACTGGGCTAAAAAGATTCGCCATTGGAAGGATGAATTTATATCTACCCTGCAGCATTATTGGTTGGGCACAAAATTGTTATGGGCTGATGTTAGGATTAGCTCGCGGTTGCTCATAAAACTTGCAAATGGGAAGGGTCTTTCTAGGAGGGAAAGACAACAACTTACGCGCACTACGGCTGATATTTTCAGGCTAGTTCCTGTTGCAGTTTTTATTATAGTCCCATTCATGGAGTTTCTGCTGCCTGTGTTCTTGAAATTATTTCCAAACATGTTGCCATCAACATTCCAAGACAAAATGAAAGAAGAGGTGAGCTTGCTCTATGTTTGCTTCCTCTTGTAATCATCTTCATTTCTATTGTACTTGCATAGGTGGCATTTTTAAATTACAGTTCACAAGAACATTCTGCAATAGCGCGGTGCTTAAGATAAAGAGCATCGACCATCCTTTGAACAATATAGTACGAAATAATTGCTTAGCACTTTCCCCTGATCGAGAATGGTAGCCTCAGGGCCGAAATACGAGGCCAAGCCTTTGGAAAGGGTACTTCCAAGTGGCAACCTTTTAGGGGTTGGGTTTTTACTCATGGACACGATTTTACAATCTCTGTGTTATGTGCTACTATCTCAATGAAGTGCTCCTCTATGCTGCATAATACCACCAATTCCACCCCCCCCCCCGGTAAAAAAAAAAAAACCCTCCTTTCAAACCCAAAGGATTACTCTGATGCGTGACTTTTGGGTTGGCCTTTACATATGTATCATTTCACAACCTCTTTCCAGCTCCATGTGGTACTTGAGAGTCACACCTTACAAAGAGGTATTTAGGTTGCAGAAAAGTGCTTTATCTTTCCAGGATGGATATCGTGATTTTATTTTTAATAATTTTTGGCAAGAACCAACTGCACTTCAACTGCATGGAAACGGTATTGGGTTGTTAACTTTTGATGGAGAGTGCGATTAGGCTTATATCTGTGTATAATATGTGCATATAGTATATCATTTTATTTTTACCATTTCGTTCTAGAGTTTTTTCCTCAAATCTTGTAAGCTTGGTCCTCTTCTGCAATGCTTGATAAATTGCCACCACTTGTTTCGTAATGCTTTGGTTGGGCAGCAAAATGACCAATCAAACTTCTTCATCCCTATTACGTAAATATTTTGTTTCATGAAATGTTGGCATAATGAGCGGAAACACAATCAAGGGGATCCAAATGCTGCTGGATGATTGGAAGTATAGCAATATTGGTCTTATCCCTTGGACAAAACTAGACCTGCTTGTATTGCTGCTTCTTGGTCATTCATAAGCCATTGTCAGGAAGAACCTGCATCCAAATTCAGCCATAAGATGGGAACTGCAGATGTGCATTTTCCACTATTCTTGCAACTGCACTATTCCAGTCATGTGAACTTTCAGCCTCAAAAGAAATTTTTGATTTGTAGGAGGCACTGAAAAGACGGCTCATTGCTAGGATAGAATATGCCAAGTTTCTTCAGGACACAGTCAAAGAAATGGCAAAGGAAATTCAAAGCTCGCGAACTGGAGAAATTAAGAAGACCGCTGAAGATCTGGATAAATTTCTGAACAAGGTGAAGAGTTATTTGCTTTACAGTTTTGATTAAGTCATTTCACTCCAATTTTGTAGGTATATTTAGATTCTCTTTTAAACAGGTAAGAACAGGTGCTCGTGTTTCCAATGACGAAATTTTGGGCTTTGCCAAGTTATTTAATGACGAACTTACCTTAGATAACATCAGCAGGTTGGTGTTTCTTTAAATTTTGGCATTCTTGGCCTTTTGTCTAAGATTGGCTTTGCTTGCAAGCAAATTGTAATTTCACATAGCTGTCATTCCATTTTGTTGTGATTACAGGCCTCGACTAGTGAACATGTGCAAATATATGGGAATTAGCCCATTTGGAACGGATGCATACCTTCGTTTTATGCTCCGGAAGCGACTGCAACAGTGAGACAATATGTTCTTCACAAAAAAATTTAACTCATCTGTAGATAACTGTGACTGTCGTTTATTAATAACTTCCATCTACTCAATTTTTAGCTGGAACATAGAATCCTTCATATGGTCTTTGAGAACTTCTGTTGTGAGTCATATAGGAGGGAACTGGACTATTGGTTGATTGAGAACGTAATGAAGTTTTATCTGTTGGATTTGGCAGGATAAAGAATGATGACAAGATGATTCAAGCAGAAGGTGTGGAGTCTCTTTCAGAGGAGGAGCTTCGTCAAGCCTGCAGAGATCGAGGTTTGCTGGGATTACTTTCTGTGGATGAAATGCGGCAACAGGTGCTGTTCATTCCCATTTTTGTTTTAATTTGCTTTCTTGTAATAAGTGGGGTTTTGTATGAACAGTTTATGGGGTGTCTTGGGCCACTTAAAATATATGCTTGCTGTAAGTTGCCTGAAATACCAAGTTGTTTTAAATTTTTGTGGAAGAAAACCTAAACCAGTTAAAATGCCAATATCTATATATTTTTAAAAAATTTAGATGGTTGAATTTTTTTTTAAAAAAAATTCCCAAACTCTAAAATTTAAAGCAAAATGAAACCTTGAAAGTTTAAGTCACTTCAAACACACAATGTCTCATGCTAGGTAGATTGTTCATTTGAGTAATAGTTTTGAGCTAGGTTGATTATTCATTTGGGTAATAGTTTTGCATGGAAATTCTTTTGTCAGTTGAGTCTTTGCATAAGAGTTACCGAGCCTAGATACATCATCAAGCTTGGTTATCCACCTGGGTACATGAGCTTAATGTTTAATCTAGATGTTTAAATTGTGGCTTCTCTTTTCAGCTGCATGATTGGCTGGATTTATCTCTCAACCATTCTGTACCATCTTCTCTTTTGATTCTTTCAAGGTAAACCTTTATGCATTTGGATGTCGCATTGTGTGTCATGTCATCTTCTTCATTGCGACATTGTTCTCATTTTGACAGAGCCTTCTCTGTGTCTGGAAAAGTGAGGCCAGAGGAAGCTGTCCAAGCAACATTGTCATCTCTGCCAGACGAGGTTGTGGACACTGTTGGAGTGACAACTTTGCCATCTGAAGATTCTGTTTCAGAAAGGAGGAGGAAGTTGGAGTTCCTAGAAATGCAGGAAGAACTGATCAAGGTCGACTATTTTTCTTGAGGTTTTCTTATATGACAAGGTTGTCAAAGCTGTTTATTCTTGTTTATGTTTTCTGCCACAAGAATGAGAACATTATGTATAATATTTAATGTAGCTCTAATCTTCACTTATAAAGTCATGATTGATGTGCAGGAGGAGGAAGAAGAGGAAGAAGAGGAGCAGGCTAGGATGAATGAATCAGTTAGTAGCCAAAAGGATGTCGCTTTGGAGGAAATGGTCGCTTCTACGTCCAGAGAAGTGGTAGAACAGGCAAAAGCAAAAACATTGGAAAAACATGAGCAGCTTTGTGAGCTTAGCCGTGCATTGGCAGTGTTAGCTTCAGCATCTGTATGCATCCATATTTTACTTGTTTCTACAAACAGGAGGCAGTTTTTTGTTGATCTTTGGTGTTTCATCTGATTCTTGTTTTTTCCCTTCTGTGATTTCAGTCAGTGAGTAGAGAGCGTGAAGAATTTCTGAGGCTTGTTAAGAAGGAGGTAATACGATTTGAGTGGTTGATATGAAAGTCTATATTTAATCCTTCAGGATGTGGGGATTTGCATTTCGCTTCCCAAGATTTCTGAAGGCTGCTTTAGATAGATCTCCTGAAGAATATTTTTTCCCATTTTCTGGTGGTAGGCATTTGATCTAGCATGCCAGATCTGTACTTTCACTTGGACATATATCAAAGAGAGAACTAACCAATATAAGTATGCACGTATCCAATATGTGATGTTGAGTCTTTATTTCCTCTGTCTTGCATTTGGTGGCAAGAGTTTCATCTAAATCACTCTTATTTCCTTTTAACTATACAAGTATATTGGTTGGTGATTCCTCTTCTATAATATACCTGGTACATGATCTAATTTTTCTTTTACAACTGCATATTCAACCATGTGATGTTCAATACTCTTGTGTTAAAGGTTTGAGGCCCCTGTTCCTTGGATTTTGAACTTCCTTCTCAATGCATCTGTTGTTTAAACTGATCAGTGATCAAAACGTGTTTTTCCACTTTGCAAGAGGCCCTTCTCAGATTAAGCATCTATATACAACTCTTTCCCTCCCCCTCTTCGAGCCGAGTGCAGATGCTGCATTTTCTCAGGCCATCAGAAGTAAAACAGTAGGTTATACATAAAGGATGTGTATAAAGGGGAATCTGTGTTCCACACTGTTGACAGTTTTGCTCAGCATGATATAATTACTTTCTTCATCGTGAATGGGGTGACTAATTTCTCTTGTTCTTTGTCACAAAATGGACCAAACTCTCTTTGTTGACTTGGGTTGAGGGTGGCCAAAGTTGTCCTTAATGACTTGGGCTTGTCAGGGATGTAATTCTCCCTGTCTTTGGTATCAGTAGAATTTATTTAATGATCGAAAAACAAAATGGAGTAACCTTTCTTGGTGAGGTCGAATCTAATTATCTAGCATTGCATTCAGAGTAAAAAAGATAAATCAAAACCTGGAGAATTTATATTTGTCCTCTTTTATTCGCTTTAACAGTCTTGTTTAGATTCCTTTTCACAGGTTAGTTCTTAACTCTTTGTTATCATCCCCCAGATAGATTTGTATAACACTATGGTGGAGAAAGAGGGTTTGGAAGGTGAAGAAGCAGCAAAACAGGCATATAAAGCTGCCAGAGAGGATAGTGACCGTGCTGCTGGGATGACCATCGGAAACAAGGCTTCCTCTGTCCTAATTGACAGGGTAATGGCAGTTTTGAATTCTAATATTTGCTGTTGTTCTTGTAGTGCACCCCACCCTGCAGCAACCTAACAGTGTTCCTATTGACGCATGACTCTGCAATGTGAAAATGCTGAATGCTTGGCTATGGTTCTTCATCTTAGGTTGATACAATGCTCCAGAAGCTCGAAAAAGAAATTGATGACGTCGATGCAAAAATCGGAAATCGCTGGAGACTGCTTGACAAGTCTGTTACACTTGCATTTAGTAACACCCCTTTTTATTAGGAAGCTTTAGATTCTTATAGTTGGTTACTTGTTTCTCCTCCTCCTATCTGAAGTCCCCAATTGCACCCTTCATCTGCCAGGGATTATGATGGTAAAGTTACTCCAGAGGAGGTTGCATCTGCGGCTATGTACCTGAAGGACACCCTCGGTAAAGACGGCATCCGTGAACTTATTGGCAACCTTTCCAAAGACAGAGGTTAGTAACTAAAGATTGCAGTTTTCTCTTCCAAATAGACTCCGCATATTAAATGGTGACCAGGGAATGTCTGAGGTGTTGGAAGTTGCTCAAAACTTCTCGACATCTTTTGACATTGCGGTTCTATGAAACTATCAATTAGAAATATGTTTTCGTCAACGCATCACTTTAGCTAACTATTTCTCTAAGACTTGCACAAAATTGAAGGACGATATCGATGTGAAGTCCTCACGTTTTGGGTCAATAGGAGATTGTTTTAGAATACTTTGCGAAGATTTGATGAATGATCGGGCTCTCCATATATCCAGCATCTTCTATCTGGAATTTAATGGTCAGTTGGTATTACACATGAAAGACTTGTGGACGGATTATTTTGCTTTTGTGATTTTGCTTGAACAGAAGGGAAAATTCTTGTTGAAGACCTTGTTCGGATGGGAAGCGAGGCGGAAGATGACAATCCAGGCGACGAGAAAAGGGCTTAGAAGACATACTCCAATTTGGTTACCGACATTCGTTGACCTGTCCGCTCAAGCTGGCGATCCTGTCTATGGTGTGGCTAAGTGCAGAACCTCAAACGGTGCCCGTGATGGTTGAATAAAACTGAAACTGCATTTTGTCTTGGCGACGGAATTGGAGATGAGAGAAGAACATCTGCCTTTCAGGGTTCGCGACATCATTGGCTGAAAATGTTCATCACATTGTTCATGCCTAATATCGTCCTGATGTTGATTTTGAACTGAATCTTACTCCTTCAATTCATATGGGTTAAGCTCAAATTCTAAAAAAGAACCCTCAAATCACAAAAGGGATGTTTCAAGTTTCAACTACTTATGAATTCAATTATTCTGCTTGTAGCAGTTTTGATTATAAATGTTTTTTGAGCCAAATATTCAAGAAAGGTAGAGGGACCTGTGTAACGGTTGTACAATTTTCCAGGGCTTTTCTACGATACCACGCCCTCTCATATGTCAAAAATTCGTAGTGACCACCTATAGCAGGTCACCCAGTTAATTACACTAATGGGGTGTGTTTGTTTAAATGAAAATTTTATGATGAAGAATATATTCCAAGGAGATCATTTTTAAGGAAAATTAGTTTTCATTTATTTAGTAATTTAGGAAAAGTGATTTCCTTCTTACCAGAACGGAATGTCGTTTTTTCCTAATCTAAGCTTGTTGTTTTTCAGTCCATGGAGAACGTTTTTTCATCGTTTAAACATTTCTAAGAAACAATTTTCCTTTAAATAAACGGACTCTTGATGCAACTTACTACTTTAGCCTAGAAATTACCACCAACACTTAAAAAGACCAAATCGATGAAAGGCTTTTTGTTGTAATGAAATGTTTTTCATTAACTAATTTCTTTCGAGCGACATACACTTGATTTTATATTTTACATTTATTTTTCACATCATTTATCTTTCGCGAAATAAGTTGATCACATAGCATCGAAATGAATTTTGCGCCGAGTGTCTAAACAAGCCAATCGTCACGTGAATCGATCTTGCTTGTTTAAACATCAAATCCGATCCCATCAAATTGCTCGGTAAATAAAACCCTAAGAAGGAATTCTCAACAATGTATGAGGAAGTAACACGTGGTTTGGAATCAAAGAGGGGAAATTCAAGGGATTCATCTAGTAAACTTGGTCATCAACCCTCGTCACCTTCCATGGGTCTCGACCCATTTGATCTTTCTTACAGCCTCATTAGGACAGTGGTCGGTTTCTGTTCTGTTTCTCTCTCTCTCTCCTTGGGTGGGCTCTCTTTGGCTGAGCAACGTTCCGGTGTGGAGGGACGTATGAGCTGGCACGTTGTTATTGGTCCAGGCCCACGCCTTGGAAATGTTGACCGAGGGTTGTAATAAGTCAACAAAGTGGGGGAGAAGCCAGGCGAGTACACGCGAGTGGTGCCGCACCTTAACTCGCCCCTCAGTTCGAAAATCCGAAAGGCGCTTCTCTCTCTCTCTCTCTCTCGCTCTCGCTCGCTCGCCTTTCTTCTTCTTCTTCTTCAACTCCAGTCTCTCGCGCACGAAAGTTTCTAAATTTACGCCTCCGCCCTTCGAATCGTTCCTTGCCCAGTTCCTCCCTTCGCTTCCTGCGTCCTCTCCGGCTCGCTTTCCTCGGTTCGCTCCCGGCTGCCGGTCCCCAACCTCGCCGTTCGCCGGCTGAAGCGGCTTCCTCGCACGAGCCCGGGGCTTCAATGCGGTGCTAGCGTCTCCAATTGCTGCTCCGCGACGCCAATTCCGGTCAGCTTCGCTCGATTTTGTTCAGGGCTCTTGGCGGTCGTCTAGGGTTTCGGATGAGCAATTTGGAGGGGGGGTGGGTGGTTTGAAGTTAGGGTTTTTTTAGGTTGCCCGGTGGGGATGAGCTGAATCATGTATTTTGGTTGCTTGGGAGGGTGCTTCGCGAGCTGAGTTGGAGATAGGTCTTGGTACCCGGTGCACAGTTGGGAGAACGGTTGCGAAAGAGGAGATTCTTCTTCGTTCCGTAGGTGTATATGAATCGTAGGGGTGGGTGAGTGGTGAGGAGAAAAACGATGTTCTATTCACAGTTCATATTGGCAAAGAAAGGTCCGCTCGGGACGATTTGGATTGCTGCCCATTTGGAGAGAAAGCTTCGCAAGAACCAGGTTGCTGACACCGACATCGGCGTCTCTGTAGGTCAGTGGTTTTATAATTCGGAGCTTTTTTGGCTTTTATTTTCTTCCTTCATATCTTCCCGGGCAAGATGAATTATCCAAGTTCTCGCAAGTAATGTTTGCACGAAACCCCTGCTGTCACATGACTGAGCCAGGAAGGGCTATTTAATTGCACAAGTCATTGCTAGCAATGCAATGATACTGTGGCAGATTTTTCAATTATCTACAGTAATAGCTGAAGTTTGCGCGTCTTAATGTAACTTGTTTTACAACAATTTACTTGCGCTTTATATTCGAATCTGACGATTGTGGTCTACAGGGAAAATTTAAAATACCTTTCTGATGGCTTTGATCTACTGTATCCTAGGATACCTAGGATGGTATTAGTTGAGCTCTTCTATCCAAGATATGCTTTGTTATTTCAAGATCACTAAAACAGGCTGGGAGCCTAACTTATTTGGACCAATTTTCTTCTTTTGGGAGCCAAGCGCATCATAAGATGAACGGATGTTGCAATGGGTTTGATTTTATGATTTTATCTGATCTTACCGGTTTGATGATCTTGAATCGTGATCTTACTGTGATTTTGAATTTTGGAGACGATTGAGATCATTCAGTCAGTTTAGAATCATAAGGCCGTATGATATCTAGATTTAAAATAGCAATTTTTAAGGAGAATGGGTAGACTGCATGACTAGAAGTGTTGGGAGCTGTACAAGCTTATAGAAGCATGTTTAGGTAGCTGTTCTTTGGCAAGTTTTATGTGCTCCATTTTGAATGCCGTGACCAGAGGCAAGCTGCTATTTGTACTAGGGATCACCATTAAAATCTACTCAGAACCAATTGTCTTCTGGAAAAAGAAAGAAATCTAGGCTTTTTTTCACTCATGATCATCCCTCATGCCAAGTTAAGTTGCAAATCAATAAGTATATGATATTAACAAATCATGCGTTTATATATCCTGTTTGTCTACCTTGAAATAACATCATTTACTATCTTTTCTATGATATATTACTCCTAGATACTGTCTGGCTCTAAAAATGGAGTGATGGTCTCAGTGGGAATCAGATGCGGAGTTGTTAGCCCCAATAATGAGTAGCAAAACAATGATTTTTTGGTATTCTTCAGCTGCAGATAACTTTTTGACATGGTCTATGTGTCTCTTGGAGTCTATCATGAAGACTTCTCGTGTGAGGGAAAATTTTCTATTAATTACTAGGAGAAAAGCCGTTAGGGATGGCATAAAATAGAGTACACAAAGCTCATCAGATTATCTGCAAAAGACTGGTCCACTTTTAGTTGTTATAGCCTTTAAGCCTTGGGACAATGATCAAGCTTTTGCATTGGGTTATCACCCACTTGGTGCCATTGTGAATTCCTTTGTAAGGCCGAAAACTATGTGCTTATATTGCATAACTCCACATTCCGTTTTCTTTGAACAGATTCAATTCTTTTCCCTGAAGTACCCATTGCCCTCCGGCTTTCTAGCCATCTCTTGCTTGGAGTGGTGAGAATATATTCTAGGAAGGTCGGTTACCTTTTTGATGACTGCAGTGAAGCTCTGCTAAAGGTAAAGCAGGCTTTCCGATCCACTGCTGTTGATTTGCCTCCAGAAGAATCTACTGCTCCATATCACTCTATCACATTGCCAGAGACTTTTGACCTTGATGACTTTGAGCTGCCAGACAATGAAATTTTGCAGGGGTTGGTACTCAAACTTTTAGCTCAATGTTGTATGTATTGACATCCTGTTATTGACATTTTTCCCTGGTATGTCAGAAAATGTTTCACTTTAATACTGTGTGGTAGGCCTACGGGTGGTGACAGCTATAAGTCTGATGAAGCTCTGGGCAGAATTCTGTAGAATTTTATCCAATCAATTTTTTAGGCAAATCTTTTAACTTTGCCACCCTAACTCAAAGTTCTGTGTCCACTATGTGTGCTGGGCATGCCACTGCTTTGGGCTACATCTAATGCTCTTTCTTCAAACTTTTGATTTAGATTCTCTGACCGTAAGCCAACGCTTTCTTTGTCTGAACTGAATCGTGAGGCGACGACTGGCAAGGAGTCATTCATTTGCTGTGACTTTCTTCTCTCAATGTTCTTTTTCTTTCAATGAGCTTTCTAACAAGAAACCCATTAGCTCCCTCCTTCCTTTTTCGTGCATGTGCATGTAGTGGTGTATTTCTTGGTCCCCCAACTAGCTGTAGATCATAGGGAAGCTCGTGCTATGACCAACCAATTCAACCATCCCCCTCCCCCTCCCTGCTCCCCCCCACCCCTCGCGAGTCTTGTCTCCTCTTCTTTTTCCTTCTCCCTGCTAGGCCATTGGGCAAACAATGACTACTATCTTCTGATTGCCTTGGATTCACCGGTGTTGTTAAAAATTCAATTTTCTACTTTCTTGCAGAAACTTTGTTGACCATCATGTTAGTGCAAGGGAGCAAATTACTCTCCAAGACACCATGGAGGGTGTGGTTTACCCCACATCTCAGTTTGGCCTGGATGGTTAGCATCATTTTCATCTGCTGCATATTTGAACTTCTGAATTATCGTACTCATCTGAATACTAAATTTGTTGCGTTATTATTCTGGTTGCAGAGCGCTTTGGCGACGGTGATACTTGTCAAATCTCTTTCGATCTTGATCAGGTAATTTCCTTGTATGTTCTGTTACCAAATTTAGGTTGGATTGCGGATTGGAAGTTTAATAAATTAGCAATGTCTTTTTATACTCGATTTCATAAAATTGGAGATTACTTGAAGGTATTGACAGAAATTGTGTTAAGGAAGCCAGATCCAATAGTTGTGCCAAGTCAACAAGATCTGAATGTTTGATATGAACGTTTAAGTTAGTTTTTCTTGCTGATGATAAAAAATTATATTTATTCTTCTTAAGTGGGATGGTAGTTCTTGTTGTTATTTGTTAGACATAGTTTGGCATACTTTGCACACAAAACATCCTTACTTAGGATTGATTGTCAGTTGCTGTAGGCCCATAAGAAGTGTGTGGAATGGTATAATCTTTTGAAAAGTTTCTGCTATTGATGGTATAGAAAAACATATATGGCTTGCAATCCTAAATTCTGCCAAAGAAAATGATATCTGACATGACATGCACAAGATCTTCAGGTCATACCTGACACAGTTCAATAAGAACTGAGCCTTTCTGACTTCTTTTGTGGCTTGTGCTATCATATTTACCACAAACAGGATTCTTTGGTAGAGAAGGTTGCAGCTCCAGTGTTTGATGGAGATACTGAGTAAGTTTTAGTTCTGCTTACTCTGCTTTTCTCCTAATTTCAAATTCATACATGTACCATTGTACATTGCTGAAAATGTATTTGTCCATGTGCTTCTGTTTTGTATTTGCTGAGGCTGCGCTGATCTCCCCCCC
>BCNH02000002.1:9832766-9846533 GCA_001662345.2 Metrosideros polymorpha var. glaberrima | reverse complement strand
CCCCCCCCCTTCTCTCTCTCTTTCTGTGAATTGAATCAAAGCATCAAGTGGTAAGATATGTCAAAAGTTGGAGATCTTTGGTGATGTGAGCATGAATTCTTAGCTTTACATATTAAAATTATAAATCTGCGAACTTTATGCTCTCAATTTTTGTTGGTCCTTGATTAACTAACATTAGACTTTGTGATGTGAAGTTTCTGCTTGATGTAGCAAGATAGTCTCCCCCCTCCCCCTCACACACACACACACCAAAAAAAAAGGGCCGGTCCCCTGTGTAGTTTTATAACTTGTGATAACCTATTCTCAAGGCAAGTTCCAAAGATAGAGGTTTTGACTGAGTGACGCCTCACGTACAATTTTTCGCTTTGGCGAAAGTGTTGCATGGATGTAGTCTATTGAACGCTGATGGCACCATTAAGAAGCTAATGACGGTGTAGAAATATCGTAGGCTAATATGTTCCCTTAGTGGCAGCATGTGAACTCCTGATATTCTTTAAATGTGATTGGCCAACTCTGTTGCAGTAAGTTTCGCCAGTTATCACCTTATTGAATGTGAATAAGCAATTGATCAAGTTATTCATCAGAATCAAAGTCAAAAGTGTGATATATGTACTTCTTCTTGATATAGTATTTTTGGACTTCTTGAGTTCCTGTCAAATTAACCTTTAAGTATGACATATGGATGTACCAGTTGAGTTGGTACATCTTGTGTAGGCCAGTGTTTTCTGGCTGTTGCGATTTTAGGATTGCAAGAGAGAGAGAGAGAGAGGAAAACACAACGAGGCTACATTGTTATCATGTCATGAGAGCCTAATAGGTGGCTCGATTTATAGACCATACAGAGGCAGTAGAAAGACAGTAACACTTTTCAACCTAAACTTATAGCTGTTGTCCTTTGACCTAAGACACACACCTAACCTGTGGTATGCATGACTTGACTCACAGCACACCTGACCTAAAAAACAACCTATGACACTTTCTCTTCCACCACTTAACTTACATTCCATTCTTAATACTCCCTGCTAAACTGCAGCATACATTGAACCTACCTTCATTGGCAAAGACTATAGGCATTGGTAATTCAGTACCTGCTTTTGTGCTGTCATTTTCTGTCGATTCATCAACTTTTCCATTTATAATTCTGAGGTGGAAAATTTTCTGGTTTTGCTTTGATGAATGGATTCTTGCAAGTAGTAGTGCTGATGGATGGATAAAAATAGCATTCTTACTTACTAATAAATGAAAAAAGTAGCATTCTTACTTCCCTTGAATGTGCTTGACTCTGCAGGGTCATAAGCACCTTTTTCTCCTTACACTTGTCCAAAGCCTATCTGGAGTTTGCTGTAGCCCAGCTTGATCATCCTATCAACTTTAATATTGTTGGTTCAGAAGTGGATGATTTACTTAACAATGATAGGTTGTTTTTGGTTGAGATTATATTACTTGGCAAAGATGTGTTTTAATAATTTGTTTTATCCTGTTAAATGCTGATGTTGGCCTCTTCAACATTGCTCAGTCTCATTGAAATCTCATCTGTGGTAGGCTGTTCAATGAATTTAGTCATATATGCTTAATTTATTACAGAGTTCTTCATCATGGACACACCGAATCTATGGTGCCCTTTGATGGAGACAATGATGATGATAGAATCCAGAAAGAACAGTTGGAAAATTGCATTGGACATCAGGTTATCTTTAATTGGCTCAGCTACCTGGCATTTTGTCAATTAAATGACGTACTGTTTCATTCTCAAGTATTTTCATGTAATAACTGCCACATTCTTATAAGCAGGGAGAAGCTCCAGATACCAATTCTGAATTCATCGAGTATGCTGAGGCTCCATCAACTCCTGGATTAGTTGGAGAGGCAAACTTGCATAGCATTAAGGACACTGTTGTCTCTGATGATCATATAGCAGAATCAATTGCAATTGAAGGTATGGTTTGTCTATCCAGTGAGACAGAAATTTATTATGTTACAAGCGCAGATGATTATTCACTGCCTGTTTTTTTAATTGCAATACTCTTCTAGGAATGGCTGCTGAGGAGAATGGCCTTCTCGTCAGCGAGATGGAGGTCACACAAGCTAATAGAGAAGAAAATGATGGTCGTTCATCTTGTTTACTCCCCTTCCAATTTTGTTGAGTCAGTCAGTCTGCTATTATTGGCCTGAAAATGTCTAAATATTGTGATGATGGTTTCAGATAGGGTGGGAGGTACTGATAATGCGGTTGGAAGCATCAAGGATAGAGGTGGATGCATCAACAGTCAAGCTCATACTAAATCTTCAGAAGCAGATGCAAGACCTGATGAAGTTGTTGGAACTTCTGCTTTGTCTCCCATACCTCATGAACCAGAGAAAAACAATACCAATGATGATTCTGGAATTGTGGAAAAGCCGTGTTCCCTTGAAATAGCATCGCCTGATGTTGAGCATGACGTTTGTGAGGAAACAAAGAATTCGAAAAGTAAAAACTCAGCTTTGCCTGACATAATTCAGCAAAACCACATGCATGACCGGCAATGTTGTGATTCCAACATGAGTGACCAAGGCATATCTTATGTCGGAGGTGAAAATGAGTTCCCTGCAGCTGCCATTGTTGAATCAGCATTAGATGCTAACCATATAGCAGAACCTTCTTTATGTCAAAAGATACAAGATCGTGGGGATATAGATGCGCAACTTAAGGATATAGCTCTGACTGATCAATCAGAAAATATGAACTCAGCAGCTTCAGCCTTGCCTCCTCCAGAGAAGTTGCTCTCTGTGAGAGATGAGGTTATTGATGAAGCAAATAAGTTTCTAGAAGAGTCAACCCCAGATAAGGAGTCTCTTGAAGCTGGACTTGGTGGAGCTGGCATTGGACAATTATCGGGAAGAAAACGCAGTCTTACTGAAAGTACAGTGACTATGCAGATTAACTCGGAATCATTTGGGTTGGCTTTTTCTAAGGGAACTGTCGAGTCCATTCCTGATGATGACGATCTATTGTCCTCCATATTAGGTATTGAAATGATTTTGCCTGAATGTTTTATTCTCTATTATGATGAGTCAGAACCATGCCTTCTCTTTTTTTACCAAAGTTGGAATCATTTTAGACTTTACTTTTTCATAATGTTCTATGACTGAAAAAGCTATATTATTTATAGTAGGAAGAAGATCTTCAGTTCTGAAAATGAAACCTAGTCCAGCAGCAAATGAAGTCACCTTGTCTAAACGTCAGAAGACTGCTCAGCGAGCAAGTGCTTACAAAAGGAAGGTTCTGCTAGATGATACCATGGTCTTACATGGCGAGTATGTCACAGTTTGATATTGTATATTCTTTAATCCATTCTATGATGTAAGATAGTTCTATAGCCTGTAACATCATTGCCTTAGTACATTTCTTTTTGCTCTGTAGTGCAATCCGGCAACAGTTGATCAACACAGAAGACTTGCGTCGTGTTCGGAGGAAAGCGCCTTGCACCCTTCCTGAGATTTCAGTGATTCAAAGAAATTTTGTGGGAGATGAGATATTTAATGAACCTATACATACTGGTGAGTTCATAATGGGTCAAAAGAGGTTTCTGACCATGCTCTTTCATTATTGGCTCTAGTTGTGGTTCATGCTCTGCTAAATACTTTAAGTATTGCCACTAGTGTCACTTGCAATGCCATTCTCATGTGCTTCGTTTTTCCTGTTATGCTGCTGTCTGTCTCCTGTTTGGTTTTTTGTGTTACACCCTTCCTTTGCTAGTCTTCTGCTAGTTATTTTTTTTATTTCCGAGCACTGCTGTTGAGTCCTGCTTTCTATCACATTCCCCTTTGATTGGGTAGCCTTGTTATGCTGCCACAGACTCTTTTATTGAGAAACAGTACTGGTCAATATGATTACATGTCAATGGCTAAACACTTTACCTCAAAGGTGATAAAGAAAACATATATCTGTGTGCATGCACTAAATACAGACAGATACGTTATGTCATTGGGTAGATGTTGTTGATCATTACACATTGGTCTTGCTTGAGGAGAGTTGTGTGAGTGTCAAAGAAATGAAAGTTTGGACTTGTCTTTCAGGTTCATCAACTGATCTATTTTATATGCATAAAGAAGCCTATGATTTGAGCAGAACCAAAATCTCCGAACATGATGAGAGGACCGCTCATCCTATAGCTGCAGCTGGAATAGATTCTTTTGACAAGCCTGACTTCAATGAAGAAACTGAAATGGGTGGTGCCCTGGACCCTTTGATCATTAGAGATGAGCCAGAGAAGCAAGCCTTTGAGACTTTACGACATACAGAGAACCAGCAAGGTGAAGGTATTGGCGATTATCCAAGTGTTGATACTGAAGTGTCGAAATCTCAACATGAACATTCAGCGAAGATGACTGAAATGGAAGTAGAGGGAGAGAAAATTGCAGATGGTGATGCAGCAAATCACCTTATCGTTTCTGAGGCTAATTCACAGGACTTAACAAGTCCATTTCCAGAAAACCTAGTTAATGCTTCTGTTGATTCTGTTAAGAAGTCAGATTTCATGGGTAAAGGGGTTGACATTCATGAATCTCTGGATGCTTTGTGTCCCTCATCTAACATGTTGAATGCTGAGGAGGATTCTCCTAAAGGAGATGCATTGATTGGAAACGGAGTTGACACTGCTAAAATAGATGAACCTAGTGCTATCGATTTTGGTGTTGAAATTGAATCTCATATAATAAAGGAAGGTTTTATGGAAGATCAGAAGTGTGGTGCCACATTTGATGCAGGAGTTGATACTGAATATTGTTCAACTGGGATTGATGCTGATGTGCCATTGGTGTCTGCTGTGGCAGTAGCTGGTGATTTTGATGAGCTGGTTTTGAGAAATTGCAGCACATCGGCTGATGAAATCAGTAAATTTTCAAATGATCAAGATGTGCAGGTGGAGTGCAATATTGAAGAGTCGTCTATTTGGAGTTCCAGTGAGCCAAAAGCTGATTTTATTCACTCGCTGGCTCATAATGGGCATGTTTCTAGTGCTTCCTTGATTAATGAGGAAAATACAGGCACCTGCGATGCTCAGAGCAGAAAGGATGCAGAATTTCTTGTACTTGACGGCACTGTCATTGATGACCAACATGTAAGTTGCTTCTGATTCTCATCTAACTTCATGAACCACAAATTTACCTTTTCTCTCTGAAACCTCTCTGTCCCTTTCCCATTCTAGTGTAAATTTCCTGGTTCATTAACAGATGCTACACTGAATAATTTTTACCCAGCTAATAAAATGGCAATCGATGTTTCTATACATGTGGCGGTGTAAGAATCCCGCTATTTTTATTTCTTCGTATAAAATCCATGTGGTGTGATTGGTAGAAGTTACATTGTGAACTCGTCGAGGAAGGCCATCATCTAAATGGAAGGAGTATGTATTGGTAGACTTGAATGAAAACCAAGGGACTGCTAGATTTTGGTGGTCTACTATATTAATTAATTGGTTCCAAAGCTTAGTATTGTCAACAACTATTAAGATAAGCTATTGCTCTTATTTGGAGTTTAGTTGTTAGGAATCTTTTAGAAAAAACAGATATGTTAGTATTTTGTGGAATGTGAAAGGACCAATGGTGGATAGGTTAGAAGGATACTTGTTCATCCACGACAAGGATGGCATGCACGCAGAGGGTGAACTTTGGATGGGTTAAAAGTGCAATATCTGCTCATATTGTAATTTGTGGTAAAAGTTCATAAACATCAGTTGACGAAAGCTTGCATGACTAATTTTCTCTGGCTAGCATGCTGCTGGGTCTTATACTGGATGATATGGTAAAGTAATGACCGATGATTGCTTGTAGATGTCTGTTCTTGGTTTATCTTCTCCTCTTCGAGCGGTTCTTTTCTTCAGGCACTGATGTGCTAAAATCAGAAAAAGGATGTAGCTCTTAGTATACTCTCTCTTGATCTTGAAGGCTGGACTTATTTTGTAATATAATTTCTTTAAAGCGTGAATGATGTATTTTTGGCTAACTGTTGCAGGATTTTGAAGATATGACTGCCGCTCCCCATGATACAGGTTATTTCTCTGTTCTGTACTTTACTTTTACTATCTTGTGAAATAAGTAAAGTTCTGGAATAATCATCTGAGATTATTATATATTTCTTCTTGTTTTCGCCTTCTAGAGTAGACATGTTATCATGGAGGTCTAACGTAAACTTATTAATTGTCTCATTTCAGAATTTTTGAATGTGGATGACGATGATGAACTAGCAGAAGATGAGAACCTGATTGATCCAGAAGAGTCTCAGCTTCTCGAAAACAGTGGATGGTCTTCCCGCACAAGGTCTTTTCTCATTAAAAAAAATGATTATCAGGATATGTTTCATGCATAATGAGGAATTTTTATTCAATTCAAATGAATCTTGTGATTGCCTATTATTTTCCTTTACGGATTATGGATAGGTGATACCAATATTTATACCTTTTAAGTAAATCTTACTTCGAATATGTGACAAAGGGTTAAAAAAGAGGAATAAATAGTCTCTCTTGACGAACGTTCATTAGCCCCTGGGAATATTCTGATAATATCTCTAGGTTAATTAGGTGCAGGAGCAATCTGTCCTATCCTTGCTTTCACAAGATTTCTCTGAGAATGATAATGGTCCTCTGCAAAGCTGAGTTTCATGCTTTGAATGACTTCTCTGCTCTTCATAAAGTACCTGACTCTGTTTCTTTCTGACCTGTCAACTTGGTTTCCCAGTGGTGTCTCTGTTTCTAGATACAAAAAAATAAAGAATTATATGTATTGAGTTGTGTGTATTCTCTCTTAGCTCACGTGATCTTATTGAATGCTCAGTGACAAACTAGAGTGAAAATTGTGGACCAAAAAAGTTCTAAACGAATGTCAAATCAATTGACAGGAACGCGTCTCATCTTAGAGGTTTTCTGTCAATCTCATTTATCCGAAGTTAATCCACATCTGCTGTATTGAGCTGGTTTATGCCCGAATGATCATGGATTATATATTTTTGCGAGGAACACTGTATCACCCTCCTGATACTTGGACATACCTATTGATTTCTCTCACACATTTTCTAAGACCTCAAAATCTTTACGTTTTCCTATAGTATGGATCCAGTTGTGTTGGCATGGTTAATTTATATATTATCTTTCACTCGTTGCTGGCATTTCTCATTTATAGTCTACAAAACTTATATTGGCCCCTTTATCTTGTCATGCTGTACTGTCACCCTCTCCACTCTATTGTCCATCTGCTTCTTGTACATATTTCGTCTCTCATAAGCCTGGTCTATCCCCTTCAGAATTGGCTGGTCCCTCTTTTATTTACTTCAATTAAGACAAGCTTTTGAGATGTCTTGTTGCCTCTGTTTTTAAATTATCACCATAATCCTTGATTCATCACCTCCCCTGATCATCCTCGTTGCATGAGTGAGTTTTAGTCACTGGTGATCTCTCTCTCTCTCTCTCTCTCTCTCTCATGCATGCACACGCACAATTTTTGTGATGTTGGAATACATTTTATATGGCTGTCTGGTTTCTTAAAAAGTAATTTTCTAAGTTTAAGTGTGTTTCTCTCTTTTACAATTCATGCTGCTGTTTCATCTCATATGCTATATGATCTCCTTAAGATAATTTGTTTTCTCTCCCTTGTGCTCACAGGGCTGTTTCGAAGTACTTTCAAACTATATTTCATAAAGAAGCTGTACATGCTAAAAGGGGTCTTGTCATGGAAACTTTGTTGGCTGGTAAAACTCGTAAAGAAGCATCAAGGTTGTTTTTCGAATCACTGGTAAGTTGAAAAACTTCGTTCTGAGTGTATCTTCTTCCTCCGGCAGCTCATGTTTCTTTTAAGGCATAATTCATAGGTTACACGCTCCACCTTTCTAGATCATACAAAATGACTGCTTCATAATTGCGAATGTTGCAAAGGATATAGTATTCCATGACTACTTCAAAATTGAGAATGTTGGAAATGGTATATTTCTTATTGTGTGGAAAAAAAACGTGTTTGCAGGTTCTTAAAACAAGGGATTACATCCATGTGGAGCAGGAAACGCCATTTGATAGCATTAATATCCGACCTGGGGTCAAGTTGATGAAATCTGACTTTTGATCTCTGATATTTGAAAGGCATGTACTTATCGAGACCTGTCCATACCCAGGTGGTGCGTAGCATGCACTTTAGGCTTTTCTTTCCCCCTTTGAAAATCTGTTATTAACTTTATATAATTAATCACTCTTTGGTTGTTAACCTTATATTGTTAGATAACTGGGTGGTGTAGACATGTAGCTAGTGTTGTAATCCTGTAATAATTTGTATATATATGTAAAAATAGTTCAGTCTGCCATTGCAGTAGAAAGTTGAAGTTACCTGTTTGTTTGATATAGTCCACATTATATGCCTGGGTGTCCTGAATTGGCTCTTGTTTCAATCTATTTATCGCTGATTGCTTATCGCAAGGGGACTCTCTCGTGTGCTCATGATAAAATGTGAACTTGGCATGCCTTGTTTCAATGTCAGATACTGGAAGTGGGCCAAATCGAGTAAATAATTCGTTTTCGCAACAGTTGATCGCATGCAGTCCACTCGTTTTTGCAACAATTGATTTCATGCATTCTACAGCATCCGATCTCGAAGTTCAGTCCAAAAGAGAGTAGTGTTGGCATTCGGCGGCGTTATGATGAAATTTGAGCGACCTCTGCGATGGAGTTGGTTACCTTGTGGTCTAACATCTCAACATCAAAATTAGTTTACGGCACAAAAAAGTGTTGGTAACAACACCCTTTCGATGTAACTTTGCAAACTTAACGATTTTCTAGAACTGTGTACTTCGGATAAGCTGCAGAATCTCCCTTCGTGCCCCTAAACTTTAACTCGCCATCAGTCATCTGTTTAGCTTTGATTTTGTTATGACCACTAGTCTCCCATGGATTTCTTCGTCTATTTCTTCATCGAGTCATTTCAAAAATAAAAAATAAAATTGGCTTAATTGATTAGTCGAATAGTTGTCGGACTGAATTGAAGGGTACTCCGAACAATAGTTTACGGTCTCTGTTGAAAGACACATGCAATGTAAGGAGGGATGGTAACCATCTTTCCTTTTCCCTGTGATCTGAGTATGGCTCTCAAAGGCAAAAGCACGACCGGGATGCTATGAAAATATAATAGTGGCACGCACTTGAAAATTTTTGCACCAGAGGCATGATGGCCTTTAATCATTTGATGAAACACTCCCTGACAAGGGAAACGGGCCATAAAGGATGCTGTCCGGGTATTTAAATGCGAAAGCGCTGCTGCAAACAATACCGCCTTTACGCCCGTTTGGCTAACTGACAACCAATGTAAAGCAGTGAATCTCTTTCCACTTACCCATATATTGCTTTAGAATGATACGGCAAAAAGAGAGTATAGAATCCGCTACTCGTCCTTCTCACTCTTTCCATCGTCGCCTTTTAAAAACCGCAAGAACCAATACGCAGATGACTTTGGGTGTCGAGATAGCCCATTCTTGTAGTCTACGTAAATCAACCCAAAGCGTTTAGTATAACCTTGAGCCCACTCAAAGTTGTCCAAAAGCGACCAAGCAAAATATCCTCTCACATCCGCCCCATCCCTGTCAAGTACACATCCAAGAAAAATCTTATTTTTGACCTGTTGTTACTTTGGGATTCAGAGACAAGAACTAGCAATCCAGATGAACAAATGGAGATAAGGACAGAGCAAGAAACATAAATTATTATGCATGTCACAGTTCTAAGGACAAATTTTGCTTATTTTCGCCAGGAACAAAGCTGGGATGCAACCACATAGATTTGATAAATGTCTTGCATAGTAAGTGGGGGAAATGACTGACTGCATACCAAGTCAATACCGTTGCCTAGTGCACAGAATTCAGCTCTCTAACCACTCATCAACATCTATTGCGAACCAACATAGCGTCACGATTTTCTAGCTGTATGCATGTGCAACACTAAAAGCAAAGTGACTCACTTGACTGCCTGAGCAACTTCAGCCAGGTATCTCTTAAAATAAGTAGTTCGCAGTTTATCATCTAGCATCTCATGGAGAGGTGAAAGGTCATTGTCTTCATCATCCATTCCTGAAATGACATCCAAAGTTGCAAAGAAATGTCTGAAAGTAAAAGCATTGAATGTGAAACGATAATTGATGCTCAAAACTTTTCTAGGATTATTGACAACTAAAATTTTGATGTCTTAAAGAGATTAAAGTACTAGCCATTCAGGAATGCCTGAACAACCTCTTCTAGGATGCAAATATGTCCAGTTGACAAAAACACGTCTATCCTCTTAGATATAGACTATGATAAATCCAATAAACAAGCATTGAAGGATAACACACTTTAACACCCTCTTCCATGTCCAAACTGGACTCAAACTGAACACACATGAAACTGAGTAGTAGGGAACCACACGCTACATAAACTTAAAGGGGACATGATGAATGAAGTTGACTATCATACTAGGTTAGAAAGTCCAAACCTAATACTTAAATGACAAGGTCGAAGGAAGAAGACTACAAGCATGTAAGACCACAATAAATCCATTTAATAAGCAATATGGGATAACACACTTAAAGAAAAGGTACATAAATTAACAAATAAGTAAGAGGAGTTCCAATCTTTTAGTAATACCATTCTCCGTGACATATATTGGGGGATTATTGTATCTCTGCGCTATGTAATTGAGAACCTTTCGAATGCCCCATGGAACAACATAAAGCCATTCTGATGCTGCCTGCCACATGTAGAAACTTCTAATAAAATATCAACAAATTGACCGTGTCTCCATGCACATACGGGTAATTGTATTGGTTGCATTATCCCGTGTAAGATAAGGGAGATATTCTAGATCAAGTTCTTCGAGCTTGATCTTTAGGCCTTTTACTATCACATCAAGGCTAGATATACAGAATACTGAGCATAACTAGTCCGAAAACCTCTTTGAAGCAACTCCATTTGGTGCAGTGAATTGGGATATTGACAGTTTATTTGATTGGTTAGTTAAAATTTTCAAATAAACCCAAACCTATTGATTTGGAAAGTTGCTATGTAAACCACACTAAGCAAAAAAAAAAAAAAAAATCAGACCTTAACATGAAAGTATCAGTATGCATACAAATTATCAATTGGCTTCACTCATATGAAAGCAGGAAAAGTAGAGCTATACCAATTCACGTAAATCTAGTTTGGTGACTAAATAGTTATTCTAAAACATCACGTTAATCTAGTTTCGTTTTTCTGTTTAGTTTCATTTTGGGAAGAAGTTAAATCAAGACCAAATCAACTTAACTGAATTCACTTCCCTTAACCAAACCAAAACAATATCTCAAACTTGGAGTTTAATTTAAATGGGACATTTAGGTTTTGGGCTTCGATTTTGGGTTTCATGGGCTCTAGACTTATCCATTTAAGCTGGGAGTTCCATGTCATGACAAGCATGTAATTTTCTGAGACTTGCTAGACGACAACTTCAAAGGTCAATCTTTAAAAAATTTATCATTAATATCCATGACCACGGTGGTAGTACATTCTGGCGTAGTAGGAAATTTCCGTAAACAAATTGAATAAAGGTGCAAGTATTGCGCAAGCTTTAGCTCCATGCAGGGCATGGTGAAACTTTACAAGCCTGAGTGGCTCACTTGTAACTTTTCAACTGATTTACCGAGCTAGCTAACAAATGAAATGAGATTTATGAAACTACATCTCAAGTTATAGTTTGCAACTAAAACCTTCCTTTGTCACTAGTGAAGGTTAATTGGCAAAGTCTCAATTAAAAAGAACCAAATCGTACCATTGGCGTCAAGGTACTTACACACTAAAAATTAATAAAGACGGGGTCCATGATGGGTCTATTAATCCTAATCCTAACAAACAGAAAGCTCGGAGATGTAATCCACCAAAACCAAAGAATTCAAGCATGTTTTAGACATGTATTTATTATACCAATGACAGTGGATTTCCTGTTTTTCACATGTACTCAGGTTCCTTCCCCTTCCCTCTCTTCAAGATATCAAAAATGCAGTGGGAAGAGAAACATCAGAATCTCTTATACAGTCAAAGGCACGATCATCATTTAGCAAAGTGGAATCACCCAATATTTTTCTGGCAACTAATGGCACTGCACCTCTTTGACTTCTCTCCCTAGGTTACCTTTCACCTATGTGTCAGCTCTACATCCTGCTCAGTGATAGGAGAGCTTGTTGTGAAAAGCAATTGAGAGAGCTTCCTCACAAAGAAGGTATAATCTTTTTTTGATTTATCTTCATAAAAAAGAGAACAGACAACAAGCACATCATAACTTCATTCCCGTAGCTCTGACAGAAGGAAATGATGACTAGCTCCCTAACACCCATCAGATGCTCAGAATTCTCAATTTTTGGCAGTTAATTGTTCCACGCATGCTTTGAAGCATGACTTCTCTTCTCAGCCAACATGAACATATACACACAAGAGAGAGAGAGAGAGAGAGAGATACCTTTTCACCAATAGTTTCCCCTCCTTCCCATTTTTCTGTGTAAAAGCAAGAGATTAAAATGGAGTATAGTATCTAAAATCTTAAGACCACTCAAAAAAAAAAAAAATATTAACTAATCTGTACGTTACCAATTCTCTCCATCTGTTGAGCTTTGTAGAAATCACTTTCTTCAGGACTTTCACTTGCATGAGCTATAAACCTGGTTGTATAGTGATTTAGACCAACAAAGTCCACCGAGTTTCTAAGCAATTCTACATCTTCCTCTGAAAATACAGGAAGCCGATCTCCAAGTTTTTCGCGCATGACTTTAGGATAGTCTCCATAATATATAGGATCAAGGTACCTGTGTAAGAACTTTTTCTTATGCTAAACTGAGGATAAGAGCCTAAAGTGATTATGGAAGAAGAAAAAAATAATCATTCAGCACTAAAGTTAAAGAGAAGGGGAGTGTCCAGGCTACCCCATTGTCTTTCGTTTATAATCAATTTTAACCCTCTGGGCTTAAACCAATTTGTCTCCCCACATAATAAAAGGATTGGATCGTGTTTAGATACTGAACCACATTTCCATTGATCAATTCATGTTTTTAGATAAGTTGGTGACGGTTTCATATGGCCCATATTCAAATGCATTACGTGTCTTGAAATTATCTCAATATGCTTAGTGGTATACATTCTGGATGGTGGTCCAAAAGTCAAAGATATTCACCAACAAGATTCATCTTCCTTTTCTCTAAGTTGGTGAATAAAACTGAAAAATAGAAAGCCATATTACCAATTAGACAACACCTACAGTAGTGGCCCCTCTCCAACCAAAAGCTAATCAATAGGATGTCAATTTGTAGACAAAATTTGAAAAATTAAGCTAGGCATTGTGATTATAGATAAATTATATTTCAGAAGAATCACCAGCCAAGCTGAAAATCAAGACGCCTCGCCGCAGCATTTTTGTCTTCGGTCTTTTGCGAGTAAGCCTCTGCCCATTCACAGTCCACCACCAAACCTATTTGCCCACCTTGCTGGTCCTACAGTGAATTATAATGGCACAGTAAAGAGAGGAATTGTAGGACAAAACTCTCTTCAAGTAATTGAAGTACCAACAATTACCAAGAAAGCTCGGCATCAACAGTAAACCAGTTAATGATATTTGCTTCAGTAGCTTCAATACCATTCAAAGTTAGTGCCTTTTCTGTCATCTATGTTAAGAGTAGCAAAATCTATTCACGAATCTGCTCTAGTATATTTTGGCCCAAATGATTTAGTATATCCTCTTTCCTTTCCTTCTTCCTTTTTTTTTT
>BCNH02000002.1:9809172-9821843 GCA_001662345.2 Metrosideros polymorpha var. glaberrima | reverse complement strand
GGAGGGTCTGAGCTAGGTTGGTTAATTTAATTAACTTAGTAATCCATTTAACCTAGGTTTCGGCGAAATTTAGGTCGCGACATCGGACATAGGAAAATTATTTTCCGACTTTCCAACATGATTCTACTTAGAAAAACAGCTTTCATTAATATTTATTCAAATGTTGAATTTTGTGGATAAGAACAAAATAAAAATTAGAATAGTTTCCGACTACACTTACAACCAAGAGGAGACAAGGGATAAGTTGGTCATTTATATTTACTTTTTGCTTTTATTCCATCACTAATTCTTTTCTCTTTTTTTTGGTCAAGTTTCCATCACTAATTCTAATTTCCTGTCTTATTAGGAATTGTAGGCTTGGTTATTTTTCTTCAGAAAATCGAATCTAATGTCCAATGTCTTGATGCAGATGGCTGGCCTAATGGCTATTCTTGCAAAGGAGGGAGAAACAAAGCAGCTCCTGCATCTCCGAACAGGCGCTCCAGAAAGATTTGAAAGTCAAAAGGGTTAATATCATGAAAAACTCCAAATTGGTACATCTGTGATAATTTTACCCCAAACTAATTTTTTTATCATGAAAAATCTCAAACTGGTGCGTCTACGATAAATTTATCCCAAACAGTCTTTTTTTGTAAATAATAATAACTTAGTTGGTATTTCTTCAATTAGCTCCTTTTCTAGCGACATGGCTCGGTTCATCTTTTTTGACAAACTCTAAAATTTAGGTAAATTTATCACAAATGTATTAGTTTATGATTTTTGGTGGTCAAAAATTTAGTTTTGGGTAAATTGATCACAGGTGTACCAATTTAGGGTTTTTCGTGATATTAACTCCAACTAAAAAAAACCAGGACTTTCTGCACAGTTTAGTTGGGAGGGTTCAGGACATGTGACAATTGGCCATGGACAACCTATGAAGGATGTAGGAAAACATAAGAGGCGTGAGTATTCAAATCAAGAATATATTGACAATCCAAACAGTTTCCTAGCTTCCTATGTCAGCATGCACATCTCAACTTTACCTTCTCGTATCAGACTCCGGAACCAGCAATAGTCGAGTTATCTCTATATGCTTCTGCTGTGGTATGCCAAGACACCAGGAAGAAAATTTAGCTATGGCTCAGAAACTATTTAGTCATAGACAACCTGTGAAGGATGTAGGAAAACATATGAGGCATGAGTATTCAAATCAAGAATACAATGACAATACAAACAGTTTCCTAGCTTCCTATGTCAGCATGCACATCGCAAAATGCAGGCCTCTAACTCTTATCAAACTGCAACAATGGCTTCCTTCCAGACACATTTTCGCATACCCTGATGAGACTTATCTCCAGCTTTGCATATCGACATGTCACCTTTAATCCTCTCCTTCCACCCACTAACTAGCTTTTCAATGCTCAATTCTGTCATCTTGAGCTACCCCTTCTCAATGTTCCCACCAGTGCTGTTCTTGATTCGAGAGAGTAGATTGACACAGACAACGCCAAGGTGATAAATGGGACCTGCTAATTACAGAGACGTTAATAATCTCAACGCACTTAGATGACATAGTGAGGAAAGAAACAACGATAACAAGCATGTGGAGAAAGATAGTAAGGGAAAAATAAGATGTAGAAACCTACTTCCATACTTAGGCCAATGGTAAGTTCTTGATTTGAGGAAAGAGCATTATCCATCAAGCATGCAACCGACTCGTGCATCCATTCTCTTGCCTCACAGGACCAAGCCGTCTTCGACAATGGCAAAGGGAACAATCTTTTAACTTCATCCTACCATAGTTATTAATATCTCTGCATTGCAACTGGTCATCTTCTCCGGTAAATACACTGAAATCCAGTATCTTGTATCCCCTTGTCATGCCGCATGCGGGCCCTCATAGCCAGACGTCACACATAGCCGCCATAGCGGTTACTCTTTCAAATCTAAATTGTTCCCGAGATTTTCGAGATGCTCTGGATAACCGCACTATGTTCTCCGCAAGGCGGTTGAACGACTTCCGATTCATGATCTGCGTCGAGTCGTCGATAACTGCAGCCGTCTGTATCTGCGAATTCCTTTTGAATCCGTGGGCTGGCCATCCGATGAAACTCATGGTCTCTATCAGTTCGCTGCAGCCCATGAAGGTTATTTTCAGGTGTCCACAGATATAAACGTACTTCGCGTTGCACCCTAAGATCTTAATCTTTTAGAGCAAATGATTGTGTACTTAAATTTCAACCTAATTACCGGAGTCGGAAGCTCTCGAGTTCAGTTCCTCGTGCCATTTTTACTCGTTTATTAATTCCGTTTTCACTATAGATGATGCGCACCGGTGAGCTTCTCGATCGATGAAGAGAAGCCCACGAAACATGGACACTCTCCCCACTTGTGGCCAGTCAAGACAAGAGCTCTGGACAAGAACGACACTCTCGGCTTTGGGAGGCTCGTCGGAGGCGATGGCCGCATTCCCGAGTTTCTTGGCCCGGTCTTAGTCGACCCAGGCTCGTCGGAGGCCGTCCTCGACGCAACGGACATCAAGCTGTTCATGCCCATCCCAACATGGTTTTGCGTTCCCGTCCCCCACGAGCGTGAGCTGCTGGACCGGGCCGAACTCGACGGCGTACGCGTCGTTCGACGAGTCTCCGTGGTGTCCGCGTTGAAGAGGCTGCTGATGTAGCTGTCGTAGGCGACTGTCGAGAAGCCGGGGATGGTGACATCACGAACATTGGGCCACGGCCACCGGCTCGTTCAAGGAGTTGCAGCTCGAGAGCCGCGATGCGATCCGAGCCTGGGCCGACTGAGACCGAGGCAAGAGAAAGATTGATATTGTGACAGAGGAGAAGGTTGAGGGAAGAAAAAGATGAAAGAGAGAGAGAGAGAGAGACGCGTTTAAGAATTTGGGAAGATGGGCAAGAGTCCAGAGCCTCACCCATCCACAATTCTTCCGAGAAAAGCAAAAAAGGGGAGTCATCTCACGACTCTCTGAGAAAATCCGACAACGACGAAGCCAGACGCAATCGGTTTCGAGAGAGAGAGAGAGAGAGACTCTGCTGGAGAGAAAAGCCCTTGCCTTCAACACTGGAGAAGAAGGCGTCATCCCAAATGCCCGCACCTCGCCACCACCCTCGTCGGAAGCCTCCTTCGACCTGGAGGCACCATGAAACGAGGAGACAGAGACGAAGCGAGAGCTCCATGCAACGTCACCTCATGATCTGATCTCATGTGCTCCGATCAGAGAGAGAGAGAGAGAGAGAGGGTGTGCTTGATAAGCAGAGGTGGCGACGCCGAAGACGAAGCAGGAGAGGTGGCGGCGAGTGGATCTGCGTTCGGCTTCGAGCTCCTCCTCCTCCTCCTTCGCCATGGGAGAGGTGCGAGCGAGACAGCGTGAGATCGACGATGGGCTTCACAGCTGGAGCGACTGACTGATAAAAGTTAATTGTCAGCTGCTTTCTCAACCTCCTCTGCGACTGTGATTGGTCAGCCACTAATTTTTTTTTTGGGGGGACAAAAACAGCCACTAATTATTTAAAATTAAACAAAAGTTGCGGATTGGAATTTTTCTTTTCATTAATTAATGGTGGATTATTATGAGCGGATTATGGAATCTTCGTGGATGGTTTATAAAAAAGACTGGGAAATTCGCATGGAACTTTTTATTAATGCGGGGATATATTACTACAAAGACGGTATAATGTTCCTAATTTTGAATCTTGAGAGAAAAAATAATACAAATCTATATAGAAGCGAAAAAGCAAATTCTAAATCTCGTGATCTGTGCAACGCTATGGTATAAATATCTAGGCTTAAGTAGTTTCGAGCACGAGCAGCACTTGCGTTCGCAACTCGCAACCTAAAAATCGTTTGAGCAGGTCAATATTCGAACTAACGAGCTTAGTCGGCATGAAATCGGAGGAGGCATGGAGGGTCGGATCGAGCCCGGAGTTAAAAATCTGCCAATTAACGGCTCATGATATAACACGACAAGAGTGATTAGAAATTTCGTGGGTGGCAAGTGTAATTTATGTAAGCAATAGTGAGGGAGGGTAATATAACAAAGCATGGAGAACGTCTTTGGGGTCGGGATTGATATTTGATCGTGATGATGATTAGGGCCAAAAAAACTAGCCGTTCCAGTCCCGCAACGAGTCAATTAGAATTAAAGCAAATGGGGGACGGGACGGTGGGACCCGCTGTTCTTTTCACTTTTATTTTTATCATTTTTTTATTTTATTATTTTTTCCAACGGTCACATTTCGCTCGACAATGCTAAATGTGACCGTTGAGCATCTCTCTTTTGCCCAATATAAAAAAAACCACCTCTCCCCATCTTTCCATCCCCATCCACTCTCCTCAGAATTCCATCTCTTCAGTATCACCAGCCTGCTTGAATACTCAGATTTGTCAAGTGAAAGGAAAAGCTCACCGGAAAATGGGGATGCTCTCGACGAACTCGCCGTCGCCGGCGTCGGCCCACTACTACCACACCCACAAGGTGTTCCTCCTCTGCAACTACGTCCTCCTCGGGGCTGCCTCCAGCTGCATCTTCCTCACCCTCTCCCTCCGCCTCCTCCCCTCCCTCTGCGGCTTCTTCCTCATCCTCCTCCATGTCTTCACCATCGCCGGCGCCGTGTCCGGCTGCGCCGCCGCCTCCTCCGGGTCCGCCGGTGGCAGGTGGTACGCCGCCCACATGGTGGCCACCGTCCTCACCGCCATCTTCCAGGGCTCCGTGTCAGTGCTCATCTTCAGCAGGACCGGGGACTTCCTTGGCAACCTCAAGTCCTACGTGAGGGAAGAGGACGGGGCCATCATCCTGAAGCTGGCCGGCGGGCTGTGCATCCTGATGTTCTGCCTGGAGTGGGTGGTGCTCACCCTCGCCTTCTTCCTCAAGTACTACGCCTCCATCGAAGGCGACTACAGCAGCAGCAGCAACCCTCTCAGGAGGAGTGCCAAGGTGCAGGAGGAGAGCATGAGCGACTGGCCCTGGCCCTTCCAGGTCTAAAAAGCATTCGGGGGATCCTATCTGTTTCACCCCTCATTCATTCATTTGTTTTCGCATATATGATCCATATATCTTCTTTCTATTCCCTACCCTTATCTGTAATGTCGTGATTGTTACCGGTAATACCGTATCGGATCTATTCAACCTTGTTCATAACATCTGTATGTCAATGTGAAATCCGATCCACTTTTGTCGCTGTCATGGACTCGCCGAATAGACAAACAGATGCTGTTTTTTCTTCTTCTTTTCGGGTCGAAAGACAAACGAATGCTGTTGAGCAGGAACCCAGAAGCAGCTTAATAGCGCTAGTAATGAACCACCAACTCAATAGCACCCCTAGGTAAATTTGTTATTCGTACACAATTGACAAGAGAGCCAGTTGGACCACCGTGTATAGTCAAAGAGTACACAAGACTTCTGACCATTTTACCCAAACTTCTGACCATTTTACCCAACCAGCAGGATACATCACATAGCTCAAAATTGGAACAAGAACACATTTTTTTTTATGGGAAATCCTAGTGTGAGATGATTTGATATATGTGCAATCGCTTCATACACCATATAGTCAAGGAGTACAATAGACAGCGACCGAAAAAATAAAAGAGTACATTAGACTTGGCCAGTACTTCTGACCATTTTACCCGACTGTGATATTTTACATAGCTCAAAATTGGAACAACACATGATTTATGGGAAAATCCTAGCGAGAGATGATGTGATTTATGTGCAAATCAGGATGGTTACAAAATCCCATCTGCATTCACACCCTCCCACCAGCAGGCGGCAAGCACCTCTTCGAGAAAAAAGCAGCTATACTCTTGGCCCTTCCATCGCTCCTCTCTATCAATTTGAGCATAAAAACATAATTAAGCTACAATAAAGAGATGGCTTATAACAAGTCCAGACTGATATTTACCTGGCGAAACAGACAAACCAAGCTTGTCCAAGATTTCTTTCTTGACCTGTCAAAACAAAAACCAGCTTTGAAGCTACAAAACTAAATTTATCCACATTTGCACATTTGCTTTTCGCAAGCCGGAGACTGAAAGCAACTTAAAATCAATGCTCAGAGACCCACTGGAAATTCAAACAGACCTGCCAGCGGTTATCCACAAAATCTGATATCTCACGAACTTTATTCTTCAACAGTGTTTTAGATACAGCAGGAAGCTTCTGTTGCAAAGAGTCTACCACCTTGTTAATACCTTGTGAACATGATTGAATAGTGGATACCTGAAATATCAACAAGCTACCATTAATTAAACCCATAGAAACACAAAATAGTATCACTTGAATAGTGCAGATGACTAGTCAGTAAGCTAAAATCATTTGATAGTAAACTTACAATGGTGGGCAACTCAGAATCAGGTACATCTCCAGCATGCATTGCTGGTATTGAGCAGCTCTTGCGGTTAGTTGGGCAATCCTCTACATCCTCATCCAAGATGTTGTCAGCTAGACACTCTGGAAGTTTGGCACCCGGCAAGATAAGCATGCTTAACGCTTCCAAGCACATCTGTTCCAGCTTTTGAGCAGCACTTGCTTCTCCAGCCATTTTTTGAGTGGACTTCTCATGGGATAAATTAGTGATTATAAATGGCTGATTTTTCCGAAGCGCGTGCTCTGTCACATTGTGTAGGTGCTTCTGCTGTTGAAGAAGCGCAGAGAAGACCACATGCTCCAAGTCTTGCTCAGACGATGAAGTCATGCCCTCGACTGGAATATCAGTTTCCATCTTGTCAACTTGTACACCCTGCCATCAAACAGATTCTTTAGACAATACATTCCTATAGAATGAAAGAACGTTGGGGTTTATCTATGCTGTGTGTCACCAACCAGCATATTAGGAACGTTATGTTATTTGTTATCGACCTCACATGCCCAAAGATAGTGTCTACCCAAATTTAGAAACTAAAGCTCCACTTGATAAGAACCAAGAGTTCAGATAAACCAGAAAATAGGAAACCCAGTAGCAGATGCAGACTCACCTGAAAACTCACGTTACAACCTAAGTTCCTGAAAAATTGGCATTGCTATTCGAAAATAAAATGCATCCCATTCCCAACTTTACAAACATTTCTCCCAATCTAAGGCGCTATGCAATGGATAATTCATCAGCCTTGAACCCTCTTACAGATAAAGAGATTCAGAAACAAAAAGAAGTTGTTGGAAAAGGATAAGCATACAACCAGATGAAATATCAATAATCATTAACCACTGGCAAAGCATTACTTCATTGTTCGCCCAGCACCATTAATGAAGACATACCTTTGGCAAATGAAATAATTGCAAGAAAAAGAAGATGGGCTAAAAATTAGGGTGTTTTGTATTGTACCTCGTTTTCCGAAAGATAACCATCAGGTACAAAAAACCCATCCTCACTTTCATCTTCATCAGCTTTAGAACAACCCTCATCTAAGCTTTCTTCATCATCTTTATCACAATCAGATAGGCTTTCTCCAGGATCCTCCTGCGCAACAACCATGGCATCGATATCATAAAAGCAGCTGCAATCATGATATCACAAAAGTTAAGCATTTTGTTAAAATACCTCCTCCCATTCCCCGTCACTATCAACATCATAATCCAGCTCTGGATCCTTCCTAAGAGGGTGGCGTGGCCCAACAGCTTCACTGATAAGATCAATAAAGCACAAACTGTTTATATGCCAGCAACAGAAAAAACCTTAACATGATTTGCAAAAAGCTCAATCTTTGCTTGCATTTTAGACAGTTTCCATTCCAACATATCCTAGAAATGGGGACAGGAAATCAATCCAACCCTCTAGTAGGAACCCAATTTTTCTTGAAATAGGAATGTCAGCTACCACCTACTACATTTCAAGACTTGATGTGTCACTATGATATCAACTTGCACAAGTCAAGTATCCAATACAATATTGATGTTCAATCTAGTTCACCAACTGCCTAAGTTTAAACCAAATAGTACTTAATGGTCATGTTGCTTGTGTTCCTCATAGACACTGGAAAATGCCCCATCCACAAATAAACAGAGGAGGGGCAACAGAGCTTTAAGCAGGAATTTTACAACAGTATCTCTTTTTTTTCAATATTTTCATCAAGGAAAAGGAGGGAGTCAACCAAGACGTATTTTGAAGACAAATGCAGATACATCTACAGGTTACTAGCTGGAGAAGAAATCAATCTTATTCTATATTCTTCTCAGGGTAGAAATTTGTGGGGTACTGCCCATGAAACAATAGGAGCTTCTTGGTATCCTCTCGACATAAATGCTAAGAGTAAATCAAATGTTGCAGGGAAACTATGCTCGAACAGGGGAAAAAACAGAAATTACTTATTGCTATCTTCACCTTTTAATCTTATAAAAATCAAAGAGAAATGGGAGAACTTTTTAAAGACATGAAGTACATCCAACTTTTCCACGAATATAACTGCATTCTTTCTACTTATGTTTTAGCCAAAATCCCCCCCAATTCCTTTGAGAAAAAGGTTGAAAGGAAAAAATTTAATGAAAATCTCCTCATAAAATTGAAAAAAAAAAAGAGGAATTGTCAAAGAAAGCTAACATCTGATAACCCACCAACTGAAAATGAATTACAGAGAGAGGACTAAGTCTCAAACAACAAAAGAGAATTACCTTTTTGCAGGCCATATACCATAAAATGCAGGCCTATGACTCTTATCAAACTGCAATAATTGCTTCCTTCTGACACATTTCCTCATACATGGAGACTTATCTCCAGCTTTACATATCAACATGTCATCAGAAATCCTCTCCTTCCATCCACTCACTAGCTTTTCAAGGTTTAACTCATCATCCTGTGCTACCCCTTTCACGGAATTAGCCGTGGTGAGCTTAAGTTCCTTGAATATTCCAGTTTTGGGCTTCCTGCGTATGCTCCAATGCTGTTCTTGATTTGAGCGTATAGACTGACCCAGACGACGCCAAGATGATAGATGACACCTGCTAACCACAGAAACATTAATCTCAACACGCTTAGACAACATAGTGAAGAAGAAACAACAAAAACAAGAATGTGGAGAAGATAGAAAGGAAAAAATTGGATGTCAAAACCTACTTCCAGATTTGGCCAATGGTAATTTCTTGATTTGAGGAAAGAGCAGAATCCATTGAACATGCAACGGACTCATGGATCCATTCTCTTGCCTTACTGGACAAAGGCAAACCAGGTGAGGATTTGTCATCCAGGACAGGTGAAGTAGTCTTGCTTCTTTTGAGGAACCGCTCCATCATGGAAGCTTGCTTCTGTAGGGCAAGTTGCTTCTTCAATTCAGCTTCCTCCTTCTCTCTCCGACGCTGATCTTTCTTAGCTTCTTCCTGCTTTTTAAGCTGTTTCTTCAACTCAAGCTCTTCTTTTTCACAACGCTTCTCTTCCTTCTCTGCCTCCTCTTGTAAGCGCTTCGATTCCTTTTCCTATGGACATGGATCAGAAAAGCAACATGGTCATTAAGGTGCAAATGAACTCATGCATTGTCTATATACAAAATTAACAAAGATCTAGGGAGGACAAGTTTTCCAAACAGGTAACCCATAGTTCATTATGTCACAACCCTTTACCCATGATGCATCCATTAGAATAATAACTAGATCATAGCAATTCAATCATAAAGACAAGCCAGAAACTAAAAAGATATCGAACTTACAGCTTTCAACTTTTCCTTTTGAAGTTCACGATCCATTCTCTTTTTCTCTCTCTCAACTTCTCGTTTATTTCTCTCCAATTGCTTTATATATGCTTTATGATCTAATTTCGTCTCCTTCTCAGCCCTGAAAAAATATAAATGCTTTAATTAACATTTATACTCTGCAGTGAATCTAATAGACCATCTTTAGATGCATACATGTCAGCCCGAGTCTTCTGCAGCATGCTATCCACTAACAATCGTAAATCTGTCTCGTTTAGCGCTTTACGAAGCTTTTCTGAGGCTTTCAACAAATCAAGCTCACTATCTGGATCATGTTCTGACTTCTCTAACGCATTTACCATTGCTGAAAGAAGAAGACACGTACCATAATCAGCCAAAGAAATGTCACCAAGCAAGAAATGCAATCTCAAAGCTGCACCTCCATCACACTGCCTCCACGATTGTTTAATTAATATGCTAAATACAATTTGAGGGACAAGTTTCCAATATGTACAGTACACAGGAAGAAAAGCCGAATTGCATAATCATAAGATTCTATTTTCAATTTAACTGTCATAATTCACGCACCCATTGTTCTGCATAGCCAATACAGTCAACTGACAAGAAAATTTCAATAATAAAAATACAAGTCTGAGAAGTCTTGCTTTCACTACTCTAGAGTCTAGATAAAACTCCAGAAACATGGAGAATAAAGAGGGAATAGATTCTGAGATATAGTCTCAAAGGATCTAGTAGAAACACAGAGAGATAATGGAGCATAAGGGCAAATGATTCTGAGCAGCCAAGTCCACGTCCCGAGTATGATAAATTGGCTACATTAGATTGCCATAGTTAATAATGACCACCTTATTGTATAAAATGTGATTTAAACGCATATTTGTAAGAGATGTATCCAGCAAAAGTGGCGGCAGCCAGAGGCCAACCACAGCAGCACATGGAATCACTATATGAACATAACTATAGAAAGATGGAGAAATTGATCAATCCCCATGGATATAAAGAAATGGAGCTATACTACGGAATCAAATGGAATGTTAGACAGTTGTCAAAAGATAGCCCGGCATTGCTCTGTTTTTACCAACTAAAAAATCCATCGAAACTATTATGTGCAGCTTGAATGTGATGACACGGACCAACAGACAACTAACTCCACAGGCGAATTAGAAGTTCATAATGCGAGACATGTTTGTTAAATGCTTCTTCCGTTCCTAAAGGCAAAAGTCCAGCAACTTAGATTACTAAAACAAAACAGAAAAAACTTTAGCTTCACTGTAAGCATTAAGTGTCCAATATTCGTGAACCGCACCTTGCCACATAAAGTAGAAGAACTAGTAGCTACGCCAAATAAAGAAAAATATAAAAAAAAGGAAGCGATTCAATCACCAGAAACAGCACATAATCTCTCGTGAATCTTTCTCCGACATGTGCGTCGAATCTTGATAAGACCATGCACGGACTTGGGCAACAACTTCAGCTCTCTAGTCTGTAAAAAGTAAGGAAAAGAAGCACATCATCAGTCTAAGAAAGGGGGTCAAAAAGATAAAAAGAATCTTGAATTGACTAGCTAAGATCGTGTCAATTATCCATTCAAATATGGGACTTTGCGTTGCGCCATACTTTTGTGATTGTATACTATTCAAATCTGGTCGATGCAACTGGGTCATGCACGAAATCGCGAATCATAACTACCATAGCAGATGTTGGAACTAAATTTGCACGAACGTTGGCTATTAAAGCAAGAGAGAGAGATCCAATCGAAGACGTAGCGTATCTAACGAGCGTAAGGAAAAAGATAACACAGTCATGAATAAGCACAAAGGGAAGGAGGCGAGGACCTCCCAACACCAGAGAGAGGAGGGAGAGTCATCTTCCAGAACGTCGGCGTCGGCATTGGGGACACCATACATCACCCTCTGCCCGACGAACACGACTCCACTCTTCACCGACGCCACCGTGAGGCCTCCTCCTCCTGCATTGCTCTCCTTCAGCTTGCCGTACACCTCCTCCACCAGCTTGGAAAGCGGCGAGGCGGCCTCCTCCAAGCAGCACGCGATCGCTCCGTTGGTGGACCCCCCGCATTCCGCCGTGCTCAAGTCCAGGGCGAGCTTCTGATCCATCATTTCGCGGTAGTAAGACAAGAGCCCCTGGATTTCGGCTTTGAGGGAGGCGATCCGGGCACCCTTCTCGTCGGCGCTGAGGTCCTTGAGCAGAGAACGAGAACCCCTCTTGCGCTTGAGGGTCTCCCGCGAGTGGGAGGCCAGCGTCGGCCCGTTGGCGCCGTCGCCGGCACCGGTTACCGCCGGCCCAGCGTCCACCATTTCCACACTTCCTCCACCCCAGAAAAACACCCAAAGAAACACCCACACGCGCACACACACAGAGAGGAAAGAAAACCCAAGAGCCTGCAAACCGCAAGACCAGAGACGCAGAGATGAAGAGGGTGGCGGTCGCCTGCAAGAACCAAGGGTTCGGAGGCGTCGATCTGGGGGGGCAGAAGACGAAGCGTGGCGACGACGGCGACTGGGGAAGATTTGGAGGCAAGACGCTACAACTGTGACGAATTTCCCCTTCGTTGCATCAAGAAGCGGAGAAAAAGATAAAAGAAAAATCGCTCCATTTCTCCATTTTTTTTCTTTTCCCTTTTTTCCAATTTCCGGAATTTGGAAAAAAGTGGGGAAATTTTTTTGAAAGGAGGGCGGTTGCGCTTGCGGTTCCCGCCAGGTGGCGCGGAGGAGATGGTGAAAAAATTTCGGGAGGGTTGGCTTCGCGCCTTTTCGACATCGCCGCCGCGCGTTGGAAGAGAGGAGGCCCATCTCACGTGCTCCGACCATAGGCCCAACCACAGGCCCAACCATAGGATACCACCAAAATACAAAGTTTTGTGTGTATTTATGTTTTCTTTTCTTTTTCTTTTTTTACCCTCTATTTCCATAAAGGAAAAAAAAAGAGGATAGGATCATACACGAACCATGAACTTTAACTTGATATATAATGTCGTTATTGGACTTTTAATTCGTCCAATGTGATTCTGGTATCAT
>BCNH02000002.1:9785334-9798471 GCA_001662345.2 Metrosideros polymorpha var. glaberrima | reverse complement strand
CTGATCGAAGCAGAACCCGACGGTCCTTGACCGAGCATCACCACGGGCTGTAGCGTCATAAAAGCCCCCTTTTGCCTACGCTGTCGCTGCCGTGAACCACCGCGACATCACCGTCACCGTCTTTCAACCCCCTCCTCCGATCGGCCGCGAGATGGCCGACGATCTCAAGCCGAGGGCAAACAAAAAAAGAAGAAAAAAAGAAAGAAGACAGCAAGAAGCTAAGTGGTTCATTCCCCTTTTCTGTTCTTGACTATAAATCGCCATAGATTTCTGATTCTTCACTTAGTGTGTTTGTTAAATAACAGCTTCATCATCGATGGATGTCGGACAGATCTGAAGGTAAGTAACACCTAAACCATGTTTAGGAGCCAACAGATGAGAAGTCATTGCATGTTTGTGTTTCTGCATTTTTCGTAGTCCAGTGAACCTGTCTCGGTTCCTGCCCCTTTTGAGCCAAATAAGGATGGAATCTGGAAAAATGGTCAACTAGACAATCAAAGAGGACTTTCTAAGCTTCGATTTGAGTGGTTGTACGTAAAAAAATGAACATCGTTTGCTTGGTGATATTGACTTTTCCGTGAGTTCACAGAATCGATCCACATTCTGCTGCTGTTCTGTTCTTGCTGTTTTAGACCTATTCTGCTGCTTTGAAATCTGACCTCGTGTCAAGATTGATATTTTGGAGAATTCTGTGTGCATTTTTTGAGAAATATTTCTTCATGAAAGTTGTACAAAACATCTGGATCTACAACATATAAAATTTTCAGATCAAAATGTGCATTTTAATCTGGCCTAAAGTGCAACGTCATTTTACTGTTCATTGAGTCAGTTTTGGGTCCAGAAAATGCTATGGATTGAAATGTAAAAATCACATAATAGATGGCATTTTTTGCAAAATTTCAAAACTACAAAGTTGTTTGTTAGGGTCTTAAATGATATACTACAAAGTTTCAGAGCCAAAATGTGAGATCTGATATTTTTGTAAAAATTTGTCCAGCTGTACGCCAAAATTTGACACGTTTCTACCAGGTTTTCTATTTTTACTGAATTTTCTTTCAAGATGTATCAGATTCGGGTCAAATCCTAACCACTTTTTTTAAATCACCGAAATCAGATCTTTCGGGTTAAAATTGGATGAAATGAACACATTGCAAGCTTTCTAATGACACCAGAATCATTAGATTTGAACCCGGTTTGATATGTTTTTCAAATTAATTCGTTCGACCCAAATCTACCCAAATCTGAAGCAGAAAACCCCCCAAAAAATGGTCAAGTGATCCCTCTTTTAGGTTTTCTTTTAGGTTTCACTCAAGTGTTTGATTGTGTGATAATCAATGTCTTAATTGATCTAAGTGCATGTTTAGCCTAGTTTCAAATGTATGTCTATACTGGATGTATGCTAAGGCGATGTAAGGCAAAGGCCAATCCCGATGCCATTTTGATTGAATTTGATTACAAATTGATTGCATTAGATGTATGCTTAAGGGTGCATGTTGTGAGCAAATGTCGAAGACGCGACACCTCAAAGCGACATTTATCCTAAGGCGGTGCTAAAGACGGTGATCGACCGATGTTCCTTTCGGTCTCTTTCTAAACTCATGTAAAGTTTGTAACTGTTAATACTCGGTGAATTGCAAGTTTTGCTTTATCACACTTAGAGTAGCTCGCTTTAAATTAATTGAGTGTTTACTTTATGCATCATCTTTCAATACTTTGCTTGTTAACTTCCTTCGATAGAATTAGCCTAAATCTTTAAATGGGAAAATCACAAAAACATTTGCATGATCATTAGCGATTTTGATTTTAGGATTGTAAAATACTATCAAGATTGCATGACTACGTTAGGCAAACGACTGACTAGTTAGGTACCGAAAGGGCGCTAATTAGACAATTAATGTAATCAAGTCTTTGATCTTAGAATTTCTAGTTGCGTAAGAATTGAGACGATTATTTCGAGTCTCGATTGGTTTCTAGCCGATCCTAATGGGCTAGTGGCGATTTTTAGTTAATTTCTTAGGTTGTTAAGGAATTTAAAACGCAATCCAACGTCACGCGAGGTATGGGCTTGGGAGAGTCCGCGCTTGATTCGACGGGCCCATAGTTCGTCTTTTTGGGCAATACCCCTAAATCTATCTCCATGCTTGACACGGGTCGGGAAAAATAGGTCGCGACAACTCTCTCTCTCTCCCTCTCACCTACGGCTGCACCACCTCCGACCACCATGCGCCGCCGCCAGTCGGCCCCCCTCCGGCGAACCATCACCACCACTGACACCCTCTCTCTTTCCTTCATCCTGTCGCACCACTCTTGTCGCCGTTCGACCACCGTAGACCATTGGCGCACCACTTTTTCCTCTCGGCCACATCACCGACATACACGACAGTGATTGTGCCGAGCCTTTTGCCGCCCCCTCACGGCCATTCTAGTAGCCGTCCGGTCTCCTCAACCTTGCGATGCCACCCTCCGACGTGTCCTTGAGCTTGTCGGGTCCGGAGTTCCCCATTTCTTCTCATCTTCTTTTGTTACTCATATCTTGCCATCTCGCTTTACTTACGACTTCGATTTCCTCCTTGAATCAGAGAGTTGCTGAGCTGTTTGCGGCCATTCGAGACATCCCTTAGGTGGCCAAATAACTCGTTTGAGCTCCGCGCGTCCATACTCAAAGGTAGGTTCGGTCTTGATTTAAAGCTCGGCATTTACTGGTCGAATAAAGACCCATTTGGTCTCATGTTCTTGCCATATTTTCAAGATAAGTTTGTTGCTGTGTTTTGTTGTCTTTGAGTCTAAAATGATGGTAAATAGCTTATGTATGCATGTTGGTTGTTGCTAAGTGATATCCTAAATTTTGTGCAAAAATCGTTTTTCTAACCCCTCTCGCTTCCAATAGCTATTTGACCTTCTAAATGACATTTTTGAGGAAGCCATAGTTAAGTTAATCTATCTCGACGTCCTAAGCTTCGATTTGAGTATTCATGGGCCCTGGGGGAACGTCATCTGCTATATGAATTGGGTCTTTAAAACTCGTCCTAAAATCTGGAAAAATGAAAATTGTCGCTGTTTTTCGCTGTTTCTCACTCTTTTCTAATTGACCCTCGCGTTTTGTTGATTTTTCCTAGACAGAATTTGGAAAAGTGTTCTACATGAAAGTTGTAGAACACACCCATGGATATTCAGTGAAAAATTTTCAAGACCATACGACATTTTTAACTTGGTCATATCGACCTCTAGATTACCGATCTTTCTAGGTTGATTTTCCAGATTCCAGAACAGTAATCTGTTCTGTTTTTATTTCGCTAATACGATGGGGTTGCAGTTGTTATTTGAAAAAACTCAAAACATGAAAGTTTCTCAGAACACATTGATCTATGCCTCTGTCAATTTTTGTGATTTTAGGTTGTCGTCTATTATTTTTTTAAATTCTTTAAAGTGTCAGGAAAAAATAGGCTTTTTGTTTGACCTTCGGGGCAAAATTGTCATTTTTCACCAATTTCGAGGGCCCTTTTGGAAAAACTTAAAACACGAAACTTGCGCAGAACGTGTTGATCCATGTTTTTGTCAAATTTCTATTTTTACTAGATCTAAAAAGTTCCAAGGGAAAACTAGTTCGTTTTTTGATTTATGGGTCTAGTTTGGCAATGTCTTCAAGTATTGAAGTTTCATGTGGCCGAAATTGATACTTGCACCCTCCAACCTCATTCTTGAGATTTCTTAATAATTAAATTTTGTGTTTCACAGTCGTTGGGCGAGATTTGCACAAAAATCGGGACATCACTCTTAATTCATGCTTTTTATGTCATGTTCCTCAAATATCTTATGATTGCCGTCTATTTGAGTATTCGGTTCAATCCTCCGATGTATGCTCGACGTTAAAATATCAAATTATATCAGTTAAGCCTTAGGATCGATGCTATTACCCTCTCACGGTGCTTGTGCAAAGTGAAGAGTCAATGGGCTCAATCAATGATAATCAATCCCGATCACTCGTTTAGGCACGAATCTTGAAATTGCATGTTTGCAAAGGCCGACCCCAAGGTCATTTGATTGCCTTTACTTGCATTCGATCATTAGACACATGATTAGGCATTTCATGTCCCGACGGGATGCTCTTTTATTTGTCGAAGAATGGCGATTGACCGATATTTGTTCCGGTCCCTCTCTATCATTTGTAAAAGGTTGTAATTCTTAATACCTGACGAGTTGCGGGTTTTATTTTCTCGCATTTAAAATAGTTTCCTTTAAATTGCTTGAGTGTTTATCTTTTGCTCCGCATTTCAATACCTTATTTGGCTAATTTCCTTTTCTAGGATAGATTAGTCTAGTTTAGGACTTAAAATGAGAAAATCACAAAAACATATTGCATGCTCACCTACAAAAATGGCTTTGACCTTTATGACTAAAATGCTATCAAGATTGCATGAGCACTTAAAAATCATTCCGACCGATTAGATACCAAAAGGGCGTTAATAGAAATATTAGCGTAAGCAAGTCCCAAAACACTAGAATCTCTAGTTTCGTAGAATCGAGTCGATTCTCCCCTAACTCAATTAGGTGTTTAATCTACCTATCTCAAAACGATTAGTGGCGGCTTCGAAATTGAACATTTCTTTTCAAGTGAACTCAAGTCGCGATTGGGTAAAACTTGGGAGAGCCTGCGCCTAAATCAAATAGGCATTACCCCCTAAAATCTTTTAGGCATTACCATTTTCGCCTAATGCTCGAGAGAAAATTTTTAGGTCGCAACAATGCCGGCCGTCCTATGTGGCATGGTCAGCACTGAAGTGGACATAAATTATTATTTTTTAAATTTTTTTCAAATTTCTTATTAATTTCTTATATTTTTATTTTCTTATTTTCATTTTTTTCCTTCTTCCTCTGCTGGTCCTTGGGCCTTGGCAACTATCGACGAGGGTCACCCTTGCTAAAGGCCAACAAGGGTTGACCTCGCCATCTTCAGGCAAGGCTCAACCTCATCGGCCTTGGGCAAGGCCAACTATTGCTGGCCTTTGGCGAGGTTAATGAGGGCCAGCCTCGGGTGAGGTCCCCTCTCGCCAAATCCTGGCGCCCTCGTCGGTTGTAGCCTTTGGCTGATCGCTAGCCATTGTCGAGGCCTGGTGACCAGCGGAGGAAGAAGGAAAAAGAAAATTAAAATATAAGAAATTCAAAAAAATATTTACAAATAATAAATTTTGTTCGTGTCAGCGTCATCGTGCCATGTAGAATGATTGACATCCATGTTAACAATCAAATTAGCCGGATGGACTACATTGACAAAACATGAAAAAGTTTAGGATTAAATTGCCACAATTGAAAGGTTTATAATTGAATTGACACAATTGCGGTAAGTTTTGGACTTTTTTGATAACTTTCCCTAGCAATCTTCTATCGTGCATAATCACGCTCGATCGAGTTCTGGAGAATCCCATGCCTTCATCCTCCCCCTACACCGATGGGTCGCGTGCATTACTTTGAAAACCACAAGCCCATGTCGTTTTTATTCTGGAAAGGATGAATTGGTACGCAGACCTTATTTCCGAATAAAGTACAAACAACGTAGCAATGCGTGCAAGACTTTTTGCAGCATCTTTTGTAGCCCTAGCGCGATTCGTGCCGTGCTGGAAAAATATCTTCCGGGACGAGACGTCGTATCGCGGGCCCCATCCTCGAACGAAGCCATTGGCTCCGGTGCACATGTGCATGTATGGTTCATATATAGAAAGTAGAAAGGCATGGTTTCCCCTTTCTGTATGATGACGTGGACGAGCCACGTATTTCCATGTTAGCTGGGAGAAAATATTGGGTGGTCCGGGGACACCAAGTCAGCGTAATCCCCGGCCAATCAGAAGGCGCCATGTGTGCCGCTGTCAAGGAGTGGGCCAAGGCTCGATTAAGACTGATTGCCGGCCATTTATTTTAAAAAAAAAATAGACCCCTCACAGAAAGAGAATAGTCTGCACATAGACTTATCTTCTCTTTTTATTAATTGCGTCTTCTCTCTCTTCTCTCTTCTTACGTCTTCTCCTGCCCCCTCTTTCTTTTTATTTTGAAAAAAAGCTCACGACCCAAAAAAACTCTCCCTGTCTCTGTCGCTTTGGAGTTTTTATACCATAGGAATGGGATGCATATTTATGTGCGTGAGCTTTTTTCAAAATAGAACGAGAGAGACAGAGATAGGGAGAGTTTTTCTGGGTCGTGACCTTGTTTCAAAATAGAACGAGAGAGGGGGTGGGAGAAGACGTAAGAAGAGAGAGGAGAGAGAAGGCACAATTGATGAAGAGAGAAGATAAGTTTATGTGCAGACTATTCTCGCTCTGTCACGAGTCTATTTTTTCTAAACAAATGGCCGGCAATCAACCTTGACGGAGCCTTGGCCCACTCCTTGACAGCGACACACGTGGCGCCTTCAAATTGGTTGGGGACCACGCTGGCTTGGTGTTCCCGGACCACCCAATATTTTCTCTCCGTCTCGTGGTGGCAACGGTGAAGTCCGCTCGAAAGAGCAGGAGGCACAGGTCAGGAAACGATACGAAGGCGGGCCATTGATTATGTGAATAACACAGTACAGATAGAGAGCCTGCATTTTATCCATGCATGGGCGATTGCATCTTTCTTCATAACCCCGTAGAGGGCTTTGTCTTGTCTCGTTACATATATAGAGCTTCTAGGATATACGGGTTTCGGTTCGAGGTAGTAACGTCAGAAGAGTCATCTTCGCCTGCCCCCGGAGCCGCTCTCCCTCTGGCAGTTGAAGTAGAGAGCGGCGACCGGGGATCCCAGGTTGTAGAGCTCCGCAAAGTCCCTGGTGTTGAAGTTCTGGCGCCACCCGGGGGCGTACACGGTTTGCCGCCCCAGTTGCCTGAACAGCACGAACACGAACCGATGTATCCCCATCGAGGGCCGGGGGCTTTCGTAGCACACAATCTCATGCCCTGCACACCGCCCGAATTACATCAGCACCATCCCTTCTCCATTTGGTTTTTCTGTCCCGTCGAACGGGCGCGCGACGACACGTAGGACACAGTCACTTGCAGAAAAGAACTACAGATGAGATGAACAGCTGGTGCAATTTTTACACACACTCACCAAAGCTCGCTCCTGTTGTAGCTGGAATATCAGTCACCAACCTATGAGAGGCGATGTCGTCAAAGACGAGTCAGGACTATATATATATATGTATATATACAAGACAAAGGGATTCCAGTATATCCATAGAAGAAAAGTAAAGGGAAAGAATAAGTGAGAAAGGAATCAAAGGTAGGGACCAAAAGGACGCATGCATAGCTTTCTTTCCTTCCATGCAAAATATCCACGATGTGCTGTACTGTTGCCCGAGATATTTAGGCGCAATTACATGTATCTCCCCTAGATATTTCGCCGATGATTTGTCCCGGGATTTCGTTTTTGTCTTTCTCAAATAATTTAGATCGCTAGACTAAGCTTGCAGAAGATAAGGATCAGAGGTATAAGTGAATATAAAGTTCCGGGTTCTCTCGTTGATCTCTCTCTCTCTCTCTCTCCTGGCTCGACGAAGTCTCTTACTGGATATAGTTACCTATATGCAGCAGAAATCTTGTGTCTCTGTGTGCGTGAGAGAGAGAGAGAGAGAGAGAGAGAGAGAGAGAGCTTTTATCACCAGTGCAAATATTCTCTGAGATTAGGATCACTAGGGCTGGGTGCATCAGGATCTACCATGACCTGCAACACCAAGGGACCTAAGTATGAGAGGGACATTTTAATCGCGAGATCGGAAGGGTTAATCCACACTTAAGACAAAACAAGCGAGAAGGGTCGACATCGCTGACCCACCAGGGTGTAGAAGGTCCGGAGATCGTCGCCCCCGATTTCGATGCGAGGCTGGTTGACGACCTGCGACGGCTTGAGCTCGCAACTGTTGTTGACCTCCCGGTTGTTGTTGTAGATGACACGGAGAGAGATGGACCTGGTGAATGCATCCAACACATCCCCTATCACTCTCCCTACTACCAATGGATCTCTATCCCTGTCCCTCGGCATCTCTCTCTCTCTCTCTCCTTCTCTCCCCCTCTCTCTGCTGGTTTATATATATCTATACACGGAACAACAGCTCGCAATCTGATGGGAGATGGTGGTGAAGTAATCGCCCGACAGTCACTCTCTCTGTCTGTCTATATATAATGAAACTGAGATGCATTGTCCTAGTGTATATATAGTCACTATGCAGTATCTTTTCCCTTTATCCCACCAGGTACTACTATCATCACTAACTCTGGTGTTATTTTCAGTCTTTACAACTGTCGCTGGGAAAAAGCTGAGGGGACCTGTATGTCAGTCCCTTGCTATAATATTCCCGAGAAGATGACCAGCAGGAGGAGGAGGAGGAGGAGGCTTGAACAGAACACCCACCTGGGTTCATCAGAGAGAGAGAGCATCCCATTATCTACCCTGGTGTCTGAATCTTTGCCCCCTTTCGGCTGTTAAAAAAAAACAGAATAACATTCGAAGGCAGGTTTTGTGAACTGAGGAATTTGCGTAAGTACCGAGTATACAACAAAAGGGCATCACAGGCTTTAACCTATTCGGTCCGAGGATGGAAAAAGGTGGGTCACTTTCGAATTGCTAGCTAAAAAGGAGAGGCGATGAGCCGATCACAGAGAGCCAGAACCTAAGGCCTTGTGGGAAAAAAATAAAATTTGTCATTTGGAATTACATCAGTCCAGTCACACCATCCCTAAGTAAAATTCTTTCAAGCCATTCTCTTCTTCTAAAGCTAACTATTAGGTTCATCACCACCTATGTATCTGTGCTTCGTGCATCATGTGAATGGCTGCATGACGGGACTAGGGTTTTCGATCATAGCCGGCCGGCCAGTGTCGACCAGGATGGCACGGAGAGCACACCGAATCTTCACAAAAAGATATCGTTCCCGTCTTGTGCAGACAAATCAACATTGCTAACCCGCACGCGACGCAATTAGACGACAATCCTCCCTTTTGCCGCCTCTGCGAGCCGGGGTCGCGCAACCACTCCCTCCAAAAGGCAAAGCAAAGCAAAGGAAAAAGCGGGGTTGCTTCTTTGCGCCAGAAACAAGTGTTTCTTTTTCATATATGCTCGACATTGTTCTATTCAAACACTGCATAGTTTTTTCTTTTGTCCAGAGTGGACGGGCATTATTGAGTTGGATGCATCCAGTCCCCAAAAAAAGATCATGGAAAAGATGATGGTGCCCCCTTTTCTCTCCCTGTCCCGGATGCGATAAATATTGATCGCCATTTCCGAAGGAAAGTATTCGGGGCGTGAACCCGCGATACCATGTGTCATCGACGCGTGGAGAATCGAAGGGAAACCCAAATTAAAGCTCGCATTTCCTTTTGAGTTGAACATTGAGCTCCCACTGGTTGTTATCGATGGCAAAAAGGGCTGCGGACAACCTTTTTCTATTTACAAACGCCAAGTTGCGGCAGCGCACCCATATGATTCCACGCGTGCATTTGGTGTGTGTGTAGCAATCTTGTGTCCTCACATATTATGTGATTGCAAGACCTTCTTGTTGCGCGTACCGTAGTTGCATCAGCATAATTAATTAATTAATTTTTTTTATCGAAAGAAAGATTCCATTTATTAATCAGAATAATAATCGAGATATGCATAGAGACTTTCAGGCCTGGCAGATCCCGCATAATTGCAAAACAAATCAAATGCCGGAAAGCAAATAGCAAAGCACAGTCTGCAGTTAGAAGCACGCTCTAATCTCTCAGGAACAAATTTGCCATTGTGAATGATCGGTGACCGATTACCAGATTCAGAGATGAGCACAAGTCAAAATCTCTCACTCCATTTGTAATAGCTTGTGGTGCGTGTCTAAATTTAACATTATCGTCGCCATCGCTATGCAAAGATACTAATATCACTATGTTGAAAGAACACAGATTAAATACATATATGTAAAGAACTCCAAAATCTATATTTAAATATAGTTTGAGAGAGTAAAACCTCAAGATCTTGACTTAAATCTAGATCGAGAGAGAAAAGCAGCCTAATTTTGAAGAGGTTGTGGAGCTACGTCACGAACATCCTCCTCGGTAGTTACCGACTGGATAGATGACTAAATTGGTTTTCATGTACACCCAAGATTAGCTGCAGAAATTTATTTACACACACAAACTCCCAAAACAGATCGGAAGAGAAAAGAAAAGACGATCAAGTAAAGAAAAGGAAAATCAAAGACTAAGTAAGCTCTCAGCTTCAGTAGGAGAGCTTCAAAAGAGGGAAGGGTTTTTTTTTTTTGAGATGAGGGCGTTTGCCAACAAAGAGAAAAAAGAACGAAACCCTAGCCACAGATAAGTCTCTTCACTTCCTTGGAACACAGGAGAACTAGCTTTTTGGCCCATGCTAAGCACGGTGCGATTCACTTAATTTTTAAGGGCAAATGCCACCAAACACCATAAACTATATTCATTGTGACATATTTACTCTAATTTTTTTTTTGTAAGACAAAAAATCTCAAATTATGCCTACTGTGACACATTTCGCTAAACATTTTTTTTGACATACAAAAAACTCCAAAACTTATACTTATGTGACACATTTACCTTCCGTGAGATGATTTTTTAGTCAAAATAACGTTGTTTTTATTTTTCTTAAGTCACGTGAATGCCATGTTAACATTGTTTGTTTTTTGACATCTAGATATGCATATTATTAACAGTGCTCATTGACGGAATTTTGACAGAGGATAAATGTGTCACACAGATACAAATTTGAAATTTTTGGTGTTCTAGAAAAAGTTTAGAGTAGATTTGTCACAGTATGGGCATAGTTTGGGATTTTTCGTGGCTTTTGCTCTTAATAAAAACACCAAAGGCGATTATTTTAAGTACTTCTGTTCATTCAAAGGATTATGTATCTACTATTGTGAATTTTTTTTTGCAAAATCGGCCTATTCAAATACTTAATGCCTTTGGTGGCCGAAGCACTCTAAAGCTGCAATACATGTTTAGAGGTTCACCATACGACCTCTTTGGTCAGCTATTCAATCTTCCTTCTTGTCATTTCTTGTTGGTGACTCTTCATCTCATTCTCAATACTCATTTCTCAAACTTCACATGTTTTGCAATGCATGGTTTACTTTTGTTCTTCATTCCATGTATCTACTCAATGAGATGGAAAATGCATTGAAAGCTTTTATTTGGACATAATTACTCAAATGAGTTGTTTTGGCTTTTCGCGTATAAGTTTGGATTCCCCCAAATTTAAACAAATGTTGAGTTATTCAACTACCTGAATAAGTTCGTTTTCGAGATTTTCTTTTCATTACCCTTCACAATTCTAAATTTCGAAGTTCTCTAAAGGCGAATTCTCCATGAATTCTTTAGATGTGGCTTCAAATTTTTCTGCCTTAGATCATCCATATATTAGCTTTCCAAAATCTTTAGATTACAACAGAGAAAAGAAAAGAAAGGAAAAGGAAGAAGGTGGCAGACAGGTGTTACGGATTTTTCCAATTTCGGTAGTTCTATTGCTTTTAAGCTTTGTGAAAAGGCAGAAGATGTGTCACATCATGAGAGCCACTTGTCAACTTCTCAATGGACTTCTATTGCGCTCACCAAATGCACAGAAGTAGTAAAAGTCATCGAAAAGTTCTTACAATATTCATAAGCATATTCTAATAATATGGCCATATTCTGATTCAATAAGATTATCGATCAAATGCACATTTGTATTGCCGGGTTCAGCTTCGACTTTTGATGTAGTTCCAGGCAAATTGAAAAAGAGACTTGATTGATGATTATTAAAAGCATAATTAAATTAATCATTATTGGGTAGAAAAAATTAATGATCAAATTAAACATTGGGTGATGTAAAGTGTAACTTTTCAAAATATGGTATTCTAGGTGTAATTATTGGTATACACTAAAGGGTAAGACTTCTCCTATCTTTAAACTACCTAATTCTTGGGAACTATCAGAGGCTATTTCAAATCTTTGTGTGTGTTACCTAAGTTCTCTCGTAAATCACTTAGTGACTTGGGCGAATATGGTTCTTTAGCTAGTAATTGATTTCCACAATTTCATGTCCAGATTAATTCTTTTTAAATGAGTTATTTGTCATTAACTTGTGTATCTTAAAATGAACAAAAAGTGTAATCATGGGCTACTCATGTTATTACTTCTCTCGGCTTTGCCTTTTTCTTTTAAAGGAAGCAACCTAGTACAACAACAAAAACAATTAATCATGGGCCCTCATGATTCACTTGAGATTATTTATTTTACCGAATGGTCTTGCTTTTATTAATTTTTACATTTTTAAAAGGGAGCAAGTAATACAAAAAAAATGACATGGTGTAAGAATAAAAAGTGAAAGAAAATATCGCTTGGGGTAGGTATCGATTAAAGAGATGGCCACATGTCGTCGACTCCTTATAGGCTCCTCTCAATGCACCAAAAGACTTACATTATAGATCGCAAGGATGAGCTATGATGATCAGAGCCCCTCATGTCCTCAAATAAGGAGGGATCTAAAGGTCTGCATGACAAAATTTTTGGAATAGAAATTCTATTTCAAAAATAGATTTGAAACATGTTTGAAACAAAAATTCATTTGATAACGCAATTTCATTTTTCTATTTATGGAACAAATTTATGTTTTAGAAATAGATTTGAAATAGAAATCGAAAATTGAAACTTCTCGATTTTTGGAACAAAAATAGAAATAAAATTCCTTCTCTCTATCTCTTCATAACTTACTCTCCTCTCTCTCCTGGCTCTCGCCTCCTCCCTGCCCTCCAACGTTTGTCGCCGTTGCTTGCCATTGCTGTTTGCCGGTACTGCCACCGCCTCCGTCAAGAAAATATAAATTTTATGCTGTTATCAAACGAATTTCTGTTTCGGGAATAGAAATTTCCTCCTGTTATCAAACGTGTTTTTCTGCTCAGAAATTGATTTCTGCAACAGAAATAGAAAAAACTAATTTTTTTTTAAAACTTGATTTATAGAATAGAAATGTTGTCATTCGTGTTGTAAATGACTGGTTATTAGTTTCTCATAGAAGTGCTAGTCTTGTTAAGATGGTTCACAGATAGCAAGAGTATCTAAACGAGTAGCCCACATCTAATGCGTAATAAGACTAACACATATATTAATTTGTAAATCGATTATATAAACT
>BCNH02000002.1:9771885-9785035 GCA_001662345.2 Metrosideros polymorpha var. glaberrima | reverse complement strand
CGCAAAAGTCTCGCTCGAGGCCTTCATGTCCTCACCAACCATGGGCAAGGCGGCCCTTGCCCAGTCTGGGTGAAGCTTTTGCGGTCGGCGAGGATTGCCGACGACCCTCGTCGACTCGAAAAAAAAAAAGTAAAAAAAAATTTATTTTAAAGTATTTTAAAAAATATTAAAATAATAATAAAATAATCCTTCCGGCATCCACGTGTGATTTCCAGCGTCCACGTCAGATTTCCGGCGCCGATGGCACTTAAGTGGGCATTTTAAAAAAAGTTATGGCATTCAAGCAAGCAAAAAAAAGTTATGGTACTCAAGTGATCTCCATAAAAACTTATGGCACTCCTAGTGTCCTTTTCCCTCGAGATCCGTATGCTCTTTTATCATCCTGAGGGTTAGATTATTTGCTATGCTCCATGGATACGAACTAGCTTTCGAAGAACCGGCCACACAACAATGCGAAGGCAATAAGTATGGTCCTAAAATAGGCATCGATCCATTATCTCAGTGGCTTTCTCTCCTTATAGTTGCAAGCATGGCATCACATGCGTGATGTCAATAGAGAAATGTCAAAGTGTACTTTGAATAGTTTTATCAACACTTGTTTACTAAATGACATGACAAACATTCAATGGGTGGTTAAAAAGTGTGCAAGAATCTAACAGTCCATGTTGTCATACTCAGTGGACATTCATACGCTCGGTCATGTGTATCTTATCATTCAAGACGATAGTAGATATACGCGAATTGAGATGGCGCTTAGGAAAGAAGAAAAGCATGTGGAAAAGCTAACATGACAACGAACCGCTGCAATTCGGAACCACGCAAGAAGCATCATGCATATCCTTTAACAAGTGCTACAAGGTGGAGAATTACAATTGCCCATGTCTGGTTTGAGAAAAGAGTCTTCAGATTTCATGACAAAGTGTTTGGCAGTAGAAGTTGGAATTTTTTTTTTTTAAGAGTGAAAAGACCGGTCCAAGCCATGCAAGCAGGAGTTCACCTCTTCAATGCCTGAGTTGGTTGTTGCTCCTCGTTTTGTAGACTGCATAAGCCACTAATACAGGAACTGAAAGGCTGTACCCCGGAAAATTTATGAATGGATTCATCTCGTAAGCTTTCATAAGAGCTCTGCAGTTCTGTAATGACAAATGACAAATGACAAAAATGGAGAAGCAACAATTAACACCAAGGTTGTGGTGGAATGATTGACTGTAAGCGATCTGTATGCTTCCAGATTGTACTACTACAATATCCATTCACACCTTTTCATAAGCTTGGGCAAACAAGAAGCAACAGAGTATTTTATAGACATTCAAAGCATGCATCAGAGGGTCTCACATCATATAAACTCCTAAACCAAAACACATCAACCAAGAAATATCCTGCATCATCTTTCTATAACCAGGTAATGTGAATCATGTGATGCATGAGAAAGATTTAAGGTAGGACCACATATTATGTCAATAACTTCTTTAAGAAAATTCCTAGTACAATGAAAGGCAGGTGTAATGGCCACACTGACTGATAGACTACTACTAAATTAAGCCAGAGCATAACCAATGTTGAGGATAAACTGCCATTTCTGGAAGGACAGTGAATGTAGACTTGACAAACCCTCCATTCAACTTCTACTCACATTAACTTCTCATGTAACTCTCTAAGCTAATCTCTTCATTCAACTTCATAGAGCCCAAAAACCAAAAGCCCTTATGCTACTTTTTTTCATTCTAGACCTCACTATCCTTAATGCATGAAGTAATTGCAGAGGATCTCACTCCAGAATAGTTTATGTAATCACATAAGCCGTTCATTTCATTCAATTTCAAGTAGGTCATTTGACGAAACTTACCATAAAATGCTTGCAACAAACTGCTAAGCAAACCACCACAAGAAGTTTCCGCAACCAACGATCTCCAATCACGGGAACCGGTCTCTTAATTCCTGGTGTATTTAGAGATCTCTTTTTTGCCTGACCATAATCATCTTTCTTTTTCCCAGCAGTGGAGCATATATGCTGATGAAAGCCTCTTTCAGCAGCCAAAGCTCCGCAAACCAGTATCATTGGCAATACCACAGTGACAAGATGAGGAAGAACAATTACCATGACATCCGGAAATCCCACAAGCTCACGATTTTCACCTAAATGGATGTCCTTAACAACCCAACCCTTGTAAGTCATATACCCCATTCCACCGTTGTTAAATATTCGGCCACTTAACCAAGGGAACAAAAGAAGGAAGAACAGGTACCCCAAAATGCCAAACCATAAACCAGGAATACTGCAGAGCTCCTGCAAAAACCATGCTATACCACTCACAATGCCTTTACCAGTGGCAAATCTCATGTATGAGTACTGCTTCTTTAGGAATGTTTGGAGTGCTTTTGGGATAAGGAGAATAGAAAACATAAAGCACAGGGCAGACCAGAATAAAGGGAAATATAAGGCAGCCCATTGACAACCCATGACAAAAAACTCCTCCCATGTCCACAAGACTTGAGCAGCAAGACCATTAATGGAAAATGGCCTTAGTTCTGTCGAACTTGATTTACCAGCCATGTCGATAGCTTCAATCTGAAGCCAATATCTATCAGGCGACGGGTCCTCAAAGGCCCTGTAATTCCAGGCAGCACTGTAAAAATTCCCCCTGGAGGCATTACTCTCATGCTTAGTCATATGTGCTTCCATGACCATGCTTAGATCTCCAGCTCTGGAGTCATATACTCTAGCAACAACTGACACGATTGGGGAAACTGAAAACACCAGAGCTCTAATCGTTTCATAAGATGAAGGAACCATATATTGGCATTCATACCTGTGATGGGACAAAGATGTGGACATGAATCGTGAATCTAGTGGAAATGTGGGCACAATAATAATTTCTTTGACTCCTGTCTTGAAGTCAATATCCAGGTATGAAACATGACCACTGTCAATGGCCAAAATACGCATGGCTCGACTCTTTCTCCAGTCACCCATCTCCCATTCCCATAATTCTTTGGATGGGGGTGCTCCAAAAGAACAGTTCTGATCCCGTAAAGTAGGCATTCGGTGAATGTTTAGCTGGAACAAATTGTGCAGAAAAGAAAGGCCACCACTTGACTGGTGATGACGCTTCAAATTCTTGCCAAACCTTGCGTGGAGATGTCCGCAGAGATAAGCAGATAATGAATGCTTGAGAAAAACATCTCTCAAGCTCTTCCCTGAAGACGAGGCAGCAGAGAACGAAAGCGGGAAATGCCCAAATGATATCTTGGTTACTGGTCTAGTGGTCAGTGAATCCCACTGCGAAAGCTCGGAATCCAATTCGGCTAAGAGTTGATCAGTGGGATGTCCAAAGAGATTAGTCGGGCCTCGTGCACCCACAGACATCGTGCTATCCAATCCCACAAATAAGTGTTTCCGCTCCCCTGCCTTGAACAAATTAAATCCGTAACAAGGTAGACCAAGGAAAATTCATTTCGAAGAACACAACTGATGGAATAACTTCAGTTTGAGCTAATTCTAAAGAATTAAAGGAAGGAACTTTGCATATGTATGGTCTCGCCAAAGCAAAAGAACACAGGAACAACAGGCGGCGATGCTGCTGAATACCAAAATCTAAGCGACGGGAGAAATGTCAAACTGAAACCCACCTGCAGAGTGACGCTGTTGATGTTACCAGTTCTTCCCAATTGGGCGTTGATGCTGTACTTGGAGAAGAAGTCGAGCGACCCACCCTCGACGTCGACGCCGAAGTTATCGTGGTTCCCTCTAAGATCGTAAAAGACGCTCTTATGGAGACCGCTCCGTCTCACAACGTCCTCCATCACGTCCCGGTACTCCAACCACTCCTCCTCGTTCAGCTTCATCGTCAGCATGTCCTCGCTCTTCCCATCTGCTAGAAAACCGGAATCAGTTCACGACCGTAAGTTGAACACACTGGAGCATCGGTCGCACTAGTAAATTAAGGAGAATGACCCGTGAGATCGCCGGTGATGAGGGCGAGAGACGGATTGATGAGGGAGAGAGCAGGGGCGACGAGGGTCTTGAAGTGGGCCGCTCGGAGAGGATGGTGGACGCTGAAATGGAGATCGGAGAGCTGGACTACCCACACCACCGACTCCGGAGCACCCTTTACCTCTATCACTCTCCCACCACTCGCAGCTTCGGATGGGTGAAGAACAAGAAGTGGAGGAAGAAGAAGAAGAAGAAGAAGAAGAAGAGCAGGAGGAGCAACGTTGCATCGCCATATCAAGGAGGAAACCGCCATCTCCGCCGGCTGCGGAGAGACGATCGCTCGATTGCTGCTGCGGCGGGGGTCAAATGCCCCTCGTGTCCCGGCGATGGCTGAATTTCCACCGCCTGTATTTGTTTATTCTCGGGGAGAAGAGCACTGCGGAGAGACGACCTATCGATTGCTGCGGCAGCGGTCAAATCAAATGTCCCTCATGTCACGGTGATGGTTGAATTCCACCGCCTGTATTGGTTTATTCTTAAGGATAAGTGCACCGAAATTCGAAAGTGTAATTAATTAATAAAAGTCCAATTAAGTGATGAAATTTATTAAGTTAAATGCAATCAAATCTTTCCGTTAATTCTTATTTAATTATAATTTATTTCTCTCTTTTATCTTGCGAATAGCTTAACAGCTTAAGCAAAAAGTCCATGAATCCCAAGATGGACTCATCTCCTTTTTCCCCAATTAAAGAACTGAACCAAACCGTCTGAGAGCCCAAAATCAGACTTCATTTCCCCTCTAGCCCTAATTATTTCCCCTTTTGCCCATTCTTTGCCGATCATAAGTGTGTTGGTTTTTGCGCCTCGGCGGCGTATTGAGCGACGTCGACGACGGAGACAATGAAAGGTTCTTCTCTATCCTCAATAATCATGTCGGTGAAGGGGTCTTCTCTATCCTTGACGACAAAGATAGAGACAGTGGATCGAGCAGTGCAATCAAGAACCATGTTGTTCAGTTGCTTGTGCTCAAAGCGTCTTCTCTGTCCTCTTCCTGATCGCGTCTCTGCGGCAACGTTATGTCTGTTTAGGTCCGCTTTATTTGTTCTCTATTTCGTTGGTCTATTGTACATGCTTTTAGCAACTGATTTGGGAAAAATTTTGTCAAAAAAGTCCTAAACTTATTGTAATTTTGCCAATTCAGTCTTGAACCTTTTACATTTGTGCTACTTCGATCTTTTTTGCTGGTCGGCACTAACGTTGACAATTTTCAATAATATTTCAATATTTTTTAATTATTTATGTTTTCCTTCTTTTCTTTTTATTTTTTTTCCACCCTCCTCTGGCGATGGCCGCCTCGCTCGACGAAGGAGGAAGAAAAATAAAAAGAAAAAAAAGAATAGAAGGAAAAAAATCGAATTGAAAATTATCTACGTCAATACATGTGATGTCACGTTAGCGCAAATTGTCCAAAAGGACTAAATTAGGACAAATGCAAAATATTTAGGACTGAATTGACAAACTTCAATGATTTAGACCTGAATTGATAAAAATACAATAAGTTTATGACTTTTTTTTTGCAATTTTCTCATTGATTTGGTTTTGACATGGCGAATTGATTGCCGAACAAAAAATAGAGTTGTTCAACTTTCTTATGCGTTTTAGGTCCTTACTAGAGCGAATGATCAAGCTTTTGATTCTCGTTGTGGTGTAGTTTTGATTAGTTTTGCTTTGTGCTTTTACGAGGCAGCTATACCTTTTTTTAGTCAAATGTTGCAATGAGATTGAACAAGTAATCCGGTTGTAATATGAAAATCTTTGGTGATCACAACCATGTGATCAAGTTTCTGTGTTAAGGGAAGATGACTCTGCGATAATTGTGTTGTGAAAATCTCATAATATATTTTGAAGTTGTCAAAACTATCCATAGTTTATTGAGTTTGATATACGCACGAAGTTCTTTGTGTTTCAGGTCATATCTGTGTAAAAAGAAACTTTGACATGATGAGTGAAAAGATTCTAAATAGTTGAAGTACCTCTATGAACAAGTCAAGAGGAATGAGAAGTTCATAAAGACATAGAGGTGCCAAGGTGAATAGTCTACAAGATTACGGGTGGGTTTGGTTCAGCATTTGAAAGAAGTTTTTAGCCTGAATGCTTCTTTGCAAAATGCTGAACTGTTTGACAAGTTTTTTCCAATGGAGCAAACGGCCAAATGCTCCCATGAAAAAAAACTTGACATACAGTTCAGCATTTCGCAAAGAAGTATTCAGGCTAAAAGCTCCTTCCAAATGTTGAACCAAACCCACCCTACATCATCATTGTACTCGAAGTGCCTATTGAGAAGGAGTTAGATATATCCAGGATGTCTGATATCAACAGAGGATTGCAACAACTTGATATAAGCAAAAGTCGGGCAAAAGTTTGGTATCATCATATAACTGGGAAGCTTGACAATTCTGGAGACTGCTGATATAAGCGAAGCACCTACACTATCTATGATTGCAACTTTGTGACGATTTTCAAGATTATTATTTTGAAATATTTTATCTTATCCCTATCGTGACCTCTCCGAAGGTGCGCCACCTAGGGGTTTAGCTAATGGATTATTAAGACTAGAATTAACTCGGGCTCTTCCAAATTCATACCAATTTGCAACCTGATTCAAGTTTTTAACATGCAAAATATTTCGCTTAGAAGTCGCCATTAATCAGTTTTTGGTGGGTTGATTAGAAACCCAAATAAAGTATAGAGAGGAATACTTTATTTCTACGAATTAGAGATTTTGGATTCGAGGACTTGATTACACTAAACTACTTTAACGCCATTTCGGTACCTTTTTCTTTTATTTTAAAATATGTTTTACAGGCAACTTGGATCAATTTTAACCTAGCCACTAACACATGAGGTGATCATGCGTCTACACAACCATTAATGTAACACCTAATAATCAAAGCAATAAATGAATTGCTAAGATAAGGAAGGAATTTACTTACCTCAATGCAAAGCAATCTGCGACAATAATAATTAGAGACACACATTCACCCTAAACATGGTTTCTAATTATCAAGCATTTTCAATCAACTCTTTTTTGGGTTTTCTTTCATTTAAATGAAAACTATACTAAGATGCAATGCAATTAATCTAATATGACATGCAACATACCATTAAATCAACCTAAACATGACACTCACATGTTATTTTTTGGATTTTTCATTAAAATTCGTAATTGAAAATTAATAAAAATAAAAATCTATCTAAAGTGAGATATTATCTATTTTTAGTTAGGAAATCGGCTAACCTAAATCCTATCTAATCTTAGATACTTGTCTCGGCATGCAATTCAATCCAAATATATTATCTACACTGATATTTAAACATGCATTCAATTTAAATAGGAAAATATCTAACCTAATTTTATCATGCAATCCTATTAAATCATAATCTACATGATATGCAATGCAGGTTTTTTGGATTTTTGATATTTTTAAAACATGGAAATTATCTATGTTAAAGATAAAATCTTAACTAATCCGCACGTGCAATCCACAATGATTTCAAATTGAAGATTACGGTAATCTAAAAAATAACCCATCGTTTCACAGGTTAAATTAAAGATTATCGTAATCTTAGGCAATACATGTCATGCCCCCGATCTTATTTCCTCAAGGCTCGAGTGCGTGGCTTCCCTGCATTGGTCTTTTAATTGCATCGTCCTAAGAGGCGTCGCCGACTGTCACGCCCCGACCCTCGAGCGCGCGACTATCACGACCTATTTTTCCCGACCCACGTCGGAAAAAGAGATAGGTTTAGGGGTATTACCCAAAAGGACGGACCATGGGCCCGTCAGATCGAGCGCGGACTCTCCCAAGCCCATACCTCGCGTGATGTTGGATTTCATTTTAAATTCCTTAACAACCTAAGAAATCAACTAGGAGTCACCACTAGCCTATTGGGGTCGGCTAGAAACCAATCGAGACTCGGGAGTATCGTCTCGATTCCTATGCAACCAGAAATTCTAAGGTCGGGGACTTGATTATGCTAATTGTCTAATTAGCGCCCTTTCGGTACCTAACTAGTCGGTCGTTCACCTAACGTAATCATGCAATCTTGATAGCATTTTACAATCTTAAAATCAAAGTCGCTAATGATCATGCAAATGTTTTTGTGATTTTCCCATTTAAGTTACAAACTAGGCTTAACCTAGAGAAGAAATTAACAATCAAAGCAGTAAGTAAACAGGCAAGAAATGAAATGGCAAGAAAAATAAAAGTGCGAGAAATGAAAATCCGCAACTCGTCAGGTATTATTACAATTATGAAGCTGGATTGGACATCGGCTTTTCATCATTTAAAATGAAAGGACCGCCTCATAACGAACCGCCTTTGATGAAATGGACCTCCTCATTGGGATATCGACTTTTGATTTACAACATCCATGCCTAACATTCATCTAACAAAGATATGCATAAAGTCAGACTAAAACATGCAATCGAGTCAACTAAGGCCATGATCAATAAATGAGCAATTAATTTCATGAAATCTGAACAATGAGACACTCATGCAAATTCGCGGGCTTTCGGCCTTGGATTTGAGTTAGAAAAAAATTGAAAACCATATCAAACGATGATGGATTTTGATGATTCTGGTATCAATGGAGAACTTGGGATGTGCACTTCAATATTGAAGAAGGGACTTTCATGATATTTTATCCAAAAGACGCGTCTTGACCGACTTAAGAAAAACAGTTAGAATTGGTTCCAATTTTGACACATTTTGGGAGAACATCCACGGAAATTTGCAAACGCTTTAAATACGCGTCGAATTTTACACATAGGTAGATGACAGCTCGCTCTAAAAGTTTCTTGTTTTAATTTTTTAAAGAGCCCTTTATCTTTGTCAAAATTGCATGTTTTACCCAAGGACTTTTCTGAAAACAGTTTTTCACTTGGTTTTGACCATATCTCAGATTTTATTTTCTAGAAGATTCAATTTTCACAATCTGACCCTGAAATTTTCCAGTCTACTATTTAAGACCCTAACGAACAACTTTCTTGTTTTTAAATTTTGCAAAAAAGGCTATAAATTATGTGATATTTACATTTCAATCCCTGACGTTTTCTGGACTCGAAACTAACACACTGAACAGTAATATGACGGTGCACTTTAGACCAAGAAAATCTGTATATTTTTAACTGAAATTTTTATATGATGTAGATCTAGATGTTTTCTACGACTTTCATGAAGAAAGTCTTCTCAGATTCTCAACACAGAATGCATAAAAATCACGAAACGGTCGGAGGTCAATCTTGCCGGAGCAGAATCATCCAAAACCTCACGGAAGTGACAGAACAGTAATAATACAGTAACTACAGCAAGTAATCCGGTTCTGTACGTTTACAAAAATGGCCATTTGACTGACTAAATGGTGTCGATTTTGGACGCACGAGTAGTCATTGGAAAGCTTATGATGTCATCTACGTTTTCTTCTCGTATAGCTTCGTCAAGAAAAAACGTTTTCCGGCCCGTTTATGGTTCTAAAGCATGCTGGTTCTAGAGGTCCGAAAATTACAGCGCATATGCGAACAAACATCAATCAAAGCATAATCAAATCTCAATATCTCAGTACCAAACTAACCTCATTTGAAGCTCAAAACATCCTAGTTTAACATATCTAAAACTTAGACACAAAATTCAAATGATCTATCATCTACGACAAGTTTAACCTCTTCCGCGAAACCTAGTTTAAACCGAGTTTAGGAGCACATACCTTTGTCGATTGCTATCCAAAGCTCAATCGAGCTATGATCGGCCTTCAAATGACTCTAGGAAGTGCCGGATCAAGCTCACCATCTCTTGTTTGGACATCATTCCGGCGAATAACCGACGGCCCGGCTGTCGTCCCTACAAGAAACACGCGGGAAACTCAGAACTTACCTGGCCCGAGAGATGGCCGTCCCCGGGAGCGACGAACTCGTCGTCAAAGCTCCTGGAGGCGTCGAAGCTCGCTGCCACAATAGGGCAAGCGATTGAGATGCTGAGGACGTAGTAGAACCACGAGCTGCGAACTCGTTGTCGGGCGACAGGGCTTGGAACGGCGACCGACGTGTATTGTTAGAGGGATCGGGCAGGATAGCAGCTCGTTGAACGGCACCGTCGCGGGAGTCGCCGGAGTGCGAGAGAGAGGCCGAAGCCCCCGCCACTGTCGCCTTTCCCCTCTTTCTCTCTGTTCTTTTCTATTTTCTTTTCTGCCTTTTTCTGTTCTGTTTCTCGTCTGTACGAGCTCCGGATTTTCTGTTGTCTCTGCTCCAGTCCCTCTCTGGACTCTGTCTGCCCTGCTGTTGCTCGCGTCTCTGCTGGCAACGTCAGAAATGCAGCCGCGGATCTTCGGTCGCATTAGCGGAGGTGACGGGGTCGTCGGGGAGGAGAAGCCGCAAGGATGTGGTTCCGGCTGAAGATCGTCGGATGATGGAGGTGGCCGGCTGTCCCAGCGAGGTCGGCGGAGTACGTGTGCCCGAGGAAGAGACCGAAGCCCTCCTCTCCATCTCCTTCCCTCTCCTCTCTCTCCTCTTTTTTCTGTCCGACCCCCTCCCTTCTTTTATTCTATTTCTGACTTCCTCCCCAANNCTGAAACAAAAAGCCCATGTGGGCATGGGCTCATGGGCCGGTCTGCAGGTGAAATTTTTCTTCTTCTTTTTCCCTTTTTTTTTTGTTTATTTGTTTTTTTAATAAAAATTACATATTTATCTATTTTTGACTATTTTTGGTGCCTATGCTCATTTTGGCTTTTTTAAACGAAAATTAGATTAAAACGAAAATAAATAAATAAATAAACGGACCGCCAAAAATAGGTGTTAACAGCGACCATCCCGATGTTTCTCTTCTCTTAAGTCATTAAAAATGCGATGTCTCAAGACGCGTCGTCGACCCATTTATTTTATCTTTTGATTTATGCATGCGGAAGCGAAAACAAACACCCGACAACAGGAATAGCAGAAAAACAGCCAAACCAAAACACATTTTATTAATAAACTAGTTAACCTTGGGAAGTGTATAATTACTAGCCCTCACATCGAGGTTTGGGTTAACCTATCTCCTCTACGCAAAGGCACCTTCAACTGCACCCGACGACTTTCCAGCCTAAAGTCCTGAAAAACAGTTAACAACAACGAGTGAGATAAAATTTCAGTAAGTTAACCGCCTAAGCCTCGCGTAGGATACCAATTCACTCAGAGTATCCCTAAGCATGCCATCTAATGCAGGTTCGAGCAACTCACTCACCGATTAACCAACAAATCACATGCGTTCTTACCTCGCCTTGATACATGCACACACTCTGCATGTTATCAGTTATAATCGCATACTAAAACAACCCATTAGCCAAGGCATGTAATCAAATACAATCTCATTTCTTCTTTCTATTTAACTAATGCACTCATGAAACGTGCTCATGCCATAACTCGTCGTCACAACCCGCGTAAAGTTCACGCCTCAAGTGTGTGACGTCGCCACAACCCGCGTAAGGTTCACGCCTCAGGTGTGCGACAGTTGGCCTCGTCAGGCTCAACTATACCCCGTGTCAACACGCATCAGGATAGCCTGCGTAAAACGCCTCAAGCTCGATTCTTAATCCTGCGTTAACAAGTCTCAAGGTAATAATTCTTAACCCCGCGTAAACATGCCTCGAGGTATTAATTCTTAACCCCGCGTAAACACGCCTTAGGGTAGGTTTCATCAAACTATCATGAAAATGCCATATTTTCCGTACTCAGGCCATGATCATGCTCACACATCAAATATTACCATTTTCACAATAAAATTTGCACGTGATCACACCGACGTGCTTTTTATGCCAAATTTTGCATGCCTCACTTTACAAGCCTAGTGGATTATTCGATAACACAAAATTCAGCATTCGAGCACATCGCCACATCAATTACCAATGACGCATTAAAAATACATTATTTTCTACTAAAATCATTTTAGGCACATGGAAGGTTATTTCTACAGCCAACCTCGTCATAAACATGCCCAGCATAATCAGCATAAAATTCTAGCCATTAACTCAACCCAGGTTAATTAACCCAACCATGATTAAATAACATAACCGTGGTTAATTAACCTAACCGTGGTTAACTAACCCAACTATGGTTAACTAACCTAACCAAGGTTAATTTAACCCAATCATAGTTTAGCCAAACTAACCATAGTTAAAAGTCTAATTGCACCTTAAACTAACCCTAAGTGCAATTAGTAGCCTAATCAAGGATTAGGGGGTTAACTCACCGTTTAACCGTGATGGCTACTACGGCAACGACGGCGACGACGATGCGAAGATGGTGATGGTGGTGGCTCGGCTACGGCGCGTAGACGGAAAATGGGTATTGACGGTGGCTCGACTCGGCGCGGCTCAAGCTTGGCGCGGCGACGAACGGCTTGGCAACGGCGCTCCAAACGGCCCCAAGAGCGTGACTTGAGTTTGGCAAAGGTGTGGTATGGTTTGGGGGGTTCGGCGGCAAGATGTGGGAGCCAAAACAAGAAGGAAAAAAAGAGCAAAAGGAGGGGAGAGAGAGAGCTCCGAATTTGAGAGGAAAATAAGACAGAGAGAGAGTTGTCTTCTTATCTCTTTCAATTGTATTATTGCCCTCATTAATGCAATCCCAAAATTTATCTAACTTAGCATATAATTCAAGACACTAATAATTGTCTCTTAAAGTCCAACTTTCTAAAAGGGCAAAATGGTCTTTTCCTAATTTGGCACTATTCATTTGGCACTATTCATGGGCTGCACTATTCACGTGGGCTTGACACTATTCACATGTGCTTGGCTTGAATTTGATGGGCCCAATGGCTTGATATCTAATGGGTTCTTTCTTTGGGCCTAAAATGGGCTTTCGGAGGCAAAACGGTCATTTCCTATTTTAGGCCCTCTTGAATTTCGAAATTAATAGAAAGTAGGCTCGTTGGTTTGGCCCATGTCCGAAATGTCCTTTCGGTCCTTAATTTTCGGCTTATAGACTCTTAATCGAAAATTTAGGGTTTGTCTGTGAAAATTGAAGTTGTCTCTGTTGACCTAAAACGACGATGTTCATAGCGCGCCGATTCCTTTAAATATAATTTTGGCACTTTAATCTCATCACTCGCGCCTCGGCCGAGTGGTATCCGGGAATGAGACAAACGGTCCGAAGTCCTGGTTTCGAAACTTGGAGGCGGCGACTTC
>BCNH02000002.1:9754956-9771875 GCA_001662345.2 Metrosideros polymorpha var. glaberrima | reverse complement strand
TAGGGTTTGTCTGTGAAAATTGAAGTTGTCTCTGTTGACCTAAAACGACGATGTTCATAGCGCGCCGATTCCTTTAAATATAAATTTTGGCACTTTAATCTCATCACTCGCGCCTCGGCCGAGTGGTATCCGGGAATGAGACAAATGGTCCGAAGTCCTGATTTCGAAACTTGGAGGCGGCGACTTCAGTTGACCCTCCTCCCTTACTCGCGCGCCATTTCCATTAAATAAACCATTTGGCGTTGTTATCCCAATAGTCATGCTTTAACCGAGTGGCAGGCGCACGAAACGCGCACGAGACAGGGGAGGTCTGCGATTCGAAACTCGTGAGCGACGGCCTCTGTTTTCATTCTCTTCTTTCTTACTTTTTTTTTTTTTGCAATTTTGTCCAAAATTCTGATAACACATTTTGTTCTAAAATTAATTTCGACGATCGTCCTTCGATTATTTCATACTGTCGAAAATTCGGAATATTACATCATTCCACATCGTCGAAATTTGGGATATCACACCGACCCATTATTTTATCTTTCAATTAACATATGCGGAAGTGAATTCTACGTCACCCATTCAACAACAATAACAGGATAGCATGAAAAATACATACAGAAAAGCACATCTTATTTATATGCATCATCGACCCATATCGGAAGTTAGTTTAGTTATAAGCCCGTTACTCAGGGCTTTTTCCGATTTCGCAAAAAAGAGAAGGGTTGGGGTTAACTCAGTTCCTTCTACCTATGAGAGCTAACTCCAAAAAGTAGCTTCCTCCACTTCTTGGTCTACAGGAACACCAAAATAGACGAAACGAACGTCCATCACTAGAGGCCTGAAAATAGTTAAACAACAACGAATGAGTAAACTCAATAAGTAAGACCTCTAAACCTCGTGTAGGAGGATGCCTCGCCTTGGGAACGCACCAAACATATGAACAAGTCAATGGCAGATCAATAGCACTTTGCCTTATATATATTTATGGAAGGAAATCTTATCTTCTCAACATGCCAAAAACACAACTAAATAATCACCTTATGGATCTCAAAGCAGACAAGCAAATTGAAACCAAGACTTAACCTGCAAACACGATGATACAAATGCAAAGGACTCATGTTCCATATGGCCTTAGTTTAGCATGATCTATTCTTAGCCAAGACACATAGATTACGCTGGTTATTCACTAGTTCGTACAGGACTTTTATCTTTGCCAAGATACACGGATTAGGCCGGTTATTCACTAGTTCGTGCAAGGCATTCGATCTTCCGGCATAATCAGGCATCGTCCCGCCTCATCAGGCACGGCAACGTCTCAACCTCCCTCGAAGATAGACGACATTCAATTAAGAGCATCGTTCAAAATCTATCCGCGAACGGCATCCAAGTCATAAATCATCCGGGCGTCTAGATCATAAATCATTCAGGCATCAAACATCCCCCGTAGTCGTATGGGTGGACAATCCATTTATGTGATCACATAAGCATACAAACACTCAGGTCAATTCTTATCTTTCACTTTAGTTAATGCAAGAATGTTTAGTGCTCACACGTTCGAACTTCTTCAATCCCGCACACATAAAAATGCATGAAAATAATTACACGTGAACAATCGCAATTCTCCAATATGCGAAAATTCACATACTTCACTTACAACCCTTCTTTGTTAAGATGAATACAAGCTAAATGACTTATTACATTGGTTTTTAAAAAATCAATAATCAGAAAACAATAATAGCTATTTTTGCAATAAATCGTTATACGAGCACATACCCTCCATTTTAATCCTCATAATTTATACTGCCCCAAGAACACTTATCATTATATGATCATAGATTAACAAGAATAGCATGACCCTCTACATAAGCAAACCATACAAAATACACATGAGCTTGCTCTTTCTAGAACAAGCAAAATCAAGCAAAACAAGCATTAACACATAGATCAAGCTCATATAACACTTAATTTAGGTCCGATTTGCGCAAAGTAACACCCTATCCAAGGTTTAGAAGAACTACTTACTACATCGAATGAACTAAAAACGATGACGAGCAACAACCGGCTACGATGAAGAGGGGCAGTCGGCGATGAGGACGGCACGAACGGCGTCATGGTGGTGGCGGACAGGGATGATGATGAGGGCAGCAATGGTGGTGGTGGTGGCCGAATAGAGATATATATATATATGTATATATATAATGAGGGATGAGTTTAAATAAACTTTTGAAAACTTCTTTCTCAAGTTTTCTTAAGAGAGAGAGAAGAAGAAGAAGAAGACTTTTTCTCAAAGTTTACTTTTTCACCAAGTTTGGCACAAATTTTTTTTCTAATTCTATTCTGTTTTCTTCTTCCCAAATATCTCTCTTAGTATAGGGTTTCTATAAGAGGCAATTTAGTAATTTCACTCTTGACATTATTCATATGGGCTTGGGTTTAGGCTTGATGGGCCTTCTTGGGCGCCTAATGCGAGTGTGAGGCCATTGGGCTTCCGAGCTCGACCCGCGTCCACTAGTCCAAAGATTAACAGTTCAATGATGCTTAAATCATTTTTTGTGTTTTAGACAGGAGTCGGATTGAGGATGTCACAACACAATTATTTAATATTGAGTTGACATAATTAAAAAAATGATCCGATATCTTTACGGATCATATTAGTAATTAAGTCAACCCTTATAAAAAAAATTTCATAATTGAATAATGCCTAAAATCTCAATTAAATCAATTAGATGACATAATCTATATGTAAATAGCAATTATATGATTCAAATCAAATTTGATAAGATCGTTACCTAATTTGGACGTGCGTAATCTTATCCGGGTTGGACTGGATCACGGCTTGCAGATGAGGCTTGGAGGACGGTGGCCAACGGCTCGCCGGAGGATGCGCGATAGGTTCGACAGATGGGCAAAATGGTGGTGATACTCGGCTTTCGCGATGGTCGGTGACTAGAACCTCGCCAGATGGCTGTGTTCAATGGCGGTGCTCAATGGCGAGGTTTGTTATCAGCGGTGGGCGGCTTTCAACGCCACAATTTGTTCGGCTCATGGCAGATGTACAGTGAAGGGCGGATTCATGACACCTGCAAAGCAAAACAAAACGCTAGTATAGCTCGGTGGAGATCACGAGCAAGGACGTCGGATGATGAAGCATCGGTTTGTGATCGTGGATTGTTCTCTAAATTAACAACGTAAGTGTACGTATCGAACAAGTAATAAAGTGATGAATTAAAGTATCGTTTCAATAAAGATTGTAGACAAATCAATCAAATTACTTACTAAAGGTGAACAATTCTCAAATTTATCTAACCAATTAAAGATTTAATAAAGCAATCGAAATTCTAAAGAAAACTAAATTAACCAAGGCAGCAAAACAAAATCAAAAATAGAAATTCGCAAACTAAACCTAGAAATTTCGAATATAAAGAAACAAGGAACAAAGGATTTTGATCAAGAATTAAAAATGTTAGAGCATCCGATTTCACTTAACCAATCAAGAATAATTAACCAATCTCGTTATGCAATCAAATTGAAATCATAGTGTGATGGTAGAACTTCCTAATTTAAATCACTATCCTTAGTCCGGTATAGCAACCCTACTTAGATTTAGCAATCCACACTTGGTCCATGTGAATTTAAGTAAACCTAAGTGCATTAAGATCTATGAATGTTTCCGGATTCAATAAACCACCCTTGATTAACCTACTACCGAAACCACACAAACAACCTAGTATATCTCTATCTAAGTTAAATTCATGGCTATATATCATAAATCACTCGCATGGAATCTCCTTTTGATCTCGAACATACAAAAAAAATCATTCAAGTGATGATCAAGCACTTAAAAGCATTAAGAACATGATATATAACTCACACAGATGAGATCTAAAATTGCATCAACATGTCTTGAAAATTAATTAATCATAGTTAAGCTACATCGTAGCTCTAACAATAGAAAATTAGAACATAAATAGAAAAAGAAACAAAAATATAAATAAAACATAACATCTTGAATCAAAGAATACGAATTCTGTCACTACTTTGTTTTCTCTTCAAATGATTGGAAAAACTCTAAGAACAATATGAAAAAATTCTCCCTCTAGCTCTCAATATCATCCTATTTATAGGATAATATCCAAGACTTTAAAAATAAGGTAATTGCTTATCTAAAACTTAAAATTAGGAAACAAATCCCAAAATTCTTGATTTGGCTTTATCTTCTAATGCTTCTGTGGAAGGCATATTCCTCTCCTTGGGTGGCATATTCCTTTCCTTCTTTTTGCCCTTTTTTTCTTATTTTCTCCATATCTCATTATGCTGCATAAACAAGGAAAATTTGAATAATTAGAAGGAAATTCAAATATTTTCTCACGAATATCACATTAATTGTTGCCTAAAATAAGTGAAATAATTCTATTTTTATAGACTTATCATGGATCCAAGGATATCACGATCAATTTTTAGTCCTTGGCTTTGTAGAACTGCAAATGTCTCTGACTTTTCTCTAAAGTGAGCTTTGTTGTCCTCTAAGGAAGAGTCCAAACATCACTGCTTCATCACCATCTTCAATCTCCAGGGGCGTTGCAATTTTCTCTCTCGGGTCGCCACTCACGATTTCTTCATTATGGCCATGTTTTCTCTATCAAGTAGCGACCAAAGGCAGCAGCTTCGGGGTGGCCTTCGCTTGATTGTTGGTATAAGTGATGTGGCTAGTCAGAGTAGCGACGTGAGGATCGCAGCATGGATGATCGCCGACGAGGAAGTGGCTCACCGGTGCGTCAAGGCAAGGTCACGGCCGTGAGATCTCGACTGTGGCTCCCTCTCCATTTTCTCTTACGTGTTTCACTTGTGTATTTTCTGAATGAGAATTGCCCCCTGGAGGCTTGGGGCATAACAGTATTTATATAAACGATATTAGGTTAAGTCGGGGTCTCAACTTTTTGTTATTTGTAAATTCGACCTCGAAATTTAATTATTTTCTCAATTGTGTTCTTAGGGGGTCAAATTGCATCAAATTGGCTCCTATTTGTTGAATGAATTTCGGCCCACTCACTCCCTATGGTAGCCGAATTTTATTACTTAATATAGCCGTATCCACGCGTCTATTTTGAGTCCAATTCCACCACTGGTTTGATTTACAATGCAAAAACGCATGAATTTTATATGCTGAAAATTAAATTAAAAGATATGTGAAAACTATAATGAAAAATGATATAATATTTTTGGTAGGGGCTAGGGTCGGTCCCTAATTTTTATGCAAATTAATTACTAAAATTAATCTTAAATTAGGAGTCAAAATTTAGGTGTCAACAATCCCTTGACAGATTGTGATCTGCAATGGATTCATTATTTAGAAGATTTAGATTGACCAAGATTATCTATGCAAAATATTCAATCATGCGAGATATCTTGATTAATTGACAATCATCCCGAAGACAAAATTTCCATTGTCAAACCACAACCACTCTACTTCTAGATACCAAGATTTGATTGTATGAGCGACCAAATCTGTGAAAATTCTGATCGATTCACTTCAACAGCTAATTGATCTTCTCAACAATTGTTTAATAGTCAGCTTGGAGATTAATGTTCTTGAAGATTGTCTAATGGAAAGTTTGGATGCTAATAAGTATTAAAGAAAACCAAGGCGCCGAAGAGGAAGACGGATCAATAATTAAAAAATCTAAATGTAGAGAGAGCTTTACACTTTGCAATATCTTTTGTAAGCATGCAAATTGTAATCTTTTGAGAAGTGTTGGCAGTGATATAGTTTGTGCTTATGTGTGAGATAGTGAGACCTATTAGCTTGGGTATAAGCAGCACTGGCTTTAAGGAGAAGTACTTGAGTATAAGCAGCACATTCTACTGTAACTTCAAGAAGATTTCTATTAGAATCCAGCTAGTAGACTATTAGTCCGAGAGAATGGATGTAGACTTACACCAAGCCAAACTACTATAAGCTCCGAATGCATTGTTCTCTCTCTCTCTCTCTCATGTTCAATTACTGCATGATAGAAGCACTACACTACATTGCTTGATATAATCGGTTTGTGCTTATATCGACACTCTGTTTTATCTAGTCACGCCTAAATCACAGTTGACACTTTTAATTTTGCATTTTTAGTCAATTTTCTCGAATTCTCCTATTCACCCCCTCTAGGTGATACTGTTAGCCAACATCAAATTGGAATCATATGGGCTGGATAGTTGAATAAAGAAGGTAAATGTGCGTGTACACAAATTGGATTTCTGGATTAATTCTATTGGCATTAAAAATAAACGGACTTGCACGTGTTGGACATGTGAGTAAAATTGATCAAGTGACAAAGGAAAATGTGTATACAAATGGCATTATATGCCCATTGACTGGTGTAAAACATACGAATCAGTACCAAATACTTTGATGGCACATAATTGGTTGCCAGAATGCAATGGCGAACTATTAATGGCTATCGATGTTGGTAATAGCAACTAGAAAGATATTCAAAAATCTAAGATTGACAAATGATGGCCAAAATAGAAGCATAGATGCTTGAATGGAATAATATTGGCAAAATGATGAGAAGTCAAGGCATATGAACAGGTGATCAACAGGCCGACTAAGATGGAAGGCATGTATTCTGAAGGGTCGACCAAAGCAGAAGGCATGTATTTTGAAGGATCGATTGAGTTGGAGAGCATGAATTGTGAAGGAAGCAATCAACATTGAAGACGAGGGTCATTGGACAATTATGAAAGATTATGGGCAGTTAAGAAAATCACGAGACAATGGAAACAAAGCAGTCGTCTAACCATAAGGAGCAAATTCCATGTGAGTAAGAAGACATGTAGACGATCGACAAGTCGTGTGTCACTAACGGAGGTAGTTACAGTTAGAAGACAAAGATCGAAGATCGTGGGACAATGATTGCGAAATATATGGCGGAAGTAACCACTCAAGGACATGGGACATAGTGGACAGAAGATAAGGAGGAAAGTGTAATCGTTCGAAACCACAAGAAAGCAATTATCATTAGACCATTATAAATACCACTAATCATCCATTAGAAACCCCATACACAAATCAACAAATTTACTACTTTTCAGTATCTTTACTTACTTGCATTGCACTTTACTTACCTTAGCTATAGCTATTAGACTTGCGTCGTTGATTAAATTCCGACGTGTTTCTCCTATTCTAAGAGCTATGTCGTCGATCAAATTCCAGCATAGTTCGATCCGTGTTTCAAATGTTTGTTGGTTTGAATTATTGTAGGGACTTGTTCTTACATTAGCTAAGTTGATACCATATGCCAAGTACAGAATGTGCGTGAACCACATATATGTAAACTCGGTAAAAAATATAAATGAAATAAACAACATAAGCAATTTTGGCTCATTGCAAGGAGCATTGGCATGGCAGATTTCATAATTCACTACTAGGGGTTGTTTGCCTTGATGAGGCAAGGTTTTGAAGCACTCTTCTGTACTGAGCATAAGCATTGGGGTAGAGCATATTTAGTGAAGAATTGAAGTGTGATATCATTTACAACAACCTCTGTGAAGCATTCAATGGCAGATTTGTAGGGGCCAGATGCAAATAAATCATTGGCATGCTTGTAGAAATAGAGAAAGGCTACGAAGTGAACTAGCCAGTGTGATCCTACAATTGTCAAGGGATTGGATGATAATGTGGCTGCTAGTAGGTTCTGTCATCCAGTTTGGAATGAAGATGATGGATGTGAGATCATGACAATCAACGGTGATAAGTATGTTGTTTAACTGAAAATGAGAAAGTGTTCATGGCAAGCTTGGCAAGTAAATAATAGAATTCTTAGTGCACATGCCATTTGTGGCATCCAACTTAAGCAACAAAATCCTCAGCGTTACGTAGGGTGCAAATGACAAAATTTCTGTTTCACAAATCAATTTATGAGTAAAGAAACGCATTTGATAACGACACAAAATTTCTATTTCTGAAACAGAAATTTGTTTGATAACATCATAAAATTTCTATTTTCTTAATGGCACCTATGGCGGGCGGGCAGAAAGAGGCGGCTGCAGGGGCAACGAACGATAGTGGACGGGTAGTGGTGGTGGGCGAATGGCGGGCAGCAGCAGACGATGGACGATGGTGGCAACGGGTGGAGGTGGCGAAGGAGAGGAAGAGGCGGGGAGCCAGGAGAGAGAGAAGATTGATTTATGTAAAGAGAGAGAAGAAAGAGAAAGAGAAGAGTTTTTAATTTCTAATTTCTATTCTAGAAATAAAGAAGTAGAAAATTTTAATTTCTAATTTCTGTTCCAAACTTATTTCTAGAATAGAAATTTGTTCTAGAAATAAAAAAAAATGAAATTGTGTTATCAAACGGATTTCTGTTCCAAATTTTTTACAAACATATTTTAGGAACATAAATTCTGTTCCAGAATTTTATCATGCAAGCCCTTTGAAAACTAATACAAAAGCAGCAAATTGTTGGACCCAAAAAATCATAAAGCCCAACAACCTTTGTCATTAAAAAAACGAGTCCGTAGGCCAAAAAATGAAAAAGGAGAATGTAGGTCTTTGAGATGACAAGTAAGATGATAAGCGGGGTTGGTGAAAACTAAGTGATCACACTGCCTTAAAGAAGCGCACAATAAAGCTGGATGTCGATTGAAGAAGCGATAATGACAAGGGACTAAGGAAGGAAATGGGGCAAACTACAAGGCCAACTTTAGGACAAGCTCCAAAGCTAAGCCAATTGCAAGGCTTGATGCAAGCCAGCTACAAGGCAAACCACTAAGTCTATAGGTGCACAAATGAGGAGAAAATGTCAAGTAAGCTACACAATTTGTGTTAGTGGTGTTGTATGTCCATAAGGGTGAGCACTGGTCTCGAGTTAAACCAGTAATCAAACCAAATCGGTCGGTTATAGGTGATTCCCGCCGGGATTGATATGGTTCCTAGTTCTAGAATAACTGGTTTGGTTCTTGATTCCAAGGGCGGGAAAGGACTAACTGATTGGATTGATGAAAACGACCTAGAATATTTCATTTTCATTTTTGTATTTTATTCGTCATACTCTTAATTAGACTCACCCATACCCATCTCTTTCAGTTGTGCCTCTCTCTCTCTCTCACCCTTAGTTCTTGGCCTCTCGCACTCTCAGTGCTCCCTCTCTCGTGTAGCCACCACTACGGTCTCGCCGTCTTGTCGCAGTCCACCAATTCCAACCGTGTCGCGTTCAAGGTTCATCTTCATTGCTTTCTCCTAGGGTTTTTCCTCGCATCCCCATATTTGATTCTTCCCTCATGCTCCCCATCCGTCTCGTATCTTTTCTCACTCAAACTTTTATTTGTTAATTTGTTGGCTGTGGTTTTGTTTTGTATTGGTTATCAATTTGGTGAGTAGTTGGAGGATTGTAGCAATTTTGCTAGATGTTAGAGGATGAGACAAATTGTGGGTCTGACAGACCATTTGATTCCTCTGGCATTGGCTTGATGATCATGTGTGATTCTTAACTTCCTCTTGGCCAATTGTCTTTCAGATTTGCTTGATTGAACTACCAAATCCTAAAAAGTCACTTTTCTAACATGTTGGTGTTCTGGTTTGATTTGGTTGGAGAACTATGCAATTATTTTTGGGGATGAAAAGGGATGTTATGATATGTCATGTCTATTTCTTGGCATATTGTTGTTCTTGGCGAATCATTGATTTTTTTTTTTTAGTTGGATGGATCGAAATTTTTTACTGTGGTTAATAGTTGATGACTGGTTGTGCATAGGCTAAGTTGAGTTATTGTTGGTGCAATCTCTTGTTGTTCTTGTTATTGGCTCCAATCTCTCTCTTGCTTGATTTTCGGAGAAGCATAAATAAAGAGACGGGGAAAACATGTCAGGTGACATGCATTCATTAAGCGGCCAAGTGAGCGTACACTGCTAATAATGGTATTTCTACAATGTAGAAGCACTTGCGAAAGTGCAAGAAGTATCCTCGCAATAAAGATAAGAAGCACAAGTTGTTTCCAACACGGTTAACAAATGCGTATCACTTGACAGGGGGAGTTACTAGTACTAGAAGTGCTAGTGTCTTAATGACTAGAAGTTCAATCAAGATTGCCGTAGACGAATGCTTGTTCGGATTATTATAATCGATGAACAACATTTTTCCTTGGTTGAGCATGTCGGTTTTCGGGATTTTATCACTGAGTTACAACCTCTCTTCAAACATATGTCATGATTTATATTGGCTAGAGATTGCATGAAGTCGTATCTTTGTGAAAAAATTAGTTTGAAGACTTACTTTGGTAAGCTTAATTCTAGGACCGCACTTACAACCTATGTAGCATCGACACGCGACACGACGCGACATGACATGCCGACACGTCATTTCTAAAAAAATAGAGAATTTCGATACGTTACAACACATTGCATATTAAATATATATTTTTAAATATACATGATAAATTATTTTTATTATTTCAATCAAATAAATGAGAGAAACAGAGATTTACATGTGTTTTTATATATACATTATAAATTATTCACGATCCACCTTTCGTTTTTCACTTTCACTTTTGGGATCAATCACGTGACATGAGATCAACAATGAACACTACTTTTTGGGTGGATTTATTTGGAAGAGATAAATCCAATTTCCCCACCACCTCAAATCGATAACAGTTAGCCCTCATATACAAATTCTCAAGATAAAAAAAAGAAAAAAGAAAATTCAACAAGAAAAAATGGAGGCCACAAGTTATTTCTCCCTTGGGCCCCCTCAATCTCTCAATCTCTCTCTCCCTCCCACATTAACTCTCCCTCTCTCCCTCGAACCCCTCCCACATTAACTCTCTTCACAATCTTTTCACTTCAGAAAAGACAAGAGAGAGAAAGGACAAAAGAAAGACTTAAGAAAAGCGAAAAAGTGAGAGAAGAGTGGTCTTCTTCCTTTGGTCATTGTTGCGACTTGAGTTATTGCTGGACTCCTTCCCCGACGACATCACCTACCAATCTCGACTTCACGGTGACCCAGCAATCCCCAAATCGATGGACGACTGAGGTCCCTCTAGCAGCCATCGTATGAGACCTTGTTTGCATCCCAAGCACTAATAGCTCTGACCTAGACCCACCAGATTTGGTGCAGCTCCGAGGCTGTCCGATGATCTTTCTAAAGCCCCTAGTAGTCGGTAATGGTTTCCCTTAGTCCTTGTTTGATGCCCTTGAGTTTTCTTTTGCAGGTCTCGAAACCTTATTGTGATTGCCGAGCCAAACTGTAAACATCGAACTCCCATCGAGCCAAGCCAAGCAGTCCACACCGAGTGCACCCCCCACCGGGCGAGTCACAGTTATAGGCTCTCCTCTACAGTGTGTCGGTATGTTGACCACGTCCCACACACGTTGACTATGTGTCCGACACATGTCGGACACGACTCGAGGACCTCCGAAGAGTGTTTGTGCTACATAGCTCACAACTTATACATGGAGTTCCATTCGGAACTTGAACTATATATGTTTCATTGCAAAATTTATTGATGAAAACTAGAAGTTGCACAAATGAATCATCAACTTTGTGGCGATGCATAGTCACAAGGGTAGAAATCGAAAAAATGGCTTAGAAATGCATTTACGAGTCGGGAATAGGGAAAATGTGTCCATAATCACCATGGATAATGCTAGTTCAAATGATGTTTCCATTGGTTATTTGAAAGAAAATTTTTCTAGAGAGATAAATGTTGATATTTTACACATGAGGTGCACAACTCATATTGCGAGAGACAGCTTGATCGAGGTATGTGATTCTATTAATCGAAACGTAGTTAGGTATGTGAGGTGTTCTCTCATAAGAGCTAGAGCATTCCAATCTTGCATTAAGAGTGAATGGATCACTTACAAGGGTTCAGTCTATCTTGATGCCGCCACTAGGTGGAACTCCACTTACCTTGTGTTAGACATCGCCATAAAGCTAAGAAATGAGTTTGAAAGAGGCTGGAAGAAGAAGATATTTCTTTCTCAATCGAGCTTAACTTTGATAGTCCTAAAAATGAGATGTTGATTATGTCTTGTCTGTCATTGATGATTTGTCATTTGATGGATAGATTATGGATTATGGTTGTTCGTTTCACATTACACAAAATAGAAACAGTTTATCACTTATTAGTGCACGGGTAGTGGTAAAGTACAGTTAGGGAACAACACTGAATATGATATTGTGGGTGTTAGTGGTGTTAAAATTAGAATGCATGATGGTATTGTGAGGACATTGACCGGAGTGAGACACGTTCCATAATTGAAAAAGAATTTAATTTCCTTGTATACACTAGATTCAGCTGGCTGTAGGTATTCTTCAAAAGGTGGAGTTCTGAAGGTTGTTTGAAGTGCCCTAGTGATAATAAAAGAAATCAAGCACGGTAGCTTGTTTGAACTTCAAGGTGAGACAGTGATAGGTTTTACCCCGGAGACGTCAAATGCATATGTTCGAGAGTCTAACTATTGCTCGAGGAAGACTTGGGTGTCGATGCACAAAGTTGATGCAGTTGTCAGGAACATGCAGTCGAGAGGTTTAATTGAGACGTAGAGTGGTAAGTCGATCAAACATGTGCGGACTGACAGTAGTATGGAGTTTTGCTCGGTGCTGGTAAATAAATTCTGCATGAAGGAGGGCATACTGAAACACTGCACTAGTGCCAGTAAACCATAACATTTTGCAGGATTGGTGAGTAGAACGTTACTAGAGACAGCCCATAAAATAATTTTTAGTGTTGGTGTGGCTAGGAAAACTCTAGCGGATGTGCTTAGTATGAGGAGCTACCTGGTGAATAGATCCACATCAATTGCGAATGGACATTGGACTCCCAAAGAAGTGTGGTCAGGTAATGTTGCTGATTATTTTATTTTTGCCTGTGTTATATTCAAGTGAGTGATGGTAAGCTCGATGTGTGAGTAAGGTGCATATTCCATGGCTATGCACAATGTGAGTAGGACTATCAGTTATGGTCCTCGGGTATAAATTCACCTGTTGATAGCAGAGAAGTTGCCTTTGACAAGTTTCCAATTTTGGCTAAGAGTGTTTATGGCCGTGTTAATACGGATCTGGACGGTGTCCAGCTAAAAAATAGTTGCAACTAGAAACTCGTGAAGTAGCAGGTACTAGCGGATTAATCAACATAGATGATGCTTGTAGCGAGGTGGAGCCCGTAGAGTCAACGGTTACTATAGCTACTAAATTTGACAAGGTGCATGTTTGATCTCCTTAAAAATATGGATGCAATGATGGTTTTGCTTTATATGTGGTTCAGGAGGTCATGTTTGAAAATCCTTGTGGAGTAGATAAAGGAATAGGTGGAGTTGGCATTTTGATGAGGTCCACAGTTATGACGAAGTTCAAGCGTGGCTTCAACTTGAACTTGGAAGCACTTTGTGGTAATTGAGCCCATTGAGGCTATGGGAGAGTAGCAACAAAGTTTCTACTGAGGAGATTGTGACTTGACTTAAACGTTAAGTCAAAGCGGAGATTGTTGAAAATATGTCTCAAGTTTGAGCCCATTGAACAACACTTAGTATAAAATTAATTAGACTAGCCAACCTCCTATTTTTGTGGGACTTCTTCTTCGATCTAGCTTCACACGATTGCATTTATGCTTAGCAGAAATTGTGAGATTTATTTCTACACGTGGGATTTTCCGTTTCTTTTAGGTTCATTCGCGCATGGCTTTCATTTAAGATGCTGAAGACAAATGGGTATTTGTTGATCACATGTGACTTTGGATCCTTAACCAAACAAGAAAGTCAAAAGAAAAGGGACAAAACGGAGGCACCGCATCATTCATAAATGGAGCCCTGCCTTCTGCAGCAACTTTTCTTGACCTCTTCATATTATAATGAAGGAAGTAGTTGGATAGCAAATAAGAGAAGTCAGAGAAGAAGAGATCTGCTCACATGCTATAATAAATGTGGAGATTCTTTTGACAATAAAATATAATACATGAAGAGCCCTTGGTTATGTAAAGGGGTAGAGAGGATGAGAGAGAATTAGACTCTTCTTGAAGCTAAGGCAGGAGGTCTCGACAAAGAGAAATTTTCTTGTTGTAATTACACTCAAGTAACTTTAGCCAGTTAAATTCTTGTGAGTAAAATTTGTATAATTTCTCGAATGAGATTTCACTAGGAATTGTGAGGGGCTAACCACCGAGTGAGTTATTGAATGTCATTGGGGGTTAGGAAACATTGAGAAAGTATTTGAGTGCTTAAATGATTGTAATTTCCGTTGTATCGCTTGTTTCTATAGTGGAATTCTGTGCTACTCTCCTCATGGACGTAAGTTTTAATATTCGGACTGAACTACGTAAATTCGGTGTTTGATTTCCTTTCCTTTCGTTCTGACTATTTTATCCGATTCGCTTGTCCTTATTCGCAACAATACGCAACCATGGTTTGATATTGAGCAAATAGATTGATTGATGGAATGGACCATCGACATATGTTTTGATAAGATTGATCAATGGATTCGACCATTGATGTTTGTTATGATATTATTGATTTAATGAATATTTTTTGAAATGTATACGGTAATGTTAAAGCGATATAATTCATTCCTATCTTGTATGTGTATTATATATTGAAATTGAGATAAGTGAGTTTTAATATTGTTTTGTAAAGTGCATAGTGGCTGTTCGATTTGCTTAGAAGAGATATGTACTACTCACTAGACTGTAGTTGCTCATCTCTTATCTTACGTATCTTTTCATATTCCTCGGTTAGCAGTCAATAGAGTGAGAGTGACATTGACGGGCTCTTTTGGGAGTGGTTTTTTTTAGTTATGGTTTGTTGGAGATAATTGTTTGTTGGTCTGATTGAGGCTACGTCTTTTGGGTATAAAGACAGTCGTGTTATCCCTTTATTCTCATGGATTTGGGGTGTGACACTTTTTATTTCTGAGAATAGGAGCTTTGTGTTCATTTATCCTTTATTGATTTATTTTGCTTGCTCGCTCTTGTGAACGTGTGGAAAATTCTTTTTCACATGTGATCTGTAATGTAGACTAGGGATGCATTTTGAGTGAAGCTTGGGTCACATTTCTTTCGAACCTTCAACAAATCAATTCCTTTTGAGTTCATATATAAAATCTATCCTATAGCTACAAATTCATTGTCATATGGTAACTAAAGAAGGCAAACTCAAGTTAGAAAGTATAACTAGCTACTGCCTTCATAAACATTTTACTATTTCAGCGATATGTTATGGAATCTTCTTCATACTTTCCTTGTAGAATTATAGTTATTTCCTTGTAGGGATTAGAAGAAGCAAAAGACAGAAAGGAAAACATTTCCAGTTTTCATGTTGACTTTGGAACCGAGCTGGTTCTACGGTCAAGTGGGTCAGTTCTTGATTCTACAAACTAGGAATCGACCCTGCCTAATCCGATTCTAAGTTCTATGGTGGGAACCGACCCACCTTGGAATCAATCGCCCATAATGTCCATTCACTGTCAAAGTTTAAGTTTTTTTATGATGTCGTCATCTTCGAAAAAGACCAACTGAAGAAGATTCTAAAAGTTTTGCACCATAACAAACAAAAGGCGTTATTGCCAAAAAGGCTAAGGGTACATGGTTATATGCTGCTTTTAAAAGATTATAGGTGTCATGACCTCTTGAAGGTGAACCACCTAGGGGTTTGTATAATGGATTACCAATTCGCAACTTAAGATTCAAGTTATTGAACATGCAAGATCATTTCAATTAGGAGTCGTCACTACTCTATTTTTGGCGAGTCAATTAGAAACCCAAGTATTAGGAGATTTACTTTACTTTTACGAACAAAAGATTATGGATTTGGAGACTTGATTACGTTAGATTACTTTAGCACCCTTTCAGTACTTTTCTCTTTTATCTTCAAAACATATTTTTTTGTAGGCAGCTTGAATTGATTTTAACCCTATCAGCTAACATGCGAGGTAATCATATGGGTGAGCAGCCAATAAAATAACACTTAGTAACCAAGAAATCATAGACAAAAAAAACCAAGAAATCATTAAATAAAGGAAAATTTTCAAATAAGAGCTTGAAGTGCCATTATTTTCTCAAATAAGGGTATGAAGTGGACCTTGTTTCAAATAAAGGTCTAAAGTGCCATCATTTTTTCAAATAAGGGTCTAACCTCAAAGGTATTTGATTATTTTACTTTTTAAATTTTTTTCCTTTTTTCTTTCTCTTTCTGCCTTGGTCACCGCCCCACCTATTGGCCCCTGCCCTATCGCCGATGGGGCAAGGGCCAACATTCAATGCTTCTACAAGCTTGGTCCAATTAATCAATTAAGTTCAAGACTATCCACTTAAATCCATCCATCGCCAGTCCAAATAAAATGTGATTTTATGAGCCTATCTATTAATGCGAATGCTCCTAATAATTATATGCAATTTAGTTATTATTATTTTTTTGTTTAGGGACCTTGGTTGATCCTAATGTTTTATGCAATGAGTAACTAAATGGGTTGCCAAAAATTTAGATGTCAACAATAGGCTATTTTCAAACTTCAATACTGGCATGAGGACGTGCATAATAATACTTATGGAGTAGAATTTCTGCTATAGAATAACTTCTGGAGCAGAAATTCGTTTGTTAATACAATTTCAGTTTTCTATTTTTAGAGCACTTTTTCACTTCTAGAGTAGAAATGCATTTGATAAAACGACTTTTTTTCTTCTACTCTAGAAGTTGTTTTTGCCCCCAAAAGAGAGTAAATTTTTCTTACTTCTCTACTCCATAAGCCATTTCGTTTATAACAAAATAGTGCAATTAAGTCCTAAAACTTGTAAAAAGTATAATCAAGTCTTAAAATTTGACAAAATAGAGCAATCGAGTCATTTATGTTAACTTAGTCAACTAGGTTGATGAAAAACACTGACATGGCATATTTTAATAATTTCTCTCTTATTTGGAATTTATTATTATTATTTATTCAAATATTATTCAAA